>JBBBDQ010001511.1:697500-815000 GCA_037127315.1 Ascarosepion bandense | reverse complement strand
ATCCTACACAAAATTAATAGACAAAACTTGTCTATATTATTCAATGAAACCTGCATTAATCTATCTATCTATCTATCACCAAAGCATATAAGGTTATTCGGAAGGCGTTAAAAAAAAAATTTATCAGCGCTAAGCTTGCCAAAAGAGAAAACAAAACAAAATGAGACTTAAAGCAAATACAGAGAAAAAAAGATTTAAAGAAAAATGATCATACAATAAGGCAATAAAAATACAAAGCTGGAAAAGAAAACGCAATTTTCTATATACAACATGAGAAAACACGTGCGATATCCTGCCTTCGACAGCCGCCAACCAAGGGAGGTAACACAATTTCTGTGACCAAGGCAGCACTACCACTTCAGGCATCACCAGCAGCTTTTGCCGCCGGATAAGGTGCTGCTTTTTGTGTTGTTTCTTGCAATTTTTACAGCTGCAATTCAGATTTTCAACGTTGTATTAAAAGCGTTAATTTCGACCGTTAACAAATACACAACTCGCTCATAACGACCATTATCAATGACATAGAATGAAAGGTAAGCAGATGTGTTTTACTTCGGAAATATCGTTGTGTTGCGAGCATAGCTTTAATCAACTTTGTTTATTTTAAACCTTGACCATATCCAACCTGTTGAGCTGAGGTCTAGAGACGATGTGAAGCAGGCTTTAGGCTCCAGCCAGTGATACTCAACTTCAAAAGAAAGGGCACAATTAACTGCCGAAGGAAATTACGGCACTCAATCACAATATGTAGGATATGACAGGTCCAACCCCTTTTCTATGCAGTGCTATTGCAGCTACTGGTAGCAGTCTTTCTTTCGCTCTTGCGACTCCTCCCTGCCTTACTCCAAACGAACCGTTAATTTTATTAGGAGGGCATATCTTTTTGGATCGAGTCACACTAAAACTGCTGTTGAAAGTCTCCAAGTGCTGTGATTTATGCTATTTTTTATAGTTATTTGTTTTCGATTCTGTGGAGCCGATCTGCAAAGTTTGAATGTTGGATTGCCCACTCTTAAATCAATCGACTTAATCAGCTTGTATTCATTTAAACCCTGATTTTAGAAAGCGGTTGTATACAGCTGTCAGGTTATATATTTATGAACGAGTTTAGTCAGTCAGTTAAGTGCCATACGTGATACACGCTTGGGCGATCATGTCTCGAAAGAGACTTGACTGACTGGGCAGAAGATTATGCCGCAGTCGGTTGCCATTGCTTTCTGCGCTAGACTGGTTGCTAGTCAAAGCTATAGAACCCAATCTGTCCTGTTGTTTGACTCATAGCTAGAGGGAGAAGAGATGTATTATATTATTACATAGTAATTAGTCGAGGATCAGTTTATCTTCATAACAATAAAAAACCGATCCCCCACTTTACAACCAGTAGAAACCTTAATCATTATTCTATTATATTCAGTCAGTCAATTAAGTGCCATACGTGATACACGTTTGGGCGATCATGTCTCGATAGAGACTTGACTGACTAGGCAGAAGATTATCCCTTAGTAGGTTGCCATTGCTTTCTGCGGTAGACTGGTTGCCAAACAAGGCAATAGAACCCAATCTGTCCTGTTATTTGACCAATAACTGGAAGGAAGAGACGGATTAATACCTTTCCCAAGAGTATTTGCGCGTATATGATTGCAACGAATTAAACTGGAATTCGAACTCGGCTCTCCGATTTCTCGTTCCGAATCGATATCCACTGGACCACAACGCACATCGATATCCACTTGACCACAACGCACGAGTTTAGTACAATGCATAAACCGTGACAGATGGACAGAATCAATGTAAACTGAGAAAAATAGATCTTCTTGTTCTTCTTTGCCATGTCTCTTCAGGACCTAGGTGATCATGGCCCTTCCACATTCCATGCCTTTTGCACGCTTTAATAACATTTTGCTTTTCATCCTAACCCTTTTTTATGCCATCCATTTACTCATTAAGTAGGTTATACATTGTTTCTCTGTTCTCTTCTTACCTTCAATCTGACTTGTGAGTATCAGATTCTCCAAACTCTCTTTTCTCATTATCCGCCCTAGAAATTTCAATTTTCACTTCTCGATGTTTAATATATGTTCTTTTTGTTTTCATTTTAGCTAAAACTTCTCCTTTGCTCACATGTTCGATCCATGTCATTTTCAGCATCCTTCTGTAGAATCATACTTTTACAGCCTCATTCCCTTATTCATATGCGTGGAGATTGTTCAGTATTCGCTGTTATATAAGAGGGGTGATATTACATAACCGTTCAGTGTTGTTTTCTTTTCTCTAACGAAATCTTTTTTATTTCTTAATACTCTGCTTAGCTTTTGGAAGGCACTGTTGGTCTATTCTAATGCACCTTTGGATTTCACAATCACACTTTCCATTCTCTGGTAAAACACTTCCCGTTTGTTTAAATGTGTGTACCTGTTTGATTTTAGTATCCCCATTTTGTACTTTTCATGTTGAACCCCTCCCTTTTGCTAACAACCATGTATTTAGTCTTGTTGCAATTGATGTTCAGTCCGTTCTCGATTTCCCTCACGACATTTCGTAGGATTTCTAGAAGTTTTTTTTCGTGCCTGGTTTCTACACTGTCGTATCTTCATATCTCATGCTGTTAAGATTGTGGCCGTAAATGATGAATCCGAGAAAGACATCTAATTCTCTCAGAATCGCCTCATTAAGTCCAGTGTTGTTTGTTTGGTTGTTTTGTTTTGTTTTGTTTTACGGCGTATCAACCCATCTTGGGTCATTTAACGCCGAATTGAATTATTAAAAATCAAACAAAAAGTTAGCAATTTCGAGAAGATTTTATATTTAACAAATTAATATATATATATATAACAGACTTATATATTTAGACAAGTTCATACATTTAACAAATTTATATATTTAGGCAAAGTCATACATTTAACAAATTTATGTATTTAACACATTTAAATTAATAAAATATTTCATAAAAATGTATATATTTAATTTGGCTGTTTAGATTTTATGGCATACCAACCACCACAGGTTATCTGAAGCCAAATCCAGCCTACATACATTATATGTATATATATTATATATACAAGATATACAAACACACATTCGGTAGAACCAAGTTTTAGAATATATAGCAAGTTGGTAGAAGTACTTATATCTATGTGTGTGTATTCAGTCAGTCAGTTAAAGTGCCATACGTGATACACGCTTGGGCGATCATGTCTCGAAAGAGACATGACTGACTGGGCAGAAGATTATCCCGCAGTAGGTTGCCATTGCTTTCTGCGGTAGACTGGTTGCCGACCAAGGCTAAAGAACCCAATCTGTCCTGCTATTTAACCCATAACTGGAAGGAAGAGACGGATTAATACCTTTCCCAAGGGTATTTGCGCGTAAGTGAATGCAATGGATTCAACTGGAATTCGAACTCGGCTACCCGGTTTCTCGTTCCGAGCCGATATCCACTGTACCACAACGCACATCCTGTGTGTATTCAACCAGTCATATTTGTTAGTATATTCCGATTTCTTTTAAGAATTCGACTATCCTGCTTAGTTTCGTTTCCCTAAATATTTTTTTTCAAACTACCCGTTTGGTCATACTTCTTTCGCACTCTATTTAATTTGTACCCTCGAAAAGTATATGTTTGAAACTTAATCTTTTTTGACAGCTGGTACATATTGGGGATTCTGTGCCCTCCAGCAAATGATGATGCGTGGTATGATGATGTAGGTATGACCTGTGTGAAGGCGGGTCAGCAAAATCTGTTCTCTTTTATTTCTGTAATGAATGTTCCATTCTCCAATAGTGGGTTTTATGTTTTGGAGTTTGCTGTTAGTGTATCTATTCCAATAATTTTACCACATTTTAAAAATTATTCTCTTCACTACAGCTTTAAAGTCAGTATAAGTAATTTTGATTTTTGCTATTTTATCTTTCATTGCTTTCTTTGCTTCCAAGTCTGCCCTTTAATATTAGCCATTAATATCCTTGCCATCACAGTGGTTTAATATGGTTTCAATATCTTGAACAGGACTGTAAATGACATCAGACGAATGAATTCTAAAACAAAAAATAAATCTTCTTTCTAAGCATTACACGCAACATCCAAAGGCTTATGCAAACCGGTTACACATATCTCGTAAAAAGTTGGAAGAAGTCTTATTCAGCTAAAATTGTCACGCAAGACAACTATTGCCTTACTAACATGCATGACAATAACAAAGGACTGAATAGTAAAATTAGTCAAATAACATTAAAACAGAAAGAAAAATATTCAATAATGAAAAAAGGCAGTAAATACTAACAAGGTTTACATTTAGTAGATTCTGTAGGAAACCAAAACAGAATTCAAGAACCAACTGTTGCAGCAAAAAATATAAAAATAAAAGCCAAAGATAAATCTCTTGAACAGATGAAACAACGTCAGCAAGGTAAACCTCTGCATGGCCAATATTCAGAACGTGCTAATGAACCGGATCTTGATAAAGTTATTACTCATCGTTGGTTACGAGCATCTGGATTAAAATCTGAAACTGAAAGATGTATTCTTACAGCTCATCGTCAGAGTCTTTTCGTGAGGAACGTTCAGGAAAATATTCATAATATTGTCGATCCGAAATGCAGTATTATGGGACAAATATCAGGAAACAATATACCATCTAATCTCAGGATGTTCTGTATTTGCCCCAAATGAATATAAAAATTGATGAAAGAGTGAGGCAATATTTACACTGGACAAAGTGCAAACATTTTAGAAAATATATAAACACACACTGGAATGAACATCACCTCTTGCCTGTCACAGAAATAGAAGATATCACCATTCTATTGCATTACACCGGCTACACAGACAGAATAATTGAAGCAAATAAGCAGGACATTGTCGTCAAAAACCGAAAAGAAAAAAGCCTACTAATTAATATCGCTTGTCCAGCGGATCGCAATATAACAACCAAGTAATTTGAAAAACCATCAAAGTATAAAGACCTGGAAATAGGAATAGAAAAATGTATTTATGGAAAACAAGAATAGAGCCAGTGATAGTATGTTTGCTTGGAATGAAAAAAAAGGAACAAACAACACTTTGAAAGAATCCGTAAAAATTCCAGTTTAAGAGATAGTCAAAAAAGAATTTTGTCCATGTATAACACGACCCCTGGCTGTGTTCAGACAACCTTCCTGACCTTCGGTCGATTCCGCCCACATTGTCTTGTTGATCTCGGATTAGCCAAAGCAGGTTTGCTTGTTGTTACTTGACGGGATTGACCCATACACGCGAGGGATTGGTATATAATGAAAAACAGATTTAAGATCACAACGACACGATGTAAATTTATATATATTTATGTATATCGAATAAATAAAAGATTAGAAGCAAGTCAAAATTAAGTGACGAAAACGAAATATCCGTTGGCTGGTATTTCAGTAGTACGATATTATTCATGTTCTATATCCGCACGGCACAATGGTTTATTCAACTTGCAGCTGGTTGCATTTGGACTGGCCGTCTCTTGCAATATCTCTCTTGGGGCAGGCTATTTTAGCTTGAATGTTTCAATTCATCGCTGGTTCCGACTCACTGAATTTCGTTTGCCATTCCAGTTTTATTAAAATGACGAAAAACTGAAGTGTTAAAGTTAGGGACTCGATTGCTTTTTCCTCCTCCCGATATCCGAATTAGCATCTCGAAATGTAAGTAACATCATTCAACCATTTCATATTCCAATAAAAGGAGAGAAAATGTACTACTTGCTATTGTCTTCCTGTTTTTA
Organism: Ascarosepion bandense; assembly: GCA_037127315.1. Classification (NCBI taxonomy): domain Eukaryota; kingdom Metazoa; phylum Mollusca; class Cephalopoda; order Sepiida; family Sepiidae; genus Ascarosepion; species Ascarosepion bandense. The sequence continues at coordinate 809,253 of JBBBDQ010001511.1, read as the reverse complement.
TCAGCTGTCCTGGTAATCAGTGTACAAGAAATCTTCAGGGTCGTATTTTGACCTGAGGTCACATATCGTCAAAACCCATTTGACAATATTTTGACTACACTTAGGTAACTAGCATTAATAAATTCGCTTACTTTTCCGGACAAAAATAATTTTACACTCATTGTATCTTGAATCTATATTTTTCTTCTTATAACCTCGGTTACTTTTTCCGACAAAATAATTATATTCACCAATTTTAGAGAAATGTCTTCTCATCTTGAAAATCGCTTAAAATTAATACTAGCGATCTGAAAATAGGGTTACACATGTAATGCTAGAGATGTTAAGGGATATATGTTAGTGTAATCATAGTAGAAACCGAATTATGATAAAAATGGCAACATAATTATAAAATAACGTGGTTAGAATAATTCCGAAGCTCTTGAAAATGTAAGATTTTTCCTTCTTTAAAAACGTAAATATGAATTTTTCATCTTATCAATGTTTAATTTATCTGTTTTTTTTTTAATGATCCTGATTGATTAATCAGCTATTTTTCTTATATGTATTATTCATATACCTCTTAAAAAATCACGTCATTAGTTGACAATATTTCGAAATAATTTTTTTAAATACGATATTTTTCTTATTACAAAAATTACGATAAAAATCAGTACAATAGAAGAATATAATACGATACAGTTTCTACAATAAAACAAATGAAATGTAGCCGTGACAACACACCAGCACCTTAGTACTTTCTGAAGACTTGGTAGGTAGTGTTACAATAATAATAATAATAATAATAATAATAATAATAATAATAATAATAATAAAAACTTGGAAGACCCCACGTCTACGTCTACATATTTTTGTCCAGTCAATATAGCGGGTCCGACTTCCAGGATTTCCGTACACAATGGCATCTGGAGCACTCCCTGTTCTTTTAACTGGATTATTTACACAAATAACACCAACAGCAATAATAATAATAATAATAATAATAATAATAATAATAATAATAATAATAATAATACAATCATCTAAAAGCATTGTCTTGAAGAAATGATCTTGATTTTTCTTACCTGCGATTCCATCTCTTCCATGTTCTCCTGGTAATCCCGGTGGTCCATCTGCACCTTGTTCCCCTTTGCGACCTTCTTCTCCCGGTAATCCGATTAATCCCCTTGGACCCATTGCACCCTTTGGTCCCGTTTCTCCGGAATTACCGGGAACACCAGGTGGTCCAGGCAGACCTACTTCACCGGGCTCTCCTTTCGATCCTGCGACACCTGGAAGTCCTATCAGTCCGGATTCTCCTGGTTCTCCAGGTTGGCCTACTTCACCTGAAATATAGATATTATTACATACATTGATAATTTTAACTGCGGTGTTAGATATGAGAGTAGAAATTTTAGATATAAATTGAGATTTTTTCCTATAGGTTATTTTTTATTTATAAACTATTTTCAGTTGTAGTCGTTATTAATGTTGGAGGTATAATTATTATTGTTATTCATGTGCCGTGTCCTTCGCGGATATAGGTGGTCATGGCCCTTGTCAAGCTTAAGCCTATCAAATATGTCTCGTGTTGCTTTTCTCTGTCTCTCTTTCCTTCTATCCTACCTGCGAGTATCAGATTTTCTAAACTTTTCTTCCTCGTTATTTTTCCCAAGAACATCATCTGTCACTTCCTGGTTTTAAGTATAAGTTTTCTTTTGAGTTGCATCCTCGTCGTTGCTGAGGTGCTGGGTCAATGATATCCTCAGCATCCTTCTGTAGAACTATATTTATGCTACCTCTCCATCATCCTTGAAGAGATCGTCCAACATTCGCTGTCATACAGAAGGCCGAATATTACATAGAAAAGTAGTACTCTTGTTATGTTATTTTTCCAATGAGATTTTCCTGACTCAGTACACTGGTTACCTTTTGAAATACATTTAGTCTATTTTAATCAAGGTTACTTTACTTTTATAGATTAAATGAGCTTTGCATGTACTTATTTTTATATACGACTATAAGGAAATCGATTCATTACCATGAATAGATGAAAAACAAATAATCACCTTTCTCCCCTGTGGCCCCTTTAATCAATGTGGCATTACCATCACCAGGAAGTCCATCGAGACCGCGTTCGCCTTTCGAGCCCTTTTCTCCTGGTTTCCCATCTCTGCCTGGTTCTCCAGGTATACCAGCGCCAGGTTCTCCTTTCTCTCCCTGTGGTCCTTGTGGGCCTGGCAGACCTGGTAAGCCTTCAAAACCTCGTGGTCCTTTAGGTCCAGGTTCCCCATCGCGTCCGGGTTCACCAATTACAAAATCACCTTTCTGTCCCTTATCTCCCATGTCGCCCTTAGCGCCAGGAGGTCCAGGTGGCCCTCTTTCACCTGTTAACCCTTGCATGCCTTTAACACTCAACTTGCAGAGGCTGTCTGTTTCTCCAAGCAAGTCAATAAGGCTGGCATTCATACAATTGATTCCAGGTTCACCGCGTTCTCCAGGAATACCCGGAACTCCGGGTTCACCAGGGATGCCAACACCAACATCTCCTTTCTCTCCCTTCATAAGAACTGAAAAAGAAAAATGAATAAGTAATATTTTTTTATAGTGGTGTCCACTGTGTACTAGGTCACTCAAAGTAGATGGTTATAGATAAAATGATACAGCTTATTGCGTTAGGTAACAGTTAAAACTGGACTTGAATAGGTTAATATTGTAGCAAAATTTGGATACATTTATAAATAGATAGAACAAAAGACTAACTCAGATAGATAGATAGATAGATAGATAGATAGATAGATATACATACATATACATATATATATATATAAACTATTTATATAAATGAAACTTTGTGTGTGTGTTTGTGTGTGTGTCCGTTACCTATAGACTCCGAAACGGCTGAACCAATTTTCTTGAAAATTTACACAGTGAAACTATAAGCGTCTGCGAGTGTTCTTAGCTAGGTTTTGTGTCAAGGTACCCCCGATAAATATCGAAAATCGATAATCGAAAAATCGGGTTATAGAAGGAGTGGTCCGATTTTAATCAAATTGGATACAATCATAGACAAATACATAAGAAACCATATTCAGAAGTTTCAAGGTTGCAGTTCTTACAATAGTGCAGAAAATCGATAATATATATATATATATATATATATATATATATATATATATATATATAAGGCAAGATGTTTGTGTGTGTGGCTGTTTATCTGTCTGTATGTTCTCTATAGACATCCAAAATTTTTGTCCGATTTTCACCAAACTTCACACAAATATTCTTTAGGCTGTGTCTGAGCTCCAAGGCCATGGATTAGTTTTAATGCTTTCATTACACCCGAGCAACGCCAGGCTATACTGCTAGTATAAATATAGCTAAAAAGACTGAGATAGATAGATAGCTAAAAAGACTGATTATATATATATATATATATATGAGTATGTATGTTACCACTAGACTACGAAAGATTACATGGTAGACAAGATTCAAGATTTAAGATAGATATTTTTAAAAGATTTCTCAGATGATTAAGAATAGTAGAAATTATAATGTACTGTTTGAATATGTATATATATATATATATATATATATATATATATATATATATATATAAACAATCATTCCACTCAAATACGAGTATCCGTTAAAAAAATAAAAATTCAAATATGTCGGCTAATGCCAGGTTCGTAAATTTCCTTGTAATTCCATAATATTCTATTCGGTTGAGTTTGTTCAAATTCGTTACAATCAGAAATGATAAAAGAAATCAGTAGAATATCCATATAAAAGTTAAATTGAGTCTTGTCTACCATACACCGCTTATATATAACACGCTAAAATTTTCCTTCTCTGATTCTATATGCCTACGGCTTAGGGTTTAGCGATTCTAACTGACACCAAATCGGTCGAGTTTCGATCCCGACCAGAGGAAAGTGGATGTCTAGCCACACTGATGAGCTGTGATACAGAAAAACAGGCTTCTATGTGGATGAAGAAAAAAGTATATATATATATATATATATAGATAGATCAAAAGACTAAGATATATAGATTTAGTTTGTACTCGACTCACCCCAAGCAAGGCAGAACCACCACTGGTGCGCAGGGGTTTATATAATAGGGAAGTGAAGAGAGAGAAAAAGGACGGGTACATTGGTGTAAAGAGTGCAAAGTGTAAGGTGAGAAGAAGGATGTGAATCAATAGATAAGAGATGACAGTTGACGTTGAATTGACGTTGAATTTAAACTTTTGGAGATTGAAACTATCGTGGAAGCAAGAATACGGAAGAGAGTTTCACAGGTGGGCAGTGCGGGAAAAGAAGCTACTAATGTGGAAGTTGTTGTTACACTTGATTGTTTTCACAAAGGGTGAGACCTAGTTGTCAGTCTAGTAGCTCGAGTAAACTCGCGTAGGGGAGGCATCAAGGAGATAAGCTTATCGGAGCAGAATCCGTGAAAGTATTTGTAAAAGACAGAAGGAAGCCAAATCTCGTTGGTGATAGAGAGGCTGGAGCCTGCTCGCCAGCTCAGGATCGACTGCATTGAAGATTCTTTTTTGGATATTGACGAGAACCCCAAAGTGAACTGCAGGGGTACCCGACCAGATATGACAGGAGTATTCAATGCACGGGCATATGATAGATCTGTAAATGTGCATGATGGATTCAGAAAAGAAGAATTTCTTGGCCTGACACAGATACCCAACCTTCTTAGCAGTAGATTTATTAATCTAATGTAGTCGTTCCACTTCAGGTTAGCTACGTTAGTGCGGCCGAGGAGGCGCAGTGTATTGCTCTCGGTGAGTCTAGCGTGATCCCTGCTGATGGCGGGTAGGAAAGATTGTCTGTGGTGGTTAAAGGATCGCAGCTTTGTTTTTCAAGCATTCAAGTTTATGGTCTGTTTCTTACCCCAGTCTACTACTGACTGGAGGTCCTTTTCGAGAGCAGCATCAAGGTCTGTTCTTTTTTTTTTTTTTTTTGGGATTAGCAGATTTCTTATATAGGCGGGAGTAAATGGTGGTGTCGTCAGCGTAGATGCCTATTTGAGATCCGATTACATCAGGGTGATCGTTGATGAAAATCAGAAAAAGTGTAAGACCTAGGATGGAGCCTTGAGGGATACCTCCGTTCGTATGATAGATTTGTAAGCCTGCCCATTCAATACGACTTTTGTGACGCAATTCGATAAGAAATATTCGATTAAGTCAAACAAGCGTCCATATATACCATATCCAGGGCAACAGCTCGAGTTTCGCCGTTCTTATCAAGAGTCTATTATATATAGTTAGTGATGGTCGTTAGCATGTCAGCGGTAGACCTTGCAAAGCGGAAGCCATACTGTCTGTCGAAAAACACGTGGTGGGCTATGAGAGGTTGAACCCTTTCTGCATTGATGATGGCCTTGAACACTTTTCTAAAAAATTGGCAGGAGGCTAAGAAGACGATAATTGGAGGCTAATAGGACAATGGATTTGAGGGTTCTCTCAAGTTCATGAAAACAGGAACCACAGATGAAGACTTCCGGTAGCCAGGAAGGCAAGAAGTAGAGAAACAGTAGTTGCAGAGTTTGGGCAGGACAGAGGAGAGTTCAGGGATCACATTTCTTTATGATGATGACTGGAATTCCGACACCTTCGATCACCTTATGGAGATGGATAGATAGAAAGATTGATGGATAGATAGAAAGATAGATGGATAGATAGAAAGATAGATAGAAAGATAGATAATTAACTGAGATCAATATATAAATAGATATATATGAACATACTGAGAAGCATACATAGATACATACATACATACAGATGAACAGACCTGAATTTTTTTTTAATCATATGATGTGAAGGGGGCTACGTAAGAGTGAAAAGATTGGAAAAGAGAAAGCCGGAAACCACATCCTAAACAGGGAACAAGGGATGAGCATCTTCACCTGTTCAATAGACGTGGGTGGAGTGTGAACCGGGAGTTAGTTTAGTCTATCTACTCCAATTTGAATATATAGACCAACACACACACACACACACACACACACACACACACATATATATATATATATATATATATATATATATATAATGACTGTCTTTGACATAACAGAGAGTGAAAGAAATATAAATCGTTTCACATGTTAATGTTTGGGAAAGTTCATAATTATACAAAAATATTGAAATAATATTGTTCATAATTTATTATTTATTTGCAGTTTTTTTTTCAACATTAAGAGAAAGACAACTTACGATCGCCGGATCCTTCTCCAAATGAGGGTAGACCCGGGGGTCCACGTTCACCTTTCATTCCTGGCAAACCAGGCTCTCCATCTTTGCCATCTTTTCCGTCGAGACCATCAGTTCCATTAAATCCCGGTAGACCTGGAGGCCCCATTGGACCAAGGATTCCAGGTTCACCTTTAAGACCAGCTATTCCTTCTTCTCCAGGTAAACCTATCTCACCTGGCTCTCCCTTCTGTCCGGGTACTCCTATTAAGAAAATAAATTAAAATGAAAACAGATGTATGAATATTGGGCACGTTTGGATGTGTGTTGTGGAGCAATGACATCCACTTGGAACGACAAATCGGGGAGCCGAGTTCGAATTCTAGTTAAATTTCTTCCATTCACTTACGCACAAATACCTTTAGAAAAGGTATTAATTGGTCTCTTCCCTCCAGTTATAGGTCAAATTATAGGACATATTGGGTTCTATAGCCATGATCGGCAACCAATCTACCACAGAAAGATATAGCAACCTACTATGGGATAATCATCTGCCCAGTCAGTGATGTCTCTTTCAAGACATGATCGCCCAAAGCGTGTATCACATATGGAATTCAACTGACTGATCCAAAAGGTTAACATTCTGACAGTGAAAATAGGATTCTAAACTCACCATTGTTAATTTGTACTACAAAATTATTGTAGTAAGTGAATTAGTTAATACTCATGCATATAAATGGCATGAAAATTGAGCGAGTCGTCAAGTGGTTAGCGTTCCAACTGTTTAGTTTTTTTTTCATTGTGTTAAAGGTAAAATTTTATTGAATTTTTATTATTTGAAACCGTATTATTCAATAAAATTTTTGAATGAATATTTTTTGTCTTAATTTTACTTGACTTTTTATTGCCCAAATTTTACTGGCTATTGATTTTGTATGAATAATTGTCAACCATTAATTGTTTTTTGTGAGTATTTCTTTCATGTTAATTTTACTTGATTTTTTTACCTTAAGTATATTTGGAGCAATATCTTCTTGAATTTATCTTAGATGAATTGTTCTAAAATATATTTATTTTTGATTAGTTATTCATTCATCATAATTTTACTTTATTGTTATTGTCACTTTAATTGTATAGGAATTTTATTAAATTATACTTATAAGCAATGCTTTATTTCATTTATAATTACAGCTATTCGGACCATCATTCTACCGCTCTTAGTAGATCAATTTTTTGTTAGGATTTTTAAAAAAGTTTTCCTACTTTCAGTCTTCTCAGAAATTGAATGTTCATAGAAATCTTGCTTTTGCAGCTGGACAGTTCTGCCATGTTCAAACTTTGTCAACATTTTAGGCATTGCTGTTGTTTTTAAACATGTTTTTAAACTTTTGGCCAGCTAGTATTTCAGTCAATTTCTCAGTATTTAAATTTTTCCCATTAATGACGGAAAGTGTTTTTAGTTTTTCTTTTACGTTTTCATTTTTTGAAGTTCTACTCAAATAGGTTGTTGTAATTAACAACGGTAAAGCTGATTTGTTTCATTATTTCTATTGTCCATATGATTTTGTCTAGCAGTGTAGATATGAAAAGACAGAAATAGATAGATAGATAGATAGATAGATAGATAGATAGATATGAACAGACTGAGATAGATAGATAGATAGATAGATAGATAGATAGATAGATATGAACAGACTGAGATAGATAGATAGATAGATAGATAGATAGATAGATAGATAGCAAACATAAATATTTTCAATACCTACCTGGTTCACCAGGAATTCCAATACCAGCTTCACCTTTTTCTCCCCTCAAATCAAGACAGTTTTCGTCTTTACAGTCTGCTGAATAAATACTTCCTGGTTCTCCTTTCGAACCTTTTGTGGCATTTCCAGGTATTCCAGGAGGACCTGGTGGTCCTGTTGGACCAGGTAATCCAGGCGATCCTGCATTTCCTTTTGCTCCACTTTCCCCGGGTAATCCTTGCTCTCCTGGTACTCCACGCAAACCTTCAAGTCCAGGTTCTCCTCTCTCTCCTTTTTCACCTGCACCAGCTGAATTCAAAATAAATATTACTGAGTTCCATCGATATCACATTTGAGCTTTAAAAATACTTCAATACATATTCAACCAAAGTGTAACTCATAATAAAATGACATCTTTATTTTTATTTATTTTTGCAATTAAAATCAAAACTTCAAAATAGCATTATCTGAACAGAAAAAGACAGCTGAAGTTTCTGGGTCAGGTAATGAGGAAGGGAGGCTTGGAAAATCTAATACTTACAGGACAGATCAAGAGTCAGAAAAAAACTGCGCGAAACATGCTTGAGGGTCTTGAGCAAGTGGATATTGGGGCGGAGTTTGGGTAAGATGCTAAGTGTAAAGTGTTAAGAACGATAATAGATAGCAGCAAGTGAAAGTCTATAATCATCTACATCTTGAAAAGACATGACACAAAAAAGAGAAGATGATAAACTAGGAGTCTTGCTGAAATCCAGCCTAATGAAAGAGACTAATGTGTATTTAAATGCCTTCCATATTAATTGTATCAAATATTTTAATTTCTTTATATGAACACAATGCTGCATGACAGAAGTAATCAAATTCTCGGTGAGAAAGAAGTCAAGTAAATTTTCAAGTCATTTATAAAAAGCAACTTTTCAAAAAAAACAAAAAGTTACTTTACATTAAGTGCATGTCTCCAAATGCAACAATCGTGTTGCATTTCTTTACCAATATATATATATATATATATATATATATATATATATATATATATATAAACTTAAAACATCAGTCAAAGCGGTTATAAATTATAATTTATTTCTATGAACTAATTAGTCCATTTCTTCAGACCACACTATATTTGTTTAATTTGGTAAAAATCTTTTATGAAAATATTTGCACCGAATAGAATGAATATGGTGTGGTCTGAAGATATGAACTAATTAGTTCATAGAAATACATTACAATTTATTACCACTTTAAATGATAAGTTGCATTTACTTTATAGATATCATATTGCTCTGAATAACATTAACTGAGTTTTCTATACAAATCTAACACTTAATAATTTTTATTAAGTAGTTATTTTTTAATTATCCCCACCAATCAAGGATTTGACATCAAAGAATAAGAATTTGAGATTTTAATTGAGTAGGTAATGATGTTATCACTCAACCAGCCCCGATGAGTGAAGACATCATAAAGGTGTCCTCACAAAGCTTTGAAGTTGGCATGAACCTGCTCAGTTAAAGTGTTAAAACTTTGCATTAAACTTATCATCTCTATCTCCACTTGAATATCAAACACTTTACGATAAAAAAAAAACGACTTGTCAAATATATAATAGGTATATAATATATATAATATATATATATGTAACATATATAATAATATATAATATATATATATAATATATATAAAATACATCTATATATATTATATAATATATATATTGTAATTTTGTTGTTACAATGGTTTATAAAAGCATAATATCACTATAAAAAAATTTTCAGAACAATACTGCTCTTTTTCAGGTGATATGTCAAAATAAATGGTGAAAATTATTTATTTTCAAAGATGAATTCATGGATATTTAGAAAATTAGGGAGTGGTAGTTGGAGGAAATGCTCTAGGTGTGTAAATATTGTTCAATCAAAAATGAGAATTATGTTAACAATCAGTTTTAATATTTGGGTTATACAATATTTATGGGTAAAAGTTCTCAATATTGTTGATAACTCATTGAAGGACTGAAGATTGCATTGAAGCATGAAATTGACTCACACCGCTTGGAGTTGAACTCAGTCTCCACTTTTATATATACATACTTTATCTCTGATATTGAGCACTTTTATTAATGAATATAATATCCCTTAAACCTATATTTTCTCTTCCAGTTGCTTTTTCCCTTATGTTTTGGACTGATAGATTCAGTTTGTTTTACTGCCTTGATGACACACCTGAGGTTTGCCAGTATACTTATGCAGCATTACAATTTTCGTATGTTTACTTAGAGTAACATCTATCGCAGATAATGGCTGTAGGTCAACTAATCAACATTCGAGACAATAGTGTCTGGGCGTGATACAATCTGATGCAATCACAGATAGCGCAATATTTTATAGTGCTAAACAAATTGTATCATACAACCCGAAAATAGATTCATATTACAGCACACTACTGCATACAATTTAATCTGAGGAAAAATTAGAAATCGATTACACCCTGTCACTCCAGTGGCTCTAAAACTGACCGTGTGGCAAAAGAAATTAAACTAAAGCAGTCGTTTCAATTAATTTGCAGAAGGGAGTGTGTGTGTGTGTGTGTGTGTGTTTTGACAAGGTACTGTGATTAAGATTCATAATTAACTTTTCTTGTGTTGCATAAGTATTTTCTTTTCTTGACACAAAGTGTATAAACATTAACTCAATTTTCTACATATCCAAGCACCTTCAGCAATTATTTTAGCCATTATGAAGAGGTTTTTATTATTTTTTATTCAATTAAATAGATTGAGCCTTTATGTATTTGTTTAAAATTGTAGGAACGCTTTATTTTCTGAACAGTCAGCACCGTGTTCATAGATAATGTTACTGAGTGTCAGCTTTTCATTTTTATCATAAGGGCTTCCATTATCTTTAAAATTTTTGCCTAAGGATAAGGTGATTTCACTTGTATTTGATACTAGTATATTTTTGATAAATTCTGGTAGATTTTAGCGTATGTTTAGATTATATATATGTGTGTGTGTGTGTGTGTGTGTGTGTGTGTGTGTGTGTGTGCATATGTGTGTGTGTGTGTGTGCATATATGTGTGTGTGTGTGTGTGTGTGTGAAACAACTCATTGTATTATAAACCGCAAAATTATTTGATGTCGACATAACAATTTCCGATTAATCATACATATTTATCAGATCCCTTTCCATTCAGAATAGTGTTTACAGTGTAACTTGACATGCAATTACAATTTTTACATTTACAGTTTTTAATTTTTTTAATTTTACACTTTTTAATTTTAATCTTACCCTTATAATGTTTTTTAAACTTTTAATTTTTAACAATTAAAATTAAATTAATTGAAATTAATTAAATTATATTAATTAGTTAAAATTAATTCAAATAAAATTAGTTAAATTAACATTTAATTTAAAATTTAATTTAAAATTTAATTTAAAACGGTCAAATTAATTAAGTTAAAATTAAGTAAGTGAAAATTAATTAAGTTAAATTTAAAATTAATAAAAAAAATTTAATATTTTTATACATTTTAATTTTTTTACACTTAATTTTTTAATCTTTAAGTTAATACTTTTCAATTTTTGCAATTACACTTTTAAAATTAATCGACACCAATATCATATTTTCTGATTAATCATACATATTTATCAGATCCCTTCACATTTGGAAGAGTGTTTACAGTGTAACTTGATATGAAATTACATTTTTTTCATTTTAATTTTTTAATTTTTTAATTTTAGACTTTTTAGTTTTTAATTTTATGCTTTTAATATTTTTTACACTGTAAATTTTTAAAAATTTAAATGAAAGTAATTAAAATTAATTAACTTAAATTAATTAAGTTAAAATTCATTAAGATAAATTTACAATGTAACTTTATATGAAATTACATTTTTTACATTTGGACTTTTTAATTTTTTAATTTTATAATTTGTAATTATTAATTTTTACAGCTTTAATTTAAAAAATTTAAATGGAATTAATTTAAATTAATTGAATTAAATTAATTAAATTAAAATTAATTAAGTTAAAATTAAGTTAAAATTTAATTTAAAAATTTAATTTAAAATTTAATTTAAAAAGTTAAAATTAATTAATGTTAAAATTAATTATGTTAAAATTAATTCAGTTAAATTTTAAATTAACTAAAAATTTTAATTTTTTATGCTTTTAGTTTATTTTACACTTTTTATATTTTTAATTTTTTACTTTTTACACTTTTTAATTTTTACACTTTTTAATTTTTACAATTACTCTTTTTAAAATTAATTGACCAATAAATTACAATTAATTTATTTTACACTTTTAATTTTATTAGTTTTTAATTTTATACTTTTTAATTTTTCTGATTACTCTTTTAAAATTGATCGATCTTGATATAACATTTTTCGATTGATCATACATATTCATCTGATATCTTGCATTCAGAGGAGGGTTTGCATTGTAATTTGACATGCAATTACACATTTTACATTTACACCTTTTAAATTTTTAATGCTTTTTAATTTTACACTTTTAATGTTTTTATAATTTTAAATTTTTGACACTTTTAATTTTTAACAATTTAAATAAAATTAATTAAAATTTAAAAAAATATTTTAATTAATAAAAATAATATTAATTAACTTAAAATTTAATTTAAAATTTAATTTAAAAACTTAGAATTAATTAAATTACAATTAATTAAGTTAAATTTTAAATTTTTTTACACTTTTAATTTTTTTTGCAATTTTAATTTTTTTAAGTTTTAATTTTTACATTTTTTAATTTTTACAATTACACTTTTTAAAATTAATCAACCCCGATATAATATCTTCCAATTGATTATACATATTCATTGCATCTCTTCACATTCAGAAGAGGGTTTAAATTGTAACTTAATATGCAATTACATATGTCTTGCAGAAATCATAAAACTATTGCAAACCTTCTCTGAGGTCTTGAGCTGTAATGTTGCAGCATGCTCCTGGTGGGCCCGGCTCTCCATCTTGTCCTGGTTCTCCTGGTACTCCAGGTTCACCAGGTGGGCCACCAAATTCACCTTTCTCTCCCATATCACCTTTTGCTCCTTGATCTCCCTTTGGTCCACGGAGTCCCACTCGGCCTTCTTTTCCTACTGGGCCTTCTTTTAATGGTCCCGGCGGTCCAGGTAAACCTTTTTCACCCCTGGAACCAGGTCTTCCAACTTCACCTTTTTTACCCCTTTTGCCTGGTGGGCCAGGAGGACCCTATAAAAACAAAAAAGGGTGTAAGAATAGTAAATTTCAATCATTAGAACATATTTTTGTTTATACTTAGCTCTGCTCGTCGGTACCTTTCTTGCTCGAACCACAAAATCTATATTTTATACAATTATGAGTAACTGGATGTAGTGCACATCATGGTGCAATATATATAGAGGAGCTGAGTTCTATTCCCAGGTGAATATGTTGCATTCATTAACGCACCTTTACTCTTAAGAGAGGTATTAATCTCTCTTCTTCCTCCAGTTATGCTTTGAATAGCAGGAAAAATGAGTTCTATAGCCTTGGTTGGCAACCAGTCTACTGCAGAAAGAAATTTCAACCTACAGTCGTAAAATCTTCTGCCTAGTCAGTCATAGATCGAAAGAGATATGATTGCCCAAGCATGTATCACGTATGGCACCTTACTGGCTTGAGGATGACGTTTATACTTATTTTCTCAAATTCCTTAAGAGATACATTTTTTCCAATGGTCAGGTTATATTTATGAGAATGAAGAATTTACTTTTAGCACTTAATTAAAAGTTCTCCTAATAAAACTGTTTGTAATAATGGTGTGAACATCCTACATTTAATCTTGGGGTTGGTGTATTTCTTGAGCTTGTCAATTTCTTGCAATGGATTTTGTTATTAATGGGATTTTGTTATTAATATTAAGTTCTAATGTAACAAAATCCAATTCCTTGATGTATTCATTGATTCTAGCACACATAGATTTACCACTTCTCTATATAGGAAACCAACTAGCATAAACTCGTGTCTTCTTAATTATAATAGTGAATGCCCTCAACGATATAAGTTAGCTGTTATAAAAAACTTAATTCAACGCACAGAAATGATATCTTCTTCCAAATCTTTATTTTATAAAGTATTACACAACATTAAGCAAACACTTGTCAATAATGGATTTCCTAACTCTACTATTGATCAACAAATTAAAATGTACCTCAACAAAGTTAATAATAGCTCTAACAATATTGATAATATTAAGAATATTGGTTGACATCAAAATAAACATAACACTATTAACTTATAATATTGCAACCAAATACATAATAATTACGAACAAGATGAAAAATCTCTCAAGAACATAATACGTAGAAATGTGAAACCAGTGGATAGTAATAATCAAATTAAACTCATTATGCATTTGAATAAATGGTTTTGTTGTCATTTCGCGTTATCATGCGGTGTGACGTCATAGAAACGCATTGCAAATTTGCGAACTGCATTTGTTATTTTTGATAACTATTGCCGTTGCCTAGCGGAGTTTTATGTCAATACAAAATAAAATCGTCGGTGATGGTGGATGTTACTGTATTACCGTCTTAATAACCTCTCTGAAGATGGCTCATGTGAGCCGAAAGCTTAGATAAAAAATTATCAAAATGTTAGAGAAATTTTGTCTTTATTTTCAAATGAAAATAAAGCCAAAATACGACGTTTAGAATGGCTCATGATTAAACATAATAGACATTCATTGTCTCTTATATTTAACAGTATATGTTTAGAAAAAATATATATATATGCAAATAAATACAAAACTATTTTTGTAACAGAGAATATATATATATATATGTGTGTGTGTGTGTGTGTGTGTGTGTGTGTGTGTGCGTGTGTATTCTTCACAGATCGAAGACATAATTATTGAAAATAATAAACCGCTGTTAAAGAACAACCACGCAGCAAGAGCTTTCATAACTGCTAGAAAAGTTTAATAAGTGATAGTAAAGAGAGTGAACTGAGCCGATACTACCTTGCTATTGTCTCTCTCTCTACAAGCGTGACTGGAGGGATATATATATATATATATATATATATATATATATATATATATATATATATATATATATATTAAAAACAGAAATAATGGTTGTTTCAACGAGATTGACTCTCTTCAGGCGAATAAACATGTGATTTTACATACCATTTTTAGTTCCAAAAGGATTTCGATATGTAATGCCACGGGTTTATTTACCTCGTTCACGGCGTCTTAGCTTGGATGATACATATTTCACTGCTTTGATGTTCTTAACGCGGCTCGTCAAACCCAAATGGTACAACAGACTGTTGATTAAAAATAATAGTGTGGATCCACAAAAACATTAAAATAAAACCGAATAGATAATAATACATACCCGTTCTCCCTTGAGTCCAGGTACTGTAGACAAGTCAGTGCTATTTAGGAGGAACGAACCAGACTCTCCAGGAATACCTGAAAAAGTATTTGCGGATATATATACAAAAGGTGGAAAATAGTTTAATGGTCAGTGTGCTACTTCAATATTCTGTTGTATTGCATCTCAAACTATCTGATGTGAACTACCATCATTTTTTTTTATTTTATTATGCGAGGGACCAAACCAGCTGAAGGTTTCTGCTCTTCCTCTTTTTGTATATGTTTTATTTCTGGGTAATTTTGATACTGTCTGTACTGAATATGATGTTCTATTTGGTTCTAAGACCAGTCATCATATCGTGAAAAATTCGATTCGGATGTGCATTGTGGTACAGTGAATATCGACCCGGAATGACAAATCGGGAAGCCGAGTTCGAATTCCAGTTGAATTCTTTGCATTCACTTACGCATCAATATCCTTGGGAAAGGTATTAATCCGTCTCTTCCCTCGAGTTATGGGTTACATAATATGACAAAACTGGTTCTATAGCCTTGGCTGGCAACTAGTCTACCGCAGAAAGCAATGGCAACCTACTGCAGGATTACCTTCTGCCCAGTCAGTCATGTCTTTTTCGAGACATGATCGCCCAAGCGTGTATCACGTATGGCACTTAACTGACTGATGACTGAAAAGTTTATACAATTGTACTTTTCTGATACACTTGCGTCTATTAGTCTACCAACTAGTGTGTCTACTAACATTGAACCAGCCTAGAAACTTTTCCGCTGAACTTCGTATATATACATACGCAAAATATTGCAAAATAATTGTTTTGATTTTATCACGTGTTATGATACAAACAAACGATATTCAATATATTTTTAACTAGCTGTATCGCTCGGAGATTTTTTCTGTTTATGTTGAAATGGCAAGGTCAAGTGCATATTTAAAATGTTCTAGTATGAGGTTGACACGACGCATAAATTAAAAAAGGCGAAGTAAGCATTGGTTTTTGTAGTATTTGTAAAATGGGATACATCCTTGGTCAAATTTTCCAATAAACGGGAATGATATATGTACAATTGGAAGAAAGCGGGCGGACGTTACGCGAACCTGTAATGTGATACGATGACGTTGTGACGCAGAAGTAGTGAACTGCAACGTCGGAAGGGTTGGCACCTTGTAGAAACGTGAAATCTTATGGCATATGATAAGGTAGAAGTTACAAAACAACCCGATTATTTTTAATACAACTAAGCGTTTTGGAGAACTAAACGATCGCAAAATGCAAAATTTTCCATCAATTTTTGCCGCATCTTGCGTGTTAATTGAAATTTTTATTCGCATATCAGTAACTCGAGTATGGTTGAGTTTGAGTAAAGCTTCTTGGAGAAATGCATAAAAGTGTCCAAAAAACCACTCGAAATTATCTTTTTCATTGATTTTTGACGAACCCTGTACATTGGTTCAAAAAGCTTTTGTGTGCCTCAAAGGCTCGGGCCTTGATCTGCAAGTTACCCGATTTCGGTTGAATTCACATGAGACGTCTCGGAGGAGAAGAGTTCGTCAATTCCAAGCATTTCGGTGATTTCTGCCGTACCCTGTAAATCGATTCGAAATATTTTTGCGTATATGATCAAGAAGAGCTCCAATTTTGGTTGAAATCGAACCAAGGGTTTCAAAGGTGTAGGGTTCATTAGAATGGAGACAAACAGACATATATATAACAGAGTATCCCGGAGACTAACGAAATGGTAGATATTCTGTTTTTAATCAAACAGTACATTTATTTCTACCGGACTGATTATTTACGATAAATCTTTGGTACGAAAATGTGTGTCGTTCGGCAGGATTCGAACCTGCGACCCCTATCAACATAGGGGAAGTCACCAATTGATCTGGCGCGTCTTAGACCACTCGACCACGAATGATTCCATAGTCTAAACGTTGTCATATCAAGCCTATATAACACAATTTTCGATTCTCTGCAAATAACCATCTCTTCTCGGAAATGTATTGTAATGTCAACATATGTAAACAATGTTACAGAAAATCCCGAAGATTAACGAAATGGTTTTTACAACCGACATACTCAAATTATTTGTTTGAACATTATGAATGACACATATTTTTGTAACAAAAATTTATCGGAAATAATCAGGCTGATACAAATAAATACACTGTTTGATTAAAAACAGAATATCTACTCAAATACGAGTATCGGTTAAAAATAATATTCAAACAAAT
The DNA here is from genome assembly GCA_037127315.1 of Ascarosepion bandense. NCBI lineage: Eukaryota > Metazoa > Mollusca > Cephalopoda > Sepiida > Sepiidae > Ascarosepion > Ascarosepion bandense. Next base: position 791,705 of record JBBBDQ010001511.1, on the reverse strand, counting down.
TATTATATATATATATATATGTGAAACAAAATCTGAAAGATGTAAGCAACATTAACAAATATTTCATTAACACATCTCCTATACCATACTAAATGTTTCTATCATTTTACACGTTAATATGGGTTACATGATTTTTATAATAGCCAATTTCAAAAACAAATTTATTCTTAAAAAATTAACTATAGCAATGTTAACATCAGTCAGAATACAAGAATGTAGTTCTGCTATCGATCGACGAGATTATTTATTTCTTACTGATAAAAAGTAATAAAAGCTTTATCGCTTCAACTAAATATATTCTGAACGCAATTGTCTACCTTCAACTATATATAAAATGTATTGCTGGTCATTTTTTCTATAAAATGTATTACTGAACATATTTCTGTTAGGACCTTGAATATATTCTCGCTGAATTTTCATGAAAAGTAATGTTTTATTTACAAAAATTAGTAAGAAACATGTCACTGAAAATATTGTCTATTGCTAGCCACTACTTTTTCCCATCTTTCTCTCTGGACTTGAGTTCCACATATTTCTGTTCGGACCTTGAATATGTTCTCGCTGAATTTTTATGAAAAGTAATGTTTTATTTACAAAAATTAGTAAGAAACATGTCACGGAAAATATTGTCTATTGCTAGCCACTACTTTTCCCATCTTTCTCTCTGGACTTGAGTTCCACATATTTCTGTTCGGACCTTGAATATGTTCTCGCTGAATTTCCATGAAAAGCAATGTTTTATTTACAAAAATTAATAAGAAACATGTCACTGAAAATATTGTCTATTGCTAGCCACTACTTTTTCCCATCTTTCTCTCTGGACTTGAGTTCCACATATTTCTGTTCGGACCTTGAATATGTTCTCGCTGAATTTTCATGAAAAGTAATGTTTTATTTACAAAAATTAGTAAGAAACATGTCACTGAAAATATTGTCTATTGCTAGCCACTACTTTTTCCCATCTTTCTCTCTGGACTTGAGTTCCACATATTTCTGTTCGGACCTTGAATATGTTCTCGCTGAATTTTTATGAAAAGTAATGTTTTATTTACAAAAATTAGTAAGAAACATGTCACTGAAAATATTGTCTATTGCTAGCCACTACTTTTTCCCATCTTTCTCTCTGGACTTGAGTTCCACATATTTCTGTTCGGACCTTGAATATGTTCCCGCAGAATTTTTATGAAAAGTAATGTTTTATTTACAAAAATTAGTAAGAAACATGTCACTGAAAATATTGTCTATTGCTAGCCACTACTTTTTCCCATCTTTCTCTCTGGACTTGAGTTCCACATATTTCTGTTCGGACCTTGAATATGCTCTCGCTGAATTTTCATGAAAAGTAATGTTTTATTTACAAAAATTAGTAAGAAACATGTCACTGAAAATATTGTCTATTGCTAGCCACTACTTTTTCCCATCTTTCTCTCTGGACTTGAGTTCCACATATTTCTGTTCGGACCTTGAATATGTTCTCGCTGAATTTTTATGAAAAGTAATGTTTTATTTACAAAAATTAGTAAGAAACATGTCACTGAAAATATTGTCTATTGCTAGCCACTACTTTTTCCCATCTTTCTCTCTGGACTTGAGTTCCACATATTTCTGTTCGGACCTTGAATATGTTCTCGCTGAATTTTCATGAAAAGTAATGTTTTATTTACAAAAATTAATAAGAAACATGTCACTGAAAATATTGTCTATTGCTAGCTACTACTTTTTCCCATCTTTCTCTCTGGACTTGAGTTCCATATATTTCTGTTCGGACCTTGAATATGTTCTCACTGAATTTTTATGAAAAGTAATGTTTTATTTACAAAAATTAGTAAGAAACATGTCACTGAAAATATTGTCTATTGCTAGCCACTACTTTTTCCCATCTTTCTCTCTGGACTTGAGTTCCACGTCGGAAAACCGAGATGTCTTTTGAGGCTAACCACGAGTCGATCCATTTTTAGCATATTCATAGGAATTAAAGAGCTACTCAGCCAGACCATGTGCCATTGATAGAAACATGTGGTAATCGAACGGGGCAATATTTACTTAATACAGCAGGTATTTTTGTAGGAACTTCCATTTAAGCGTTTCTAATTAGGTTTTCACCCCTTTTGTAACATGTGGCCGAGTGTTGTCATGTTGCAAAATTTATTTGTCGAGTCTCTTCTCGTATATCGACCGTTTTTGCTTCAATTCTCGGCTCAAACGCATCAGCTGTAGTTGATAGCGATCTCCCGTGATGGTTTTGGTCGGTTTGAGCAGCTCATAATAAACTACACCTAGCTGATCCTAACAAATGTTAAAGAGAAGATTCGAACCATGAGTATTCAGCTTTGCAGCCGATGTTGATGCATGGCCGGGCCGACGTCACGATCTAGGGTTATCGTAGGGACTTTTCATCACCAGTCACGATACGATGCAAAAACTTTTCCTATTCTGTCATTGGAGCAGCTGTTCAGACGGGATAAGACGCTGTTCGACGTCTCTTGACGTCAAAACATTCGGGGCTCAATCATTCCTAATGAATCATTCCTAATGCTTTTTTAACGTTTCGCAACATGTGTGATCAACTCTTAATGATTCTGCAAGTTCAGCTTGCGCCTGACATAAATCTTTATAAGAATAAATGAGCTGCTCAGCCAGGCCATGTGCCATTGATAGTGAATACAGCAGGTGGGGTAGAACTTTTCATTTCAGAGTTTCCAAGTAGGTTTTCACCCGTTTGCAACATGTGAGATAGAATTGTGATGTTGCAAAATAACTTTGTCGTGTCTCTGCTCGTATAGCGGTCATTTCTTCTTCAATGCTCGGCTCAAACACATTAATTGTAATTGATAGCCATCTTTTTTATGGTTTCAGTCGGTTTGAGCAACTCATAATAAACTATACACAGCCGATTTCACTAAATGCAGAACAGAAGCTTCGAACCATGGATATTCGACTTTGTCACCAATGTTAATGCATAGCCGGGCTTAAACGACGAACTTCTACGCTAAGGTTTATTGTAGTGCATCCACTTTTCATTGTCGGTCACGATACGATGCAAAAGACCTTTCCTTTTTAGACGCTGAAGCAGATGTTGACACGTAACAAGTCGTCATTCGACGTCTCTCGGCTTCAAATCGTATGGCATCCAATGTCCTTGCTTTTGAATCATTTCTAATTCCTGCAAATGTTTCGAAATTGTTGTGTGATCAAATTCTAATGATTCTGCAAGTTCAGCTTGCGTCTGCCATGAGTCTTCATGGAGTAGTATACCCATTTCTTCGTCTTCAAACGTTCTTTATCTTCAACATCAAAATCTTTTTGAAACGTCTAAACCAATCACAGCATGTTCTTTCTGACAGAGCATGGTCGCCGTAAGAATTCTGTGTAATTTACCTGCATATTTGTTTTGATAGTACTGCAGTAAAATTCCCCGCAAATACACTTTTTTTGGCACAAGACCCGACGGGTTTAACGCTATGAAAAACAAAGTCGTTTACACTCGGGCTCAATGACATAAACTGAATTTCAAACTTGCTTATAGTAATTCCATATAGATATTATACCTTCTGAAACTACGCGGATTCTGGGAATGCCATCTATTGAAAAACAACGAAAACGTATTCTGTGTTCCAATATTTATTGTATCATTAATCATTTAGTTATGAATATGTATTGTTGGTCATGGTACCATAAATATGTATTGTTGGTTGGTTGACGCTGTTTAACGGCGTATCATCTTCTATTGGTTATTTGATGTCAAAATGTCTATATTTTTACGTAATTGTATGCTTTTATGGTGAAGTTCAATTTTCCTTTTTTTTTTAAGTTATATATTTTGTTGCTTGGGATGCAGTCGATATCAGCTCTGAACAAGAAATCCGGTAGCCGAGTTCGAATTCCAGTTCAATTCACTGCATTCACTTACGCGCAAATAACGTTGGAAAAAGTATTAATCTGTCTCTTCCCTCCAGTTATGGATTAAATAACAGGACAGATTGGGTTCTATAGCCTTGGTTAGCAACCTGTCTACCGCAGAAAGTAATGGCAACCTACTGCGGGATAATCTTCTGCCCAGTCAGTCATGTCTCTTTCGAGACCTGATCGCCCAAGCGTGTATCACGAATGGCATTTAACTGAACTAACTGAATTTGTTGCTTGAGATATATAATTTGTAGCTTATTGTTAGTAACTTTACTATAAAAATGTATTTTTATATATTTTTTAGTATTGCATTGATTGTAATTTTTATATAAAAATGTATTGTTGCTGATTTTATGATAAAAAAAGTACTGTTAATTTCTGCTTAGGAAGTCACTTTTGGCCCATTGTGAGAACACTAACAGGTGCTATCGCCCCGGATCAGGATAAACGTGAGAAGAATAACAATTAAAAGGTGCTTCCATGCTCGTCAAAACCGATATTGCTGTCTAATGTACTTTATCGTCATAACGTTTATTTTCCGTTTTGTAAATCATAGAAAACATGATTCGCCTCTTATGAGTCTTGAAATATTCTGATAATTTTGTTAATATTCTGATAATTTTGTTTGATGGAGAATTTGCATTTTGAAAAAAAATTGGAAATTAAATGATTGATGAATAGGCAACCAAGATTATACTCACCGGGTTCACCTTTAAATCCCTGCAAAAAAAAGTAAAATAAGTGAAATATAAATGTAAGATTTCTTTTATCATTTATTGATCGATATATATATATATATATATATATATATATATATATATGTTTTTGTGATCTAAAATATTTATTAATGGAACTTTGTGTATGTGTCTGTGTGTGTCTATGTGTGTCCGTTACCTATAGACTCTGAATCGGCTGAATCGATTTTCTTGAAAATTTATACAGTTGTACTATAAGCGTCTGCGACTGTTCTTAGCTAGGTTTTGTGTCGAGGTATCCCCGATAAATATCGAAAATCGATAATCGAAAAAATCGGCTTATAGAAGGAGTGGTCCAATTTTAATCAAATTTGATACACTCATAGACAAAGACATAAGAAACGATATTCAGACGGTTCAATGTTGCAGTTCTTACAATAGTGCAGAAAATCGATATATATAAAGGGCAAGATGTTTGTGTGTGTCTGTTTATCTGCCTGTATGTTTGTATTTTTTTCATTCTTTTATTTTAGTTTCTGCTTCGGGTTTGGCTCTAAGTAGGTATAATTGTAGTTCTTAGTCTCAGCCATGATACCATTTACTAAGAGGACTTATTTAGTCTTCAAAATTCAGTTTACGACGAAAAAAATTATTTGATATCGATACCAAGAAATCAAAATTTGACTTACATCCATTTAATTTTCTTTCAGTCTACGGTTTCGCTTTAACTGGAAACAACTATTGCTTTTTAGTCTTTCGTGCCATCGTCCAAAGAGTCTGAGATCCAGGACCATGGATTACTTGTAAATCTTTCATTACACCCGAGAAACGCCGGGCTATACTGCTATACATATGTTTTTGTGATAATTCAATAATACACAAGTTGTAGGTGTTAGATTCACCCAATATTGAACAACATTAGCTGTTGATATTGATCTTTATCATAGAAAAGATTAATTTTCACGTGTATTGTGTCGTGTTACCTAATCGCAGGAAATAGTTTGCAACTAGTATTTAGTTTCCTTCCCACTTAAAACAAAATGTGGCACAAGAACTTTTTAATGTGGGCAATCCGGGCCATATAGTCCGGGCAAAAATTTATGTTTAATTTTCCTCAGACGAAAATCTAACATTCGACGGAGCCTCAACTTGGTTATTACTCTTCGCCCGAAGGCAAAGAGTTCGACACTGCGCAAGGCAGTTAACTGCTTCATGGGTAATCAGTCAGTTAAGTGCCATACGTGAAACACGCTTGGGCGATCATGTCTCGAAAGAGACATGACTGACTTGGCAGAAGATTATCCCGCAGTAGTTTGCCATTGCTTTCTGCGGTAGACTGGTTGCCGACCAAGGCTATAGAACCCAATCTGTCCTGTTATTTAACCCATAACTGGAAGGAAAAGACGGATTAATACCTTTCCCAAGGGTATTTGCGCATATGTGAATACAATGGATTCAACTGGAATTCGAACACGGCTCCCCGTTTTCTCGTTCCGAGCCGATATCCACTGTACCACAACGCACATCCGCTCCTGGGTAATAACTGTAGCTATTTATAGTCTTTATGACTTCATATGTAAATGAGTCACCTCAACTCATTGTTACGAAGTGGTTTTATAGCCTTATTTTCTTTGGTACTTCTTTTGGAAGCTTTTGTTTCCTCACGATCTTCTTTCTTCTCCTTAAGACACTTACTCTTTACCTTTTTATTTTCATAGGAGTGCACCTCCAAGAATTGTTCTAACTCATGCCTTTTTTGAGAAATATTCATAAACTGCATTCGCTAGTTTTTTCTTGCGTGTTATACTTTTCGCTATTAGTTGACTTATATCGTCAAACTCATTTCCTCTCTTGATGTGCAATAGCTGATAATTTTATTATGGCCTGACAACAAACAGTTGCCAACAAGACGCTGTTATTTGGTTTTCTCCTCCGATTGATTTTGAACCTTTTAACATTTTTTCGGGCTTTAACTGCTAGTATTCTAAGCCATGCTCATGCGTCTTCATAATTATCAAATGATAATTGTTTACATTATTCGGGCTATTGTCCTCAACTTTGTTGCCAATTGTGCGACGTTTCGGCCGTTGTACGCTCCGGTCTTCTTTCGGTGTTAGGAATTTCGAATCGAACCCTTTATTACAATCACTGGGGTATATCATTCTTATCCCTTGAGTACTAGTGCCTCTTTTGGAAGTCATGAGTTATCTCTCTCTAACCCTGCAAGATACTTGTTTACCACTGCTGTAGCCTGATATTGATATCACAACTCTTTGGATCAAATCGCAGGAACTATCTAACCAACGTCTATATACACTGGGCCATGTGTCCTGAAGGACAACTGAATTTTTTGGAATTATAAACCTAATGTCCAGTAACCCTTCTTTTTACCAGAATTCATATTGCAATTTTTGATGTTAATGGTTTTCTCTAGTATTGTTTATGTTAATGGTTTTCTCTAGTATTTTTACCAGAGCTCATATTGCAATTTTTTACACTAATGATTTTCTCTGGCATTCTGTATTACTGGTTCCCATACTGTGTTCATCTCTATGCTTGGTCAGCTTAGGTGATTTTTGAAGCCTAGCATATGTGCTGATTCCTTAAGTTGGAATTTACGTTTTTAAGTTGAAGAAGGCCAGAGCGTACAACGGCCGAAACGTCGTACAAATGGCAACAACGATGTAGACAATAGTCCGAATAATGTAAATACTGTAAATACTACCTCATCTCAGAAATATAGACAAATACTGATAATTGTTCGGTTTGTTAGATATCGGCGACCCTATTGTTATGTAATGTTATCTACTTGCGCTATGTAGCAAACACTCAACTGCTTATGGGTAATAGCCGTAGATATTTATAGTCTTTGTGACTTCATATGTTAATGAGTCACCTCAACCTTCAATTGTGTTTGCTTACTTGACACCATCTCTCTCTCTCTCTCTCTCTCTCTCTCTCTCTATCTATCTATCTATCTATCTATCTATCTCTTACTCATATAGAAATGTATCACACGTAGGGATGATTTATTTATGATTTATTTAGTAATTACACAGGGAGGATATGCGTTGTGGTACAGTGGATATCGACTCGGAACGAGAAATCGGGGACCCGAGTTCGAATTCCAGTTGAATTCATTGCATTCACTTACGCGCAAATACCCTTGGGAAAGGTATTAATCCGTCTCTTCCCTCCAGTTAACAGGACAGATTGGGTTCTGTAGCCATGGCTGGCAACCAGTCTACCGCAGAAAGCAACCTACTGCGGGATAAATTTCTGCTCAGTCAGTCATGTCTCGAGAGAGGCATGATCGCCCATGTGTGTTTCACGTATGGCACTAAACTGACTGAATTATACAGGGACATCTTATTAATTATTTAATTGCTATATATATTATTTTTCAAAATGTCGTCCTTTCTTTTCAAAACACATTTCAACAATTCCGTAAGACACCATAAAGTTCTCATTTTAATGTATTCATATTTATTTAAGTTAATCAATATTCTTGGGCTCATCTGAGAAACAACTAATTTCAAATGGTCGGACAGAAAAACAAATTCAAGAATGTGAGGTCTAGTGGCGCTGGTTGCCCATCAACAAGACCTATTTATCAATTTAAATATTTAAAACATGATTCTTTAATTAACACCTATGATGCGCAACTTTTGCCTCACCCTGTATATATAGAGAGAAGGGGATATAATCCACGAGGTTTTAAATATGTTTTCCTGTGATGCATTAGCGTAGGTGAGTTATAGCTACGGCTTTATAATGTTAGACCTCTTCTTTCTTTCTAGTCGTCTGAAGAACGGCAGAGTGTGAAACACGAGTAATGACTCGGATTGTCCTTTCATTAGTGTTGAAGATATGATGTCAAGATGTACTGGCCGTTGAAATCTTTGCAGAATAGATAGGTGTTTACCTTTTTGTTGACCATGTCCACCATCGTTTATAAATATAGAACACAGCGCAGTACGTAATCTGTTCAATGAAACAACGTCAAAGATTAACACCCACGTGTCAGACACTCTACTGAATCGGATTAGATCGCGAATACTCGGAAAAATGTGGTCGCGTTTATACATGTCGCATTTAATATTTTGAGCCTTCTGATTGGTTAACCCTTCTATTGGTGAACTATCAAATGAATCAGCTCATGGCTGGCTCACTAGTATACAAGGGTACCCAAAACCTCCAACAATTTTAGTCTACCTTTTTTTTCTTTTCTTATCGGAATTTCGTCTTGTTTAAGGGGTTAAGTCTGCTGACAAATTTACCACACCAAATAGTTGTTTTTCTTTAATGCATATATATATATATATATATATATATATATGGTGTGTGCGCACGTGTGTCTGTGTGTTTATGTATGTGTGTTTGTAAATATTCTCAGATGAAGTAGAAGATACAAACCGAATAAAAAGAATACAAGAGCAAAAATAGTATATAGCTGACGCGTGTCGTCCTCTTAAGAACTTTAACAAGGCAATGTAAGATTTATTAAGTTGCACGTTTTTAGGTGAGGATGTGATTGGTTTATCAAGGTTTGTAAATTTGAGAATTTTCATGAATGTTCATTAGGTGGTTGAAAGGTCAGCCTAACTCAAAATCTGATGAAAACTAAAGTGTGCGGGTATTATTCATTTTTTTTCAATGAATATTGTTTGAATTGTGATTAGGTTGTTATGATATGAGATGAAGGTTTGTGTTGTATATGTTCGAAGGCTAAAGTGATAGACATACACGTTTTTTTTTTATTTTTCAGAATATTTGTTGTTGCGTATGTTAGTTTTGTAAAGAAATAATATATCAAACTAGGCCCAGGTTTTTCCCTATCCCATCTTACTTGAAATAATTACTGCAAGAATAAATAAATAAACAAACAAACTTACCGGAAACTTGAGAAAAATATCGATGAGTTCGTCATCAGTTAGACTCATGTTTACAAGTCCAGGTTCTCCCTAAAAAGGAGAAAAAAGCGGTTGAACAATAATGATGAAAATAAGACAAATTTCGAAATTTATCGACAGAGAAGATCAAATGTGGGTGTCATATGTCATGTGGGTGTCATATGTCATGTGGGTGTCATATGTCATGTGGGTGTCATATACATTACTTCTCTTAATTGGATAACTTAATTATTTCCTCCTTATTAATTTGTTCATTACATATTTTAACGTCCTTTAGAATTTTTATTTAGCGTTAACCCTGTAGATGGCCACTTTTTTTCTTATTTAGGGTTAGTCCAATCGAGGGCCACTGTTTTCTTTAGATTTAGCCCCGTCAAGAGCCACTGTTTTCTTATTTAGCGTTAGACCCGTCGAGGGACACTGCTTGCTTATTTAATGTTAGCCCTGTCGAAGGTTACTTTTTCTTATTTAGCGTTAGACCCATCGAGGGTCACATTTTTCTTATTTAGCGTTAGCCCTGTCGAGGGCCACTTTTTATTAATTAGCGTTAGCCTCGTCAAGGGTCACTGCTTTCTTATTTAGCGCTAGCCCCGTCGAAGAACACTTTTTCTTAATTTGCCTGCAAATGCATTTTCATCTAAAACAGTTATTTCAAAAACGGTATCACCCCATGAAAGGGGTTACAGAGTGTGGAAAAATTAGTTACAGAAAAATTAATAATGAGCAGGAAGAGGAAAGAGTAATGATGAGTACAGTTGCTAGCGATTAATATTACATTTAAATTTTTGAAGATTAAAATTGACTGAAAAGCATGGAGCGGGAAGTGAGTCCCACAAGCGAGAAGTGTGAGAAAAGAAACTGTTAGCCTATTATTTATAAATATATATTTGAATTCAATATTATTTCTTTTTATAGAAGCTATATTTGAAGAAATGTCTACTCAAACATGTATATCAATGAAATATAACATGTATAATAATAAAGCATAAGAAATATATTAATAGATAAAAATTGTATCATAACATCCTCTCAAAATATTATTAGTTATTTTAATGAGTTTTTTAATTGGTTTCACCCCGTGCAAAGGAGTAAAGCCGCTAAGTGATTATAGGTTGTGGAAGAATTAGAAACATAAATATTAATAATGAGCGGGAAATGGAAAGAGTAATCCTGCGGATAGATCGTTTCAAGTATATCAAGTTTCAGGAATATCTAAAGAAATGTCTTACCTTAATTCCTGGCAATCCAATTTCTCCAGGTGGTCCCTGCAGGAAACAAATAAGAATATCATGTCATCTTTCATTTAAGCATCCATTCGTCGTGCATGTAGTCGAAACAAAAGAAAAATTGAAAAGAAAAAACGAATACTTTTTTCTGTGAGGAAATTCCGTCAAAAATTGTCAAAAGAAATTCCGTCAAAAATTGTCAAAAGAAATTCCGTCAAAAATTGTCAAAAGAAATTCCGTTAGAAATTGTCCGAAGTTTATTTGTAAAATTGTTGTATTTTCCGAACCATATATGAAGCTGATTCAAGACCAAAAAAGCAAGAAACACAAGAAAAGAAACTGTCAGCATAGAACTTACGGCTACCTCTAGCCAACTTAACTGTAAATTGGCGAGATCTTGACGCCACTTAATTACTGTGCTACTGTTATTAATTAGCAAGAAGAGAATTGAAAGCTAAAAGGGAACTGAACTTTGAAAAGGTAATACGAGAGAATAATTAAGTAAAGAATTAACTGGGATAACAGGAATTTGGATAATTATACAGAAGTACGGAATCCGATAGTAAAGAAAATGTCCAAAAATTACGTTAAGGCACGATCCGGGTGGATGGTAAGGAAAAATTCTAATAGATTGGTCAGCAGTCTTAGGTACTTTAATATTCAGTACCGTAATATTAGCAGTAGCAGCAATATGAAAATGTTGTGCGGAAATCGATTTTTGAAAATTTTGGCAAGTTACACTGAAAAAAAAAAGAAGAGGAGTTACCATGCAGTGTTTACTTTTCTGAGGAACCAACCCCTGCGGAGCAGAAAAGAACAGTGTCCAAGAAGGAGAAGTCTTGATGAAAAAAAATACTTCCATTCACACACACACACACGCACATACATACACATGCACCTATATATTTTTTATTCTTTTTCAGATTGACTGTGGAGAGTTTTATTGGAACTTTTTGTTGAAATTGCATGTTTAGCTTTGAATAAAATTTAGACAGGACCGAGAATGAAACAAAAAAAAAAAGGAATATTTTTCCAGTTGTCTGCAGAGACTTTTTAATAAAGGATTATTTTTATTGAATTTGCATGGTTAGGCTGAATAAAATGTAGATGGAACCAAAGGTGGAAAATAAATCAAAGGTGAAAAATGAACTTTTCCAATTGCTTGAGGAGACGTTTTATTTTTTAATAAAATACTTTTTCTTTGTTGAATTTGCATGGCTGAAATGAAAAGAAATGAAAAAAGGAAGAAAAGAGAAAAAGAGGATCTTGTAAAGTTGTAAGTTTAAATAGTGTCTTGGATTTATAATGTCATTTTAATGCTTAAAATGTTAGGATGGTTGACAGAGGAGTGTGATACTATTTCCCGCTGATATTATTTTTTTGTTTGGTTTAATACAATAGAGAGAGAGAGAGAGAGAGAGAGAGAGAGAGAGAGAGAGAGAGAGAGAGAGAGAGAGAGAGAAATTAATATTATTGGTAGTATGAGTTGTGCTTTATTGTAATCTGTGATGTGAGCTTATGTAAAAAACTATTTTAATAATATTATGTACTTGTAAAATCCGGGGGATAGAAAAATTGGCTGACAGTTGGGAAAAGAGAGGAAAATATAATTTTTCTTTCTTTTTCATATACGAAACGAATTGTTTTGGGCTAGGTGAAAATTTGACAAAATGGTGGCAGTCATAACAAAATGTAAGGATTTCCTTGATGAGGTAGGGTTAGATCCTCAATAATAATTCCTGGGAATTGAAAACCTTAAAATGATGTAATCGAAAAAAAGAAGAGAGAAAGACATTACGTCATGTGAGCTGTTGATATTGCATTCGTCGAGCCATGGCTCCCCGCAAATCGTATGGGTGGAAAATATTCTCATTGGTCAAAAGCTTTGAGTCGGCTAGATCCCCCAAGAGGATTGGCGATGGTTATAAAAATGGAAACTCAGCGAGAAAAATCAGAGTTGTTGAAAGAGTTGTTGGCTGGGTAGTTGTTGAAATTACATTCGAAATGTAACGACTGTGAAAAAGGTTTCCAACTGGGGAGCCCCGACCCACGGCTGGTCGCCCACCACATAACAACGAAAAGCTTACACTGCTATGAAAAGAGATTTAAGAAGTTGTTGAGAGAGTTCTTGAAATTGCAGTCAAAATGTAACGACTTTGGAAAACGTTCCTAACAGGGGAGTCACGACCCAGATGCTAGTCGAGTACCACAGAACTTATGGCTAAAGAGTTAATGTCGAATGAAGCCTTCCGCCGATTAAAGAGTTAATGCTGAATAATACGCCTCCAATAGGAATCCCGAAAGAACCTTATTGTTTTAAAATGTGGAGAATTGAAATTTCTGATTATTCTTGATGAAAATTTCGCACTGCTATGAAAGGAATTTTTATAAGTTGGGAGAGAGATTTTCAGGCGACAAGGATAAAACAACCCCACACCGCCGCCGTCACGTCGTCGCCATTAGCCGCCTCTGATTAGGTCGATTCCGTTAAGCTCCGATAAGAACCCGAAAGAACTTTGTTGTTTTAAAAGTTACATAGAGAATTGACAGCTCTGATTATAGAGCATATGTAAAAAGACTTTAATGAAAATTCGAAGAGCTCTGTTTAGTTTAAGGAAACTTAGAAAATACATTTTTATTTTGAAGATTGAAAGCTCTGATATTTTGAAAACTGTCTCTTTCTCTCTCTCTCTCCGTTGTAAAGTGGCATTCCGACAAGTGTATTATCTGCTCCTGTAACTAATATTTTTTTTTATAAAGACATTCTTCGTAACTTTCCAGGGGTCTTCGACCTTATTCATTTATTTACTTTTTTTTTTTTTTGTGCCGTGTTTATTTTGTTTTTAACCACAAGTGTACACAAGTGTCCGGTCTGGTTCTGGTAGAAATACGGCCACTGGATTTGCACAACGCGACTTTCTGAGAGCAAATCACAACGTGGGCAGTAGGTTCGTTGTTGTAATAGACGTCTTGAGTGACCAGCGTGTGTAACGAGTTTATCACGACCAACAGCGGCCCGAAAGCGTCGACATAATTGGTACCGTTTCGACATCATCGCAGCTGGATCCGTTCCCGAACCAATCAGCCAGCCGGGTGGCAGTGTCACACTTAAGGAGAAGTTTGCAGCACTAAGGAAATACCCACCATTTAAGAAACTTTTGTAATTGTAGAGTTTAAAGGTAACGTGCATTAATCTCGCGAAATTTAGTATTACAAGATCTTTACAACTTTTTTCTTTCCTGAAGTTTCTATATTTTTGGGTTTGGCGGATTGTCTGTATTTCTCTCGTCCTCTCTCTCTCTCTCGCTATATATATATATATATATATATATATATATATACTTAAGAAGGAGGACCATGGTTAGAAATTAAAAACTATAAAAACAAACAGTTTAATGATATCCATTAAAAACAAAAAGATGGGATATCAAAAAGATCAAAAGATCCGCTTAAAAAATGAAAACCCGAGGCAAACCTTTCGTCGGACAAAACTAGTCATAGGTATATACACCACCGGCCATAATTATTAGGAAACCCCTGTGTTTAAAAAAAAAATATGTATTTCATACTATCTGTTATAATTTTTTATTGCCAAGTGAATAATTGTAAATGAAAATAGAATGGTTCTTTTAATAATACTGTACAATAACATGTGCATCAATTGAATTTATAAATATTTAATAATTTCCTATATCGCAGTTTCATCAATAAAAAATGAAGAAAATGTAGGGTGATTCGAATGAGTTAATCTTTGCTTCCTTGCTTGGTAAAATTTTGCAAAGTTATAATAACAAAAGAGCTATTTTATTTTCATTTTGAATTATCTGTTTGGCAATAAATACCAAAAATAGTAAGAAATACATAATTTCTTTAAAAAAAAAACTGGGGTGGCCTAATAGTTATGGCCGGTAATGTATATCGGAAGAAGATTAAAATTAGGGAAAATTTAGATAATGTTCAGAAACAGGGTGAAAAATGTCCCCATCGTCACAAACCTTAACCAATACACCTCCAACACACACACACACACACACACACATATATATATATATATAATTCAAGAATCTACGCATCGTTCATTCAGTAATGCATTTGAACACTCTCAGATACTGGTGTATGTTTGCATTGTATATAACACGCTAAAGTCCACCTTCATCTACGCCCATAGCTCAGAGGTAGAATCGCCGGCTGATGCCAATTCGGTCGGGTTTCAATCCTGACCAGAAGCAATCGGATGTCTAACCGTACTGATGAGCTGTGTTGAAGCTAGTCAATGGACAAAAATTATAAGATAATTCTGTTCGCCCCAAGAAAAAGTTTGTTCAACTTACAACTTCTCCTTTACATCCTGGTTTTCCAATTGGTCCTTGTATTCCAGGTAAACCATCTTTTCCCTGGGGAAAAAGAAACAAACGTTAACCGTTAGTAATCTTGGATTAATATTCATTTCATTGTAATTATAGTTACTTTTCACGACAACTGTTTAAACCACTGGTCTATGGTGGCTAATTCATGCAAGAAGTTTGCGCTAACCACATATTTATCTATAAGAAGCTTTGTGCAATACTGAAATAAGTAACCAACAAAATAAATTGTTTTTATGAGATGATTGGAATAAAGATATTGTCTTTTAATCGTATCACCCCGAGCAAGGCGGTAACGCCATTGATATGCAGCCACGTAATAGTGAAAAGACTGGAAAAGAGAAAGCCGGAAACCATATCCTAAACAGGGAACAAGGGATGAGCCTCTTAACCTGTTCAATAGACGTGGGTGGAGTGTGAACCGGGCGATAGATAGATCTATCTACTCTAATTGATAGATCTATCTACTCCAATTGAAAAAAAAAAAAAAAAACAAAGTGAGAAGATTAGAAAAGAGAAAACGGAAACCACATCCTAAACAGGGAACAAGGGATGAGCCTCTTAACCTGTTCAATAGACGTGGGTGGAGTGTGAACCGGGCAATAGATAGATCTATCTACTCCAATTGATAGATCTATGTACTCCAATTGATAGAATAATTAGTCTATATTTATTCTTATGTGCAAAATCGGTGTAGAATAACACAACAGAAATGATAATGATAATTATATATGAAATACTGAATCAATCAAAATTGTTACAGATTGTTTAAAACAAAAAATATATTATAAAATTTATTCTTTTGCATTATTCATTTAGCCAAGGGGTTCAAACGGTAGACCGTAAGACCTGAGTTCGAATCCAAATTACGGAAGAAGTCAGAGAATTTAATTGCGAATTCTCATTTTAAATTTAATCCACCCTGGAAAATCACATTAAAATCTTAGTAAAATTAACTTGTAAATACACCCTCGGTCCGCACATATAACACACCTAATCTCGGCGCTGGGTTTACAGGGTTACTCTTTGATACAAAGACGATAGGAAATCATGACACGTGCTCGATTTAATGAAGGACTTATCTTTTTTTATGTGCCACCTCCCCTTAGAACATAAGCAATCATGACTCTCCCCAACTTCTCTATCCCTTGTAGCTCTTATATAAACTTTGTCTTTCTGTTATTTTCTTAAACTCTGTTCCGTCATTCATGCTCACTAAGAATGTGAAAAAAATTTTTCTTTGCCTCTCTTGCTCTCAGTCTTTTCTGTGCATTAGAGATTTTTAAACCATAAACCCACTTTCTTACTATGTTCCTCAGAAACCTCAACTCTCACTTTCTGATGTTAAGCAGAAGATTTTTTTGTTTTTTTTTTAATATTTTCTCTAAAATATCGTCGTTAGTCACATGTTCGAACCTTAGTAACATCAGCATCCTTCTGTAGAAACACATTTCTTTTGCTTCTAGTCTCTTTTTCATTTCTGTTGACTTCATCATGTTTAGTCCAAGGTACTCTCAGCATCCTTCTGTAGAAGCTCATTTCTGTTGCTTCTAGTCTCTTCTTCATCTGTGTGGACTTCATCATGTTTAGTCCATGGTATTCTCAGCATCCTTCTGTAGAATCACATTCCTGTTGCTTCAAGTCCCTTCTTCATCTTTGCGGAGATTATCCTGCATTCATTGGCATGTAGGAGGACATATCACATAACAGTTATATATATATATATATATATATATATATATATATATTTTACAGCGAAGATTTTCTGTTTCTTAATACTCTATCTAACTTTTAGAAGGCATCTTTAGCTAGCCCAATTCGATTTCAATATCACAATTTCCGGATTCTGTTAAAACACTTCCCAGATATTTCAATTTCTTCGGTTGTTTGATTTTGGTACGTCACACTTTGAGCTCAAACCTTTTGCTGACAACCATGCATTCTGTCTTCTTGCAGTTGATGTTTAATCCTTTCTTCTCTGCCTGCTGTTGAAGGTTTTTAAAGCTTTCTTTATGTGTCTGTATATCGACACTGCGTCATTTGCATAACTACTTCTTTTTGTTCATCATTTCACCCCAAGCAAGGCAGTTTTACTGCCACTGTGGCGCAGGGGGTTATATAGGGGAAAGTGATGAGGTTTTGCCGCAATTGCAATAGCTCCAGCACTAGGCATCCGTCAGTACTGTGCAAAAGCAGAAACGTAACAAAGATCCGCTGCTAAGAAGGTCGGTTCTCTGTGCAAGGCCAGTAAGTTTTTCTCGTCTGAAACAATCCTGCACATACACAAATTTACCGTCCACCCGTGCATTGAATACTGCTGCCATATCTGGTCGTGTGCTCCTGCTATCCACCTAGGAGTCCTTGAGAAAATCCAACGGAGAATCTGTAATGTGATCGATCCCGACTTGACAGCTCGGATACAGTCACTTTCTCAACGGCGCAATGGGGCTTTCCTGTGTCTCTTCTGCAAATACTTTCATGGTTTCTGCTCAGAGGAACTAAGCTCTCTGGTACCCCCTATACATGAATTTACTCGATCTACAAGATTAGCAACTAGGTCCCACCCTTTTACGGTGAAACCAATAAATTGTAAACGGAAATTCTACTCCAACAGCTTCTTCTCTCGAACTTCCCGCCTGTGGAATTTACTTTCGTTTACTTGTTTTCCCGACAGCTACAATCTTGGAGAATTCAAATGTAAAGTCAGTAGTCATCGCCTATCTCACTAACTTGCATCCTCTCTCTCTCTTTCTCTCATGCTTCTTTTTTTGTCCAGTCCACTCTTATCAGTATTCTCATCCTTCTCCTACTCTCTTCTTAATACCCCCTGTAACCTGTCACTTTTTCTCATAACTTACCTTCTATGTAACCCCCTGCAAAACAGTGGCAGTAAAATGCCTTGCTTGGGGCGACACGATTATAAAAAAGAAGAGAAAAAACAGGAACTATCTTTTGATCCTATGTTGAAGGAAGAATAAAGGAGAGATGAGGTTATATATAAAACTTTTCATATTGGAAGGCTGCGAGAAAAGATCGAGTGCCGATATTAGTATATGCGGAAAAGTCAAAAACTCTCCTGTCTTCGCGACCACTATCAGCTGATGTCCATATCCACCAACCCTCTTTGTTAAAGTGCAACGAGGACAGTGCTCTCGCAAAGTTGGAATCTTCAAGAGTAGGCTTCTTTCATACCTTGAAGAAGAAGACAGAATAATTCCTGTAAGCACACACGCCTAGTAAAGGTGTATTGATCCTCTAATTCAGGCATGGGCAACCATTTTTCAGCAGTCTGCTCATCACAAGAAGGCGGGTCGCACTACTTAAAAGATTCAAGGTAATTTTCATAGTACGTCATCGGCTACTTTCACAACAGAAAACCATGTACATAAGGAGATAACATGGAAATTTTAAGAAAGTTGATTTTTAGAAAATATTTTTTATCATTATAAAACTGAAGTCCTGATATGATATTATCACTCATGACCGTGGGATATGATATTATCACTCATGACCGTGGGATTATTACTTGTCGCTGTGTGGGATTTATATGTAATTTATTCATTTGAAAGCAAAAGATATTTACACGTATGTTAATTCTTAGTGAAATTTGCCAATGATTTAAAATGCTTACAACATTCTTCTTCTTCTATGTGCCCTGTCCCTTCAGGACGTAGGCGATCATGGATCTCCACGTCTCCCTATCCCTTGTGGCTCTTAGTATGTTTGCTCCTGTTGCTCCTGGCAACCCCCGTTCCGTCATTCACCTGATCAGTCCCTGCAGATATGTTATCCGCTGCCTTCCTCTGTCTCTCCTTCCTTCTATCTGACCAGTCAGTATCAGGTTCTCCAGGCTCTCCTTCCTCATTGCATGTCCCAGGAACTTCAGTTGTCTCTTCCTGATGCTCAGCATCAATTTCCTTTTTGTTGCCATTCTTTCTAACACTTCGTCGTTGCTTGTATGCTCAGTCCACGATATCCGTAGCATCCTTCTGTAGAACCACATTTCGGCCGCTTCCAGTTTTTTCCTCATTTTCGATGATATTGTCCAGCATTCACAGCCGTACTGAAGAACTGACATCACGTAGCAGTCTAGCACTCTTTTCTTCGTTTCTATTGAGATCTTCCTGTGTGTTAGTATTTTGCTCATCTTCTGGAACGCGTCCTTTGCCATGCCAATTCGCCTTCGGATCTCCGTGTCGCACTTTCCATCTCCTGTTAGAACACTTCCTAGGTACTTAAATTCTTGGACTTGTTTTATTCTGTTATCCCCCACCTGAGCTTCCCCGAATATTTACAAACTTTCAGAAATATTGGACTGAATCATTGTTTATGTATACGGTCATGCACGAGAATATGTAAGCTAACAAGTGTGAATGAAACAAAATTTTTAGAATTATTATTTTGCTGAAGTTCTGCGCACCAATCAGAAAACAACCAAATGAGTTGCAGTTTTCCTATGACTGCTCCGGTTACCCACCTACCAGCAGTTGCAGAATATGATTCAAGCTCGGTTTAATATGGGGTGGCATACAACAAAAATTGCTCAGTTCCTGTGACCACTGTCAGGCTGGTGTTGGTATCCCCTCTCTTTAGTGCAGTGAAGATCGTGCTGCCGCAGTGTTGGAATCTAATAAACAAATATCCCCTCACAACTTCAAGAGAAAGGGAAACCACTTTCATTCAACCTTGAAAGCCTGGAGAGAGATTTACTTATTTGTAGGGCCACATCGTATAAAATGTGGCACAATGATCACGAAATGCATTACTTCACAAAGAAAATAATTTGAAGGTGATAGTAGTCAAATAATCAATTTTGCTTTCACGGGGCTATACTGGTAAGTAAATTGTCAAAACTCGTACAGTACAGGCCACAGATTTCGAGACTTTAGATTTAATAATTAGTTAATTTCTTATCTTCTTTAATTTAATTAACTAAACTAGGATGCTGAAGCTATTTAACCTATTGATACCTGATGTCCAACAGCTGTTCAAAAATTGTTCAAGCCCACCTTGGCACTTTCGGTTTGGGCATCGATAATATCCCCTTCCTCTTACCGAAGGAGAGGTACTGTGTAGAGAAAAAACATCCTAGGGGTTAAAATAGTATTAAATTTGAATCCCCAGCACACAATCCGGTGAAACAAGCAAATGCTAGATAATCGAATACGGACTTGCCGTTCTATACATAATAAAATAAGAATTTTTACTGGTGCAATGTTGGTTAACTCTCTAGGGCCATTCGTATCATATTTGATACAGTATGAAAACAAGCCTTGAAAGAAATATTTTCCTGAAAAAATTTTTAAGAGAAATATTTTATAAATTTCAAATGAAAGCAGTACTGACTGCTCAGTCAATTAATACCAAATGTTTCCTTATAGGGAAATACCAAATGTTTCCTTATAGGGAAATACTGTATCAAATATGATACGAATGGCCCTAGAGGGTTAATAAATAAAAAAAATATATAGAAAATAAATTGAAGTCTCGTATTCAGTCGATTCCTATGAATATTTATCTATAACTCAATTTTTCACAGAAAATTGGATTCAGTATTATTTGTGTGCGAAGGGGTGTCTTGGTAGTGAGCGCAAACATCAGGGAATACCGATATTATATAGGTTTCTTGAGAATAATAATGAAGAAATTGGACAAGGCTTTAAATCTTACTGGTTTTCCGTTTCGACCATCGCGTCCATTTGGGCCAACCAATCCCTGTGAAAAGAAAAAGAAAATGATATTATGTGTTATCGACAATAAATAATGGGTTAATTAATATTTATAAAAATCAATCACCCAATCGATCTCACTCTTTTCGAGTATTCATTCCTCTTGTTCTCTCTTTGTATCGATCTATCGTTTTTCTTTTATTACTTTCCCTTACACATATTCTCTTTTTCTCTCTCTCTCTCTCTATCCTTCTCTTTCGAGCAATTTTATCATTAATATCTCTCTCTCTTTCTATTATTTTCTTAGTACCTTATCCTCCTCTGTCTTTTTTCTTTCTATCTTTCTTTCTTTCTTTCTTTGGCAACTTTACGAAAAGTTCTCAGTCCTACCCACTTCAAAAATCTGACCAAACATTACAAATTTCTTAAATCCCTTTTTGGTCAGACAGAGAAATTTTCAGAATCCCCTCGTATTTTATCATGTGACTTTCCTTTCCTTTCTTTTCCTGCTATTCTCTCACTCCCCTTCTTAATTCTCTTTACATTTTCCTTTTTCTCTTTCTTTTTCTTCTCTGGCATTCTCTGTAGTTTTCTCTCTCTCCCCATTTCTTACTAAATCTCTTTTATAAAGCGTATTTTTTCATATATCTTACCCCGTCTCCCTTCATATATCTTACCCTCGCTCTCTTTAAGAATTTTAAAAGGGGAAAAGTAGTCAATTCTGCATTATAAAATTTATTTTTCTCCAAAATACAAAATTATTGCGATAAGAAATAAATAATTTCGGATATCCATGTTAATTCATAACTGAGAAATCCTTTTCAAAATTTGTTTATTCGCCTTATTCAACGAACTTAAACTCCTGTGATTCTTCGTTACTTCCAGAACTTGAAAAAAAAACATTTCCTAAAAGAACACATTTACTGAAATCCATGAGTTCTAGCAAGATGTGGCTTTATCCCTGAAAGTTATTAATGAAAATTTCAGTCAATAACTTCAGCAAGAGGATCATCATCTCACGAAATACATTACTTCACAAAAGAAATAGGTTGAAGGTAATAGAAATCAATATATTAATTTTGGTTTGATGGGGCCATACCGGTAAATAAACTGTCAAAACTCGTACACTATAGGCCAAAGATTTGGGATTTAATAATCATTTAATTTCTGATCTTCTTTAATTTAATTAACTCAAACTAAGCTAGGATACTGAAACTATTTAAGTCATAATTGCATGGTGTCCAATCTTAGTGAGCTAAAATTAGATTATCACCAATTCTGTGATTACCGTTAGACAGCAGGGTTGATTATTAGGTAAAAGCTGAAATTTTAAGAAAATTTTGTGAAGAAATGGGTTTATTTCGTTATTATTATTATTATTATTATTATTATTATTATTATTATTATTATTATTCTGCTATGGTCACACTCTCTACCAAGTCTCCAGAAAGACCTAAGGCAGATAGTTGAGTTGGATACATTTCATTATTCGTTTTCTAACCTTCATAACATCACTAGCGTTACTAAAACAAAGTTCTTCTTAGTGTGTGCGTTGTACTTATTAGGGAAATTTTTGTTTATCTCTTAAGCTAGGATTTCCAGAGATTTTTTCAGTGTGTTGCTTTGTTCCTTTTTTAAAATTTCAAGCGCTCCTACTGTTGGTACCATTCTTGTTTTCAGTTTCCTTTTTTCTTTCTATTTCAATAGGTTTTTATAATTTGATAATTTTTCAAATTTATTATAATAATAATAATAATAATAATAATAATTATTATTATTATTATTATTATTATTGAATATATTTCAAAAACCTACTAGAAGAATCTAGATTACCAGAAACTGGTAGATGACGGGTTCATTTCATTATTATTATTATTATGTTTTAATTCTACTATGGTTACACTCCCTGCTAAGTCTCCAGGAAGACCCCAGGCAGGTAATAATGTTGGCTCCATTTCAAGATTTGCTGTCTAACCCCCATAACATCACTAGCGTTACATAGACAAAGTTCCTCTTAGTGTGTTGGCTGTACTTATCACGACAATGTTTTGTATATCTCTTAAGCTAGGATGTCTAGGGATTCTTTCAGTGTGTTGCTTTGTTCTTTTTTTTTTTAATTCTAAGCGCTCCTAATATTGGTATCATTCTTGATTTCAGTTTCCTCATTTTTCTATTTCAATTGCTAGGTCTTTATAATTTGATAATTTTTCAAATTTATTATTATAAGTAGTATTATTATCATTATTATTATTATTATTATTATTATTGAGTATATTTCTAGATTACCAGAAGCTGGTAGCTGATCTCTCTTCTGATTCAGCTCTGGTGTCTAAATAAGACAAAAACTGTATAAACATAGACAATACCTTAGAAAAAAAAAACTAGTAAGGTTCCATCATTACATAGGGAATTCTGAAGTTTCACCTATCATAATAGATATTTGTTCTCACAAGTGATGTGCGTTGTGGTACAGTGGATATCGGCTCGAAACGATAAATCGGGGTGCCAAGTTTGAATTCCAGTTGAATTCCTTGCATTCACTGATGCATAAATACCCTTAGGAAATGTACTTATCCGTCTCTTCCCTCCAGTTATGGGTTAAATAATAGGACAGATTAGGTTCTATAGTCTTGGCTGGCAACCAGTCCACCGCAGAAAGCAATGGCAATCTACTGCGGGATAATCTTCTATCCAGTCAGTCATGTCTCTTTCGAGACATGATCGCCCAAAGTGCGTATCACATATAGCACTCAACTGACTGACTGAATATAATAATTGAAATCGGGATTATAGCTTCTACTGGTCATAAAGTGAGGGATAAATTTTCTATTGTTATGAAGTAATAAACTGATCCTCCACTAATTACTACTTAATAATGTAATACATCTCTTCTCCCTGAGTCAAATAACAGGACAGATTGGGTTCTATAGCTTTGGATGGCAACCAGTCTACCACAGAAAGCAATGGCAACCTACTTTGGGATAATCTTCTGCCCAGTCAGTCATGTCTCGAAAGAGACATGATCGCCCAAAGCGTGTATCACGTACAGCACTTAACTGTCTGTTCTTTTATTGGAGAGAACCATTCATATATACGCGTCATTGCTATAGATGTAAAACTGACGGTTCTTTGTACCGCTGCTATAACTATTTGTTTCTGAGTTTATATTTACAAGAGCCAGATGAGATCAGATTGCTGCCATATCTAGGCTGAGGCTGACTAGTCATCACTGGCCTGTCTTGATAGAGTTTAAAAGCGTCTACGCATCCATGCGAGCGATAAATTACTTTCTACCAGACAATCCCTTTACCACAGACGAAACGTCGCAAGTCTCTCGCTACTCTATCGTCATTACTATAGCAATTGCTCTGACTTAGTTTCACCTGTCCTGACCTCCGCAGATAGGACCTGCCATGAAACGTACACTGAGAGGTAACCGTACTTATTCTCTTCGTATTTCCACTTAGACAGCTTTTCCCCACAAAATGCTACTAGAGGGTACTTTCCCGATCACTACAACTTTCACCCTTTTACTGTGAAACCAATAAAATGCAAACGCAAATTCTACTCCATCAGATTCTTTTCTCGCATTTCCCACCTCTGGAATTCCCTTCCGTTTACTTGCTTTCCCGACAGCTACAATCTCCATGAATTCAAATGTAAAGTCAGTAGTCATCTCCTATCTCACTGACCTGCATCCTCTCTCTCATGCTCCTTTTTCCGTCCACTCCACTCTCATCAGTATTCTCATCCTTTTCTTACTCACTTCCTGACACACCTGTAACTTGACTCTTTCTCATAACTTTCCTATATAACCCCTGCACAACAGTGGCAGTAAAATGCCTTGCTTGAGGCGATATGATTATAAAAGAAAAAAATCGATACTATTATAATGTGATTATAAAGTGGGGGATCTATTCTACATTACAATCAATATATAAATTGATCCCTCACTTTATAAACAGTCATCCTTCTCCCATGCTCTTTTTTCCACCCACTCCACTCTCATATACTTCTCATCCTTCTCTTAGCCACTTTCTGACACCTCCTATAATCTGTCACTATTTCTCATAACTTTCCTCTTATGTAACCCCCTGCACAACAGTGGTAGTAAAATATCTTGCTTGGGGTGATATGATCACAAAAAAAAAGCTTCAAATCTAGAGTCAATCGTTATTTCTCCTGCATGACCTCTTATACTGCAGTTCTTGCTTCCTTATTTTACGTTCATATAACAAAATTCAGTAATTCACTTCCTTGAGTGCTTTATGGGGCTTATACTGAGTGAACATTAGTAGAAAAAAGTCTTCTCACGCGAAGTTAAGTTTGTTTGATTTTGTTTAGCATCATATCAATCTCTATAGATTATTTAATGCCGGAGTCTAAATATTTTGTATCCAATTTTCTGGATTGAACTGAATATGTTTTGTACATAATTTTATAATTTTCGAGTAAGGTGTTTTTTAGATATATAGTTTGTAGATCATAAATGTATTGTTAGTAATTTTACTATAAAAATATAGTTTTATATCCGTTTATTAGTGTTGCATTGTTTGTCTCATTTCATTATGAAAATATTTTTTTTTATATTTTTTAGTGTTGCATTGATTGTAATTTGCTTTAAAAAGTTATGGTTGATTTTGTTAGGTGTTCATTATTTGCTCATAGCATGGACCCTGACAGGTGCTATCATCCCAGGTTAGGGTGAACCTGGGAACACGATTCCGCGCTTTTCAATACTTCTAATATCCCGATTAGAAACTTCGCTGATCAATGTAGTTTATTGTCATGCCTAGGACGAGAAGTTAGCTAGTAAATATTTATTACAGGAGCGAGAACCCTGAAGGTTTTAGGCAATATTTTGAAATCAAGAAAGTGATAAAAAATTTTGAACCCGATTGTATGTTTTTTTTTTTAAATTTCTTCAATTGACTTCTGTTACATTTGAAAGGAGATATATTACCTCTGTGAACAGACATCAATTTCCGAAGAGAAAATACAATTACCATTACATTTGTTACATATAGTAAACAATTATATAATTGTATATTTATACACACTTACGGGTAAACCAATTAATCCACGAGCACCCTGTGGGCCGGGTATACCTTGGTCACCTTTTTTTCCACTGATACCCTCGGGTCCAATAGGACCAGGCTTTCCTTCTTGACCTCTTGGTCCGATTTCTCCCTGTAAATGAAGAAAGAAAGTATATTGAAACATAATAATAACTTCGTCTTTAAATCTTTTATCATATATATATATATATATATATATATATATATATGTGTGTGTGTGTGTGTGTGTGTGTGCGTGTGTGTGTGCGCATATGTGTGTGTGTGTGTGTGTGTGCGTGTGCGCATGTGTATGTGTGTGTGTGTGTGTGTGTGTGTGTGTGTGTGTGTGTGTGTGTGCGTGCGTGTGTGTGCGTGTGTGTATGTGTTTAGTAAATAATTAGACAGACAGCCACATAGATAGAAAACTTACGGGGGCACCATCAGCTCCGGTTGCTCCAGGAGGCCCAACTGGTCCCTGTAGAAAGTGAAAAGAATATATAATTTTATTCAAATCTATTTGAAATAAAAGTTCGACAGAATTATATCAAGTTTATTGCAGCATTTCAGTTTCTTTACGCCCGGGCCTTCCTCAGACAAACCCCGGACGAAAGATAATGAAGAAAATAGACCTCACAGACGATGGAATTATCTTGAATGGTATACAATGTTTAGGTATAATCGAGCAAAGCATTAAGAATATGAAAAATTTATACTTTGAAAGTTTGATTACAGATTAAAAAAATATGAAAATCGTTGCACTTTGTCATTTAAGATGTATGTCTAATTTGAAACAGTTGCCAAGAAACTCAAATATTTGTATTTTACGCACACATCTGATTGATTTCGGCATAATTTAAACATTTCAAGCGTTTTTCTTTCGCATTTCTAGAATTTAAAACTTCTATATTCTGAAATCAATACCGATGTCCTGACTCAATTTTCTGTTCATTTATATTACAGTTTTTTGTATTTCCTATTGTTTCTTATGTTCATTTTTACATCTCAGCCAAGGGGGAATTGTCTATCATTCCTAAAGTAAATTCAGATAAACTGGCTGAAATTTAAGTTTATTTATTTTAAAGTCATTGGTACTTTCTATTGTTATTTACATTCCTTTGTATATTTCGACCATTGGGTAATTGGCTTTCCAGTCTGAAATAAGAACCTGGCTAAAATTCCTGACTAAAATCCCTGGTCATTCAAGTTAAATTAATGGGTACTTTATATTGTTTCTTACATTCCTTTATACATTTCAATAAATACTAAAAAATAAAATGAAATACATCGTTTTTTTAAACACTGGAGTGACCTAAAAATTATGGCCGGTAGTGTAGGTAATTATACCAAGTCCGTAAACGGCGAGTATACACTTTGTAGTAGATGATAATTTGTACATGTTCTAAACCATAATTTATAACAAATACTCATAGCTCTATTTTTATTGTGAGCATTGTTTTAAATTAATATTTTGAACGTTGTTAATATTTTATTCGTTCCTTATTCACTTGTATACTATATATATATATATATATATATATATATATATATGTTCTATTGTTTATAAATCCAAAGATTATTGCGAGGCTGATTATGTAGGATGAACTAATAAGTGATTTGATACTAGGAACATACAACATATTTTTGCAAATATAAGGCATGTCATTTTTAATCGCAGTACGCATTCTAACAAGACTCTTCATATCTAGGTTACTGGTGAACACATACACTACTGATCAGGCATTTAAGACCACTTAAAAATCTTTAAAAAGAATTTTTTTTTATGGATAGATTTTAAACTCTTCCCACTTAAGGTTACCAATACTACAATCTAAAAGGTTATGGAAACAAAAAAGCTACACTCCAAACATTTTATTTAGAAATTTACATTTTTATAAAATGAGGCGATTTACACATGATTAAAATTATAAGACCAGGGGTATAAATTGTTAGATCTATGGCAATTCCAATGTTTTTAGTTCAGTTAGAGATTAGCAATCTCTGGTCTTATAATTTTGATCATGTGTAAATCGCCTCATTTTATAAAAATGTATATGTCTAAATAAAATGTTTGGAATGTAGCTTTTTGTTTCCATAACCTTTTAGATTGTAGTATTGGAAACCTTAAGTGGAAGGAGTTTAAAATCTATCTGTAAAAAAAATATTTCTATTTAAAGATTTTTAAGTTGTTTTCTTAAATTTTTGATCGGAAGTGTACTGGGTCATCGAGAGTGTGCGGCTAGATATAGTGACGATTCGTTTGCTGTTCTGTGCAGAACGCTTCTCTTATTATTTGCTTCTGTTAGATTTTTTAACTGTCTCTCTTCAGATATAAGAGCATTTTGTTAACTCTCTCGGTCTTTGGGGGGTATGTAAGTGTGTATTTCTATTTTATCACCTCTTGGGATACTATTCATTAATATTTTTGTTAGTATATTTTCAATTTTTTCTTTTTTTTCCTCGTTTTCCTTTCGTAAATTTTATTAGTAAATTTGTATTTTAGTCGTGGTTACTTCTTTCTCCCTTTATATTTACTCATAGTGAGAATTGTTGTACTTTTATGGTCAGTTAATATTGACCAACGTATTCTTCTGACGATGTTCTGGTTGAAAGGGATCCTGAAAAAAATATATTCCCGAGCACGCATAGCTCTGAGATAGAATCGCCGAATGACGCCAATTCGGTCGGGTTTCAATCCTGGCTAAAAAGCAATCGGATATCTACCCGCACCGATGAGCTGTGATACAGCAAAACAGATCTGTCTGAGGATGACTATATATATGTATAATGCCTATTCCTGTGGTAGATGGTCAGGCACATTTACATCTGTTCAACACCCACAAACCCAACATTTCATACAGGAAACGTAAAAAAATATTAATTTTTTATATGCTTTTGTAGTCGATATTATTTCTTATTACTATGTAAATGTTTCATATGAATTCGAATTCTGTTATATTAAATGTCTTATAAGGCAATAAGATCGAATTTGTCTTAAAAGTATTTGTTATTCAAAATGTTTTGGTTAGTTTTATTCAATTACTTTTTGCATGTAAAAATACAGACCCGCACTCCGGCTGGTCCTCTTGGTCCAGGTGACCCAGCGATGCCTTTTAGACCTTCTTCACCCGGCAGGCCGATAATTCCAGGTTGTCCGTCTAATCCATCCAAACCTGGCTCACCTTTAGGTCCCAACAAACCCTAGAAAAAGATAAAAAGTAAATTGGCGGTGAATGAAAGTATTTCAAAAAATTATTATATTTTAAATATTGTGTTCGGGAAATGAGTATCCAAAATAAGCGTAATTTATTGACTAGATTATAACACACATGCAAATATTGAAAGTATATTTTGGAACTACTTTCCTTTGAAATAAAAGAATTCAGAGCTATTATGTAACATCAATTCTCTTCTATGGAAATAATTGTTATGGCGAAACAATTCTATTCTTCAGATAATGGACTCTTCCTCCTATATTAATAAGAGTTAACAGGAAGTTCTTGGAAAGTTCATAGGAGTTCTTTAGATTTCTATTAGAGTTCAGTAAAAATACTAAGCAGTCGATATTAGTCAGTAGTTAACCGAATACTAAGGAGTCAGCTTTCAGTGAAAGATTACAAAGTTCCGAACATTTTGGTTACGTCAAGTCGATTAGAAACCATCATTACACGATTATAACCTTCAGCGCGAAAACTACTTCACAACAGTAAATGATGGACAATTTCATCAGAGATGAAGAAGAGCCATGAAGCCAGAAAAATGTGGTTGTACAGAAACAAGATGAGAATAACATGAACGGAAAATATGAGCAAAAAATAAAGTTTTATAGAAAATGTAAACAAAAAAGACACTTAGATTTAACATCAGGAACAGACAGTTGAAATTTCTAGAGCACTAAATGCGGAAAGAAAGCTTGAAAAAATTGATACTCACGAGACAGATTAACGGTAAAAGGAAAGAGAAACAACCTAGAGTAAATGAGTAGCATAACAAAGTTTAAGAGAGATAACGACATTATGGAGAGCCATGATCGTCAACGCCCTAGAGAGTTATGGCACATAGAAGGATAGTTTCAAAGTTTGTTTAGATAATCTTTCTACTATTGATACTAACAAAATAATTATGTTGTACCAGATTCATATTGAGCCACTAAAATAGATAGATAGATAGATAGATAGATAGATAGATAGATAGATAGATAGATAGATATCAGGTTGGTGCCAATGTTTTTGCCGGTTTGTAAAAGGGACATATCAAATCATTGTAATTTATTTTATGCATATTGTTATTACTTAAACATATCAACATGATTAATTCATAACTTTTTTTCAGATTATTAAAGCCTCATTCATATTTTTCTGCAATATTCTCAGCCATGATCTTTCCATCTAAAGAACACATTAAGCATACAAACTCTATGAGTTTCACGATACCTTCAAACGCTATTTTTGGGTAGGCTTGCCACAGGTGATGAGAAGTCGATTCTCTACCATAAGTTTAAACGTCATCGATCGTGGATAAATCGAGAAGAAAGACCAGTTCAGCAACCGAGAGCAGAACTCCATCCCAAAAAGATGATATTGAGCGTATGGTGGTGTATTGAATGGATCATCCATTATGAACTTTTAGACAACAGTCAAACCATTACTGCTAGTCTCTGTTGTGATCAATTTCGTTGTTTAAAAACTACTTTGATCCGAAAACGACATTCGTTAGTCACTTGAAATGAAGTAATCTACCATCATGATAATACTCGTCCTCACACAGCACTACTGCCCAAATATTTCCTAGGAGAATTTGGTTGGGAAATCTTGCAACATCCTGCTTATTCTCCTGACCTAGCTTCCTTGGATAATCACTTATTTCGAGGATTACAAAACCATTTAGAGGGGCTTAGGTTATTATCACGAGAGGAGATTGAACATGAGTTACATTCATATTTCACATCAAAACCTAAATAATTTTACAAGCGAAGCATTTCTAAGCTCGTTGACTGATTGATTCATGGAATCAAGTTATAGAGAGCAAAGGTCGTTATAGTTATGAATAAAGATTTTCAAAAACACATAGTTTTTCATTTTCAAGATGATATTTTAAATAGGAAAAAATTTTGCACTGACCTAAAAGATAGATATTTGTATTTAAGTAGCAAGCATTCATCCAAACGCGCTTGATTAAAAAGGAACTGACTGTCTTTTTTTGTATTCTTTAAAATTTTCTGTGCTGGGTAATCGGATTAATATCTAAACTTATTTATAAATGGAACGTTGTCTGTGTGTGTGTGTGTGTGTGTGCGTGTGTCTGTGTGTGTGTGTGTGTGTCCGTTACCTATAGACTCCGAATTGGTTGAACCGATTTTCTTGAAGATTTACACAGTTGTACTATAAGCGACTGCGAGTGTTCTTAGCTAAGTTTTGTGTCGAGGTACCCTCGATAAATATCGAAAATCGATAATCGAAAAAACCGAGTTATAGAAGGAGTGGTCGGATTTTAATCAAATTTGATACACTCATAGACAATAGTGCAGAAAATCGATAATATATATATATATATATATATATATATATATATATATATGTAAGGCAAGATGTTTGTGTGTGTGTCTGTTTATCTGTTTGTATGTCTGTATTTTTTTCAGCCCTTTTAATTTTGTTTTTTCTCTAAGTAGGTATAATTGTAGATCTTAGTCTCAGCCATGATACCATTTACTCAGAGGACTTATGTAGCCTTCAAAATTGAGTTGACAACGAAAAAAACTTATTTGATATCGATAGAAGGAAATCAAAATTAGACTTACATCCATTCATTTTTCTTTCAATCTACGGTTTCGCTTTAAATGGAAACAACTATTGCTTTTTAGTCTTTCGTGCCAGTGTTTAAAGAGTTTTTAGAGATCAATGATTAAAAATGGCTTTGAAAGAATTACTTCTATAAATCTTAGAGAATACGACTCTTCATCAGACAGTATGAATCGGGATCTCTAAACCAAAAGTTAGTCAGTTAAGTGCCATACGTGATACACGCTTGGGCGATCATGTCTCGAAAGAGACATGACTGACTGGGCAGAAGATTATCCCGCAGTAGTTTGGTATTGCTTTCTGCGTTAGACTGGTTGTCAGCCAAGGCTATAGAACACAATATTTCCTGTTGTTTAACACATAACTGGAGGGAAGAGACGGAATAATACTTTTCCCAATGGTATTTGCGCGTAAGTGAATGTAAGGAATTCAGTTGGAATTCGAACTCGGCTCCCAGATACCTTGTTCCGAGTCCATATCCACTGCACCACAAACCACAGAGAGCCTTCTCAAATAACAGAAACTACATCACCTGACCAGCTCCAGCAGCAGAATATGTGAAAAGGATTAGTACAAGTAGCTCATAGAGGAAATTATATTATAAAGCCCGCTGTACACAATTTACAATGTTCGGGCAATTGTCCTCATCTTTATTGGCATTATTATGACGTCTTGACTGTTGTACGCTCCGGCCTTTTTCAGGTAGAACATTTCGAATCCTTTATTACGACCATTGGGATTCAACATTCTTATATATATATATATATATAAACGTTTTTATAAATGGAAATTTGTCTCTGTGTGTATGTGTGTCTGTGTGTGTGTCCGTTACCTATAGACTCCGAAACGGCTGAACCGATTTTCTTGAAAATTTATACAGTTGTACCATAATCGTCTGTGAGTGTTCTTAGCTAGGTTTTGTGTCTATATACCCCCGATAAATAACGAAAATCGATAATCAAAAAATCGGGTTATAAAAGAGTGGTCCGATTTGAATCAAATTTGATACACTCATAGACAAAGACATAAGAAACGACATTCAGAAGTTTCAAGGTCGCAGTTCTTACAATAGTGCAGAAAATCGATAATATATATATATATATATATATATATATATATATATAAAAGGCAAGATGCTTGTGTGTGTGTCTGTTTATCTGTTTGTTGTTCTTTATACAAATCCACAATTTTTATCCGATTCTCACCAAACTTCACACACATATTCTTTAGGCTGAGTCTGAGCTCCAGGACCATGGATTAGTTTTAAAGCTTTCATTACACCCGATCAACGCCGGGCTCTTCTGCTAATATATATATATACATATATATATATATATATATATATATATATATATATATATATATATATATATTCGAGTTCGAATTTCAGTTGAATTTGTTGCATTGATTTACGTGCATATAACCTTGAAAAAGATATTAATCCATCTCTTCTTTCTCCCCATCGGTTTAGCCTTGAATGGCAACTACTCTCCGAAATCGTATCCTGCTGAGAGAAAATCATGTAACGAAAGAATCATGGTCGCCGAAACATGTATTACGTATGCCACTTACTCCCCACAGCTATCGGTAAATAACAGGATAGATTGGTTTCTATCGCCTCGTATGGCATTTAGTCTAGGGGAATGAAAAACTGAATTCCAAATCAAACTGGAAGTAGACAACCTTCTCCGGAGGTGGATCACCTTGCCCAGAGGATAAAGGACTTTACGTCGTGTCAAGACCCTTGCCTGTCAAAAATACGTTACAGAAGCATCAACGATAACGAACCAGCCCAGAAAAGGGTACGACGACCAGGGGTTGTCGAGGTCCTATGCTCCATTAGAATTTATGAGATAAGTGATATATGAAAGAAACTGCAAAATTGACGCTCTTGTTTTTTTTAATTCCTTACTGAAAACCAATATTCGAGTGATATTTTAAACTATTTCATGTTGAAGGCCTGATTCTTCTGACCTCCGTAAGAAACCACAGATATAAACTATGTATTTGCTAAATCATACCAAATTTGAAGAACACTAGCCTCTTGAGTTTTTAGAAACACAGTTAATTTGAATATCTTGGAAAAGATTAAATAAACATATAGATCCTATTTTGGTCCCAAGTAACAATGTGGTGCAGAAATTAAAGGCTGATATTTCTAGTTAAATGATTTGTGTTAGATTCTTTATCGAAATCAAACGAAGAACCCAAATTCTTTCTTAGTAAATTTTCATAATTTGATTTGAATGTGTGTACACATTCCGTGACACATTAAGTTTTTTGCGCCAAATCTGTAGTACTTTATCATGGATCTAATTGAATTGTCTGTTTTAAAAGTTCTTCATAATGAAGCGAGGTTTGTGGATATGTCCCAATCGCTATTTTTAAACCATTTAAACCACAACCGACATTTACAGACATGATGGTTTTAAATGCCTCTGACATAGTATCACCCTTTTTGAATTAATATAGTAAGTAATTGCTAATATGTTGCTTTATAAGGTTATAATTTATAAGGTTATAATCGCCCCGAGTGGCTTAAAATCTGAATCTTATGAGGTACTGACGGATACAATAGTTGATACAGTATAGACGCAATTTCGTAGCATTCAACGAGGTTTCTGCCTGGATTGTTTGACTAAAAATCATTAAGGTGCAATACGTAATTATTTTCCAAACATTCTAATACATAGAAAATGGAACTCCTTCCTAAAACATAAACATTTTGATATTTTATGAAACTAGTATACTGAAAATATACTTCATTGTCAGTGGCCATAATTATTAGGCTACGACATTTTTTTTAAAGAAATGATGTATTTCATACTATTTTTAGTATTTATTGCCAAGTGAATAATTCTAAATGAAAACAGAATGGTTCTTTTGTTATTATTATTTTGCAAAATTTTACAAGGCATCCAGGAAGCCTTTGCTTCGACCAGCCAATAAGAAGAGACTAGCATGGGGAAGAGCGCACAAAAACTAGACACCAGAATAGTTCATTTGATGCACATATTCTTGTGCAGTATTAACAAAAGAACCATTCTATTTTCATTAAGAATTATCTTCTTGGCAATAAATACTAAAAATAGTATGAAATAGTATTTGTTTTAAAAAAATGGAGTGGCCTAATAATTATAGCCGGTAGTGTACGTCCTGAAGAACGTTTTGGCAGATAAATAAATATTTCTCATTCAAATGCGACATTCAAATGAGGATTAAAGTCGCATTAAATAGTAACCCTCTACTCCGTTTCCAGTAAAGCGAAATAATTATGTTAAATCCTATCAAACAGAGAAATAGCCTTTTTCCCATTGGGTTTATTAAGATTAAAATGTTGATGGCTGTGTTAAATCAAACTTTCATACTTATGGATTTACTTAAATCCACTTTTCATTGCTCTTGAGAAACTTATAGAAAAAGGTCATTTTTCTATTATAAGAATAATGTTTAAACCGTGAATTTCTGAAAGTTGATATCTAACCAATTCCCCTTGTAATTTTTTTCTTCAAATCGTTAAACTACAAAGAACAATCGAATAGCATAGAAAATCGAAAACAGTTTGGTATTTTAGCCGAAACGAATCCCCGAAAAATATAATTTCCACGTCTCACTATCCCTGGTGACTCTTAGCACGCTTTCTCCTGTTACACCACGCAACCCTCGTTCCGTCATCCACCTGATCAGGTCCTTTAAATATGATATCCGCTGATTTCCGCTGTCTCCTTTTTCCTCTATCTGTACTGAGAGCATCAGGTTCTCCAAGCCCTCCCTCCTCATTGCATGTCCCAGAAACTTTAGCTGTCTTTTCCTGATGCTCAATATTAATTTCCTTTTCATTTCCATCCTTTCCAAAACCTCATCATTGCACACATGCTCGCTCCATGATATTTGCAGCATCCTTCTGTAGAACCACATTTCAGTTGCTTCAAGTTTTTCCTTCATCTTCGATGATATTGTCCAGCATTCACTGCTATATTGAAGGACGAACAACACATAGCAATCCAGTACTCTCTTCTTAGTTTCTAGCGAAATTAGTTTCTTAGTTTCTAGCGAAATTGTCCTGTTTTTTAATACCTTACTCAACTTCTGGAATGCTTCCTTCGCCATGCCAATTTGCCTTCGGATCTCTGTGTCGCCCTTTCCGTGTTCTGTTAAAACACTCCCCAGGTATTTAAATTTTTGTACTTGCTTGATTTTACTATCCCCCACCTGCATTTGGCACTTTCGGCTGCCCTTTTTGCTGATGACCATGCATTCAGTTTTCTTGCAGTTTATTTGTATTCCTTTCTTGTTACTCTCTTCAGCTACCTTCTGTAGGAAGTCTTGTAGTTTCCTTTCCGTGTATGTTTTCATCACTGTCTCATTTGGGTACCTTATGTTCTTCAGGTTGTGCTCTCCGATGGCGAATCCTGGCATTTTTCATGATTTATATATAAATTCTCTGTTCATACTGACCTGATCCATGATGTCTGAAACGTTCTTTGAAGCGCTAGCAGTGATCATTTTCATGGATTGCACGGCTGACAGTCTATATTAGTCAGTGCCATTCGAAATACACGATTGAGCGATCATGTATCGAAAGAGATATGACTAATTGAACAGAAGATTTTCCCTCAATAGGTTGCCATTACTTTCCGTGGTAGACCGGTTACCAATCAAGGCTACAGAAATCAATCTGTCCTGCTATTTAACCCATAGGCGGAGGGAGAAGCAACAAATTAATACCTTTCACAAGAATATTTGCTCGTAACTGAATGCAAAGAATTTAACTGGAATTTGAATTCGGCTCTCCGATTTCTCATTCTGAACAGATATCCACCGCAACACAACGCAAATTTTCTAAGTATGGATCATATTTTTGTACACGTACAAAAAGTAACAAAGCCTTATTTTTACGTGAAATTTGAATGTCACTACTTAAAATATCTATGTGATCATTACATGACCAGGGTCATTACCTCTACCTGTATGTACATAAAATATATTAAATTTTATAAAAGAAATAATTCAGGGTATATGTTATTTATATAGAGATAACTTTCAGTGTATATGTATAAGCTGTGTCATGAAATGTGAAAGGATATCGGGTTTATATTTGTATTCAATTCCCATGCTGCTTCATTTTATAGATGTCAAATTAAATAGTCTGTATTTCCAAATCCGAAAGAATGTGAAAACTGAAACATTCCGGTACCAAGAATTTCGGATAAAGGATCCACTTAAAATTTTAAAAAAAATCCAGGATGCAGTTACTAAGTTTCATTAAAAAAAATAAGATGATTATCTTTAGTAGATTCGTCATATTACATTGACTCGAGAATAATCAGCACTCGGGGATTTTCAAGTGTACCCGCCCATGAGCGAGTTTCAAGTGAGGATAAAAAATTAAAATAAGAAAAAGGAACTTTTAAAATGGTGTCAGTGATTCTGGAAAAGCTGAAGCGAAACTATTGAAACATATGGTGATCAGCATGTTTCTTGTTGTTGTTATTTCAAATTTATACACATTCCAGACTTTTAAATTTCTCACTGAAAGCTCATCTCTAACACTTTCATTCTTAAAAGAAATACTAGGCGACCACAAAGTTCCGTTCTGTTTTTTGTTTTTTTTTTAAGTCAAAATAAAATACTGGATTATAACAAAAATCCATGACGTTTCAGACATAACTGAAATTTAGTGCATGTATTAGTCAGTCGAGCGTCGTGGTGCAGTGGATATCGGCTCGGAACGAAATATCGGGAAACCGAGGTCGAATTTTTTGCATTCACTTACGCGCAAATACCCTTGGGAAAGGTATTAATCCGTCTCTTCCCTCCAGTTATGGGTTAAATAATAGGACAGATTGGATTCTGTAGCCTTGGTCAGCAACCAGTCTACCGCAGAAAGCAACGGCAACCTACTGCGGGATAATCTTCTGCGTGTATACATTTCCTAAAACATGGCCTTTTACTTTTTCTTTAAAACATATATTTATGAGAGGATTGTAAATATGAAATGTTTTATGTAAAACTGACAAATGAATGAAAATTTTGTTTTATTTCCCGAAAGAAAAAAGGCTTAGAAGAATAAAAAAAAGAAAATTTTATGATATTTTTTGATGACAGTGTTATCACTATAATAATTGAGAAACTTCATTGACATGAAAATAGGACAGTATCTTACGTCGCAATATACCAAACAAATGAAAAGCTGGTCGTATACTGCGATGTTGTAACTGCTGATAGAGACTTTTAACAGTTTTTTGTGATATGGACAAGTTTAAGAGTAAAAATAAACACGCATATGTTTATTTCATCAAAAGCTTTCGAAGTAAATCTTTCCACTGTATTAAATGAAAACAACTAAACAAATATAGTTACAATTTATAACTTCGTTTATAAACCGCGAAGTCGACATGAACCTGCTCAGTTAAAGTGACAAATTATTTGCAATAAAACTATCAACGCTTTCTTTCTCTCTCTCTCTCTCTCTCTCTCTCTCTCTCTCTCTCTCTCTTTCTTTCTCTACCCCGATATCGAGTCCCTTACGATAAAAAATGTTTGCGGAAATACTTTTATCATTAAAACTACTGAAAAAAATCTTGGCGCCAAACTCAACAATATATATACTACCGTCCATAATTATTAGGCCACTCTAGTGTTTTAAAAAAATGATGTTTTCATCCTATTTTTAGTATTTATTGCCAAATGAATAATTGTAAATAAAAATAGAATGGTTCTTTTGTTAATACTGTACAATAACATGTGCATCAAATGAATTTATAAATATTCAATAATTACCTATATTGCAGTTCATCAATAAAAGAATGAAGAAAACTTAGGGTGATTTGGACGAGTTTATCTTTGCTTGCTTGCTTGCCTTGTAAACTTTTGCAAAGTAAGAATAACAAAAGAACCATTTTATTTTCATTTAGAAGTAACCTCTTGGCAATAAATGCTAAAAATAGTATGAAATGCATCAATTCTTTTAAAAAGCTTGGATGGCCTAATGATTGTGTTCTAATATGGTCGGGAGTGTATGGTCGGGAGTGTATATGCTAAACAATTTCCTCCAGTCAAAGCTTTAGTTAATCAAAGAATCAAATTAAAACTGAAATGGCTACTCAGAATGACAGAAATGTTGCATTTAAATAGAAAGCCAGAAGCCAGTTAAGAATTCTGCTCTTCATTTGCTCATTTGACTTGGGAAAAGAAATTATCAGCCTGCGGTTGCACCAAGTTATTTCAACGGTAAAATATTGTCATCAGTTGCCAGTCAGCAACTGATGACATCAGAACGGTCGATGATTAAAATAAAGCAAATTATCTCCAATGATAGTGGCCTTCGAGACATCCGAATTAATCTAAAAAGATGTAGAAGAGTGGCCTTTCAAGACAGCTTTCATTTCCCGGCCTGGTAAGATTTCCATCAACTCAAACAATCGCTCCTACCCCCCATTAGCATGGATAAAGCTAGTCTCCCTGAAAGCAAAACACTGCGTC
Source organism: Ascarosepion bandense (assembly GCA_037127315.1). Classification (NCBI taxonomy): domain Eukaryota; kingdom Metazoa; phylum Mollusca; class Cephalopoda; order Sepiida; family Sepiidae; genus Ascarosepion; species Ascarosepion bandense. The sequence continues at coordinate 752,595 of JBBBDQ010001511.1, read as the reverse complement.
TTCTCGGGTTAACTCTCACAACAGATCACAAGTGGAATGACTATATCGAATTCATAGCTAACTTCGCTGCTAAGAAAGTCGGTTCTCTGTGTATGGCAAAAAGGTTTTGCCGTTCGAAAACAACCTGCATATATATAACTCTACCATCCACCCAGGCATTGAATACTGCTACCATATCTGGTCGGGTGCCCTTGCTATCCACCTGGGGCTCTTTGACAATATCCAACGGAGAATCTGTAACGTAATTGATCCCGACTTAGCAGCTCAGATACAGTGACTTTCTCACCGGCGTAATGTGGCTTTCCTGTGGCTCTTTTACAAATAGTTTCACGGCTTCTGCTCCGATGAACTTAGCTCTATGGTGTCCCCTATTTATGATTTTACTCGAGTCAGAAGATTAGCAAGTAAGACCCACCCTTTTACTGTGAAACCAATAAAACGTAAACGCAAACTCTACTCCATCAGCTTCTTTTTTTGTACTTCCCGCCTGTGGAATTCCCTTTCTTTTACTTGCTTCCCCGACAGCTACAAACTTTAAGAATTTAAATGTAAAGTCAGTAATCATTTTCTATCTCACTGACTTGCATCCTCTTTCGCTGTTCACTCCACTCTCATCAGTATTCTCATCCTTCGCTTACTCGCTTCCTGACACCCCTTGTAACTTGTCTCTCTTTATCAAAACTTTCCTCCTATGTAACCCCCTGCGCACCAGTGACAGTAAACTGCCTTGCTTGGGTGGTATGATTATAAAAAAAAAATAATGAAATAACTAATTAAGCAAATATTATGTTAAAGTATCAATTTTATATAAAATTTAAAACAAGTATAAAATTTCATAAATTTATTAAATATCCAAAAATTTTATTACACATTGCATCTTTGAAAATATATACTTTTTCTGCATAATCGTTAATTCTATATAAAAACATTACACCACAATAAATAAGAAGTAAAATCTACTCATTCGCAGTAGATTAAATAATAATAGGCATTTAAATGCTTCTGAACCATACAAAAATGAGATTAAAAAACGTCAAGATTAGGAAATAAAATGCTTTATATATGAACTTAAGATTTTCTATTTCCAAAAGTAAATTAAAAATAGATTTCACTAATAATTTCTCATGACCCACAAATGGTTAATCAATGTTAACGTAAGTTGTTCTGATATCGAGACATTGCTAAATCTAAAAAGATTATAATTTATTTGTAAACTAAGGATTATAGCAACAGACTGTAACAAGTGATATTAACGTTTGAATTTCAAGAATGTGAACTGTTTAACATGCCACCCTGGAGCGAGAGGGAAAAATGTTGATATTAAAACTTCTGCGAAGATATATTTCTCAGATGGCCACACATTTCTTTGTGCAGCAAACCGGGAGAAGGCAATGCTTGAAATATTATTCTTAATGGCATCCACGCTGAAAAAAAAAAAACTGGGGAAAATTGTGGTTAGAATATTGGGCGAGGTTCTATGACGTCTTTGGCGAGGGAAACTTTTAATAAACGCAAGATCTACTGGGGTATATAGGATTGGAAGAATGGAAAGAATGAGATAGATAGATAGATAGATAGTTAGATAGATAGATAGATAGATAGATAGATAGATAGATAGATATAAACAGACTTAGATGGATAAAAACCTGATAGATAGATAGATAGATAGATAGATAGATAGATAGATAGATAGATAGATAGAAAAAGAAGTAAAGAACATTGGGAGAGATAAGAAAAGTTGAATGAAATAAACGTTCCGAGATAGATAGAGATAGGTTAAATCAAATCAATGTATGAATGAAAAAAAAAAAGGAAAGAAATAGATTGAGAGAGATAAGAACTGACTGAATGAAATAAAATTATCGAGATAGATAGATAGATAGATAGATAGATAGATAGATAGATAGATAGATATGGTTGCTTTAACAACTTGTATGAATATACTATAATCTCGGGGACGGAATTTCGTCCAAGACTATTTTCTCATCCAACTCTTTGCAAATCTTACGAACAGTCCTAAAATTGACACCCAAAGACTCTGAAATGTTTATATTGGAGCATCCGTGGAGAATTCCAAGCAGTAAATTACTGATGCAGTGAATTGCGCCATGTTTCTCTTTTCTCACTGAAGTTGCCCAACTGACCTTGCTATTACTAGGGTTGTCACAAGTGATAAGAAGTAGATTCTCTACCATAACGTTAAACATTGGTGATCGTGGATAAATCGAGGAGAAAGACCAGTTCAGGAACCTACAGCAGTACTCCATCCCAAAAAGAACATGTTGAACAAATGGAATCAAGTTATAGAGAGCATAGGTATGAATAAAGTTTTTCAAAAACACAGTTTTTCATTTTCAAGATGAAATTTTAAATCGGCAAAAACTTTTGCACTAACCTGATATTGAGGTTTGAATGTGTGTGTATATGAGCTAATTCTCGTTATTTCATAAGACATAAGTTTTACCAGTCTATATTTTAGCAGTTACAGGGGTTGAACAAAATAATTGAAACACCTGTTACAATAATGCATAATTTGGAATATTTGATTAAATTGTCAAAAGCTTGTCTGTTTTTATATTTGTTGTTTCAAGATTTTTTTTAATCGTTTCACCCCAAGCAAGGCATTCCACTGCCACTATTGCGCTTGGGGCTACATAGGGGAAGGTAAATAGAAAGAGTGGTTAGATATAGGAAATGTCAGAAGGGGGGTGATAGATAGTTTGGAGGATGGGAAGTGTGTTTGAAAGAATGGAAGCAAGTTAGTGTGTTAGGAGGTGTCTACTTCGTCTTTTTTGCTAAAATTGTTGGTTTTGACAGATGTTATTTAAATAAGTTATTTATAATTAACAATTTAAAAATTTTAAGTGATCAACATCATTCTATGGTTCAGGAACTGGTTCCGGAGATAAACACCATCATTCAGGAAGATAATGCACCAATTCATGCTGGTAAAATTGTAACTGAATGGCACGAGGAATATTCTGGTGAAGTAGGGTATCTCATCTGGCCATTAAAGTCCCCAAACCCAACTTATGGTTCATTTTATAAAAAAGGAGGCCTGAAGTATGAAACCATTATAATAATAGTCACACATTATTTCAAAATCATCATGACGGAAATAACACTGGCCAGCTAAGTAATAATTTTCTCCACATTATTTCTCCCCCACCACTACTTTGTTCTCTCTCGTGCTGAAATTATTATCAAACCTGTCTCACTAGTACCTATTACAACTCCTTATTGGGTGCTTCATAATTTCTTCCTTGTGATAGATGTAAGCTATATTTGGAAAATTTGGGCCCCCTCTTTTCTTATCGCCGGTAGTGTGTGTGTTCATATATATATATATATATATATATATATATATATATATATATATATATAACACTATAACTTTTGTTAAGATCTCCTGTCTTCACAAAATAATGAAAGAACCAAGATGGGGCTGAAAGTGTTAATATTGTAAGCAAAGATGGCGATCCTTGTTTGTATAATTAATTAAATGAAAAAATATGAATCATTTCCATGTTGGTGCCATTGCGTGATCTATAATTAGGAATTTATTAAAACATAGCTTGTTACACGACTTCATGCATCGTGAATCGTATTTCAAATTAATTTTTAATATTTTTTTAATATTTTTAATTATTTTATTTCTTTTTATTCCATTCCTTTCTCTCTTTCACTTGTACAACGGCAGCTACGCGTGAAATAAGAATTTTCAAAAATCATTTCACTCCAAGCAATCTGGCAATACCCCTAGAATGCATGGATTTATTTTCAGTGAAAGGGAATACTTTATCCAGAAGAGTCGAGTAGTAAAGCACAAACAAATGTTGCCCTGGGTATCTCCAAGGCTTTTGATTAGGGTTTTTCGGCCTTCTACGCAAAGCTACAGGGCTATGGTATCACCGGACGCTTGCTTGATCTGATTCAATCCTTCCTATCTAACCGCATAAATTAAGGTCGTCTTGAATGGGCATGCCTCCACATCCCACTGCACGAACGCTGGAGTCCCCCAACGCTCTATGCTAGGCCCGACACTCTTCCTGATCTTCATAAATGATCTCCCGGATGTGATCAAGTCCCAAGTAGGCATATACGTAGATGATACCACAATATACTCCCGCATCAATAAGAAATCCGGCGAGGCGGACAAACATAACCTCGCTGTTGATCTTGAGAAGGATCTACACTCAGTGGTGGACTGAGGTAAGAAGTGGCTTGTAAATTTCAGTACTTCAAAAATGAAACTGCTATGTGTCAACCATCATAAGCAACCTCTCCTGCCCCCCATAAGCATGGACCAAGTGAGGCTCCCTGAAAGCAATATGTTGCGCCTCCTCGGTCTTACCCTACCTTTCGACTTCAAGTGGAATCATTACATTGACTCAATAGCTAAATCCACTGCTAGAAAGGTTGGGTCACTGTGTCGGGCCAGGAAGTTTTTTCACGCCTGTTTTCCATCTTCCACATATACAAGTCAACCATCCGTTCGTGCATGGAATACTGCTGTCATATATGGTCAGGCGTCACAGCTGTTAATCTTAGTGTTCTCGATAGGCTCCAAAGGAGAATCTGTAACGTGATATGTCCCGACTTGGCAGCTCGACTCCAGCCACTTTTTCACCGGCGTGATATGCCTTCCCTCTGTCTATTTTACAAATATTTTCATGGCTTCTGCTCCGACGAAGTTAAGTCACTGGTGCCCCCGCCACTAAAATTTACTCGTGCAACCAGACTGGCAACAAGGTCTCATCCACTTATAGTTAGAGCAACCAAATACAACCGTCAATTCTACTCCCTCAGCTACTTTTTCCGCACTTCCCACCTGTGGAACTCTCTTCCGTATTCTTTCTTTCCTGACAGCTACAATCTCCAGGTATTTAAATGCAAGTTCAATACCCATCTCTTATTCACTTGATTCCAGTTCCTTCTACATCACACTGAGTATCTTGTTCTATCTTTTTTTTTCTTTCTCTTTGCCTTAACAACTGTCTTCACACCTGTGTTTCCGTCCTTCACCTGCTCTTTATTTGACACCAACTGTAGCTGGGGCGTCTTTCTCTTCGCTCACCTCTTGCCTAAACTTTCGCTCTTATGTAGCCCCCCTGCGCATTAGTGGCAGTTCCACCTTGTTTGGGGTGAAACAATTAAAAATATACTGGAAGACAAACGATAGCGATTGGCGTTGCACATAATTTTTTTTTTTAGATTAACAGAAAAGTAAGAATCCGGAGGTTCCACAAGTGAGAAGAACGAGAAAAAAACTATTAGAATAAAAAATACGTTGGCGTCAAGGTAGTTGGACAGTAAAACAGTGGGACCTAGTTGCTAACCTAGTATTGCGCTTAAATTAATGCAGAGGGTGTTTTTTCACTGGCTTTTGTTTGCTCGTAAAATCAACCTCGGTTCATTGCAGAAGTACATCACACTATTTGAAAATTATGTAAGTCATTTCATTTAAATATTACAAATAATAACAAATGCCTAAATAGATATTTTAGTACTCAATCAATTCGCTGATTTGGAAAGGTTTGCATGATTTTGAAGTCATGGTTTTCTTTTCTATGTAACGTGTCTCTCTCCAAGATCACAGCGCCAGTTGTAATCACTTCTTTAACTTATAAGCCGTGATAACCAGATGAATGTAAAAATATTTTATTCATTTTAGTATGCCGTTGATCTTATTTCTCTAATGATAAGATTGTTGAAGTACAACACTTTTTCTGAGACTTAACTTCTAAGGACGATGGTGGTTATGGTTCTCCAATACTTTCTACCATTTGTTGTTCGCTATTTTTCTCGGTTTCTATTGCCTTTATTATGTCAACTGACTATCAAATGACTATGAAATGTTTCAAGTCCACTTCCTTAAGTATGTGTCTTGGAAATATCAACTTTCTCTTTCTGATTTTAAGTTTTGAGTTTAAGTTTTGTTTAACGGCATTTAATGCCAAAAAGGTGGGGGTTTACGTTATTTTTTATTAATGTTCGGTTATAGTGAGACTCATACTCACCTCAACATGGACTCACCCACTGCTATATAAATAGGTGAGTGATAGTAGTAGTGGGGTAGTAGACAGTAGCACAGTGCGCATGACCACAGTCGACTACCAAGGACTATACTGGATTCGTAAGCTCTACTTTACTCTACCTTCTTCTTTGTAACCTTTCTGTAATACATCTTTCTTTAGCCTACACCTCGTGTTCCGTGTTATATTTCCGTGGACCCACTTTTGGCTTCACTTCAGTTCGGTTATAGTGAGAAGGTTGATTTAGTTAGATTTTAATGAAAAATAAAAAAAAAAAATTATTCTTTTTTTTTTATTTTAGAAAACTGAAAACGACTTTTAGTTTGTATTCAAAAATGTTTTGCTGAGAATAATTATTTTTCCTTCAAAAATGTGTTACGGTAATAATTTTTTCTTCAAAAATGTATATTTTTCTATAAAAGTTTATTTTTATGTATATATTTCTAGAAAAATGTAATTTATACTTTCATAGTATTTTCACTCCAGTTTGGGGGTTAATGATTTGCCCATAGCTGGGACCCTAACAGGTGCTACCACTCCGGGTCAGTGTATACCTGGGAATAACAGCAATTAACAAGTAGTCACATGCTCCTCACAACCTCCCAATCAGAGGCTTTGCTGCCGGATGCAATTTACCGTCATGCCCAGGACTATGATTTTAAGTATAAGCATCCTTTTTTATACAGATAGTAACTCGTCAAACATCTTTGTTTACTTACTCTGCATCAAGGATACAGAAGTTTTCTCACATATTCACCTAATAGAAGGCCCAAAAGTCACTCAGGAGGTAATCAATGAGTTTGTTAAGCAGACATAATAGAAGGAATTCAGCATGTATTATAAGAGTATTATTGATAAGCAACTGTTGATCGTTGTCAAGAAGTGAAGCTCAGAGTGATCGGGGATGCATTCATTGGGAAGTCTGTTCCACAAAGTTGTGATGCTAGAGACGAAGACGGAAAGAACCAATGAATTACCCAGAGAATGGGGATTTAATCAACCCTGTGTACGTAGTACAGTGGATCTGATCTATAAAGATTCGTACTGGTGGCACTAACAATGTAGTTTTTTTTCTGCACGAGGATATCGATGACTATAAAAATAGTCATTTAATAAATGTTGCGATGTTTTATCTGAGAAGCGGCTGTATTATTGAAAATGATTCTTCGTTCATAAAACCGCGTAAAAGTTTTTCGTAACTTTGCAAATGCTGGAAAATGAGGCTGGATTTGCTAGAAATAATCCAGTTTGAGTCTAACCTGACTCTTGTAAAAACAGAACGTGTCAGGGGTAACCCCTTATTTTCGGAAGCAGCAAGAATTTCAGACCTTTTACCCAGCATATTTAGCGATGAATTTTATATACGTTCCGTCTGGGGCCTGAGCAGATATTCAAAGCAAGTCGCACCATTGAGAGTACAGGCAAAGGTCGAACGAGAAATATGAGCTAAATCTGAAAGAATAAGTAGAGAAAATATATTTTCTTCTGATATCACCATGAACGAAATCACTTCGAATGGCGTGCTACACCCATCTTCCACCAGGAGACGACCACATAAATAATAATTTAAAACGATGTGGCTTCCGAAAAATATTGCTTGTATTTTATCGATCATTTCTTCATTTATATCGATATAAACATCTGATCGAATATGTGCGTCTATTGGCAAGAAAAATGGATACAATATCTATCAAATAAGAGGAAAATATCAACCAAATTATTCGCCTGGGTATCAGGGAAAAATATCTAATTCTAGAAGATTGAGCCAGAAGAATTATTTCCTGCTTAGGATTCTAGGCTTTTTTATCGGTCAATTATATCTTCAAATCGCAACCTGATTCATATTCATGGTTATACTTACACAGAGAAGTATATATATATATATATATATATATATATATATATATACACAATTATCTAAGTGATATATATATATATATGTCCATGTATATATATGTATGTATACACTTATATATACATATATACAGACGCATATATATCTGTGCGTGTCTCTTTGTTTATATATATATGTGTGCCCATGCATACGTCTTGAAAAACCCACCGAGAACAAACTCGGAGAGAAAAGGATGGGAAGTAAAAACAGAAAGAAACGAAGTACATGAACAAACGTCAAATTTCGTAGGAAAGAAAAAAAACCCAAGACGAAACCCTAACACTAAAGCGCTCAACACGATAATAGAGCAACAAAGAAAGAAACATCTTAGTAAGTCCCAACAAACCTAGCTAGGTTTCGCCCTACGGCTCGTCAGGGTAAATTGGCAAACATACATACGCATATATATATGCGTATGTATGCATGCATCGTTTATAGTTGTACTCGAGAGGAAAGAGTGGTTTCACTACAACACAAAATTTTCGTCAGTGACCATGACTTTTGCATTATTCTTTGGCCAAGTGCAACATTCTCCACGTCCGACCACCACTATATTTCTCAGATTTTTTCCCGTACAACGTTTTCCTTTTGAAAAATCAAATCCCATTTGAAAGGAACAAGACCCTGAGGAAACCCAAAAGAATGCGACGGGATAGTTTCCATCCCAAAAAAGAAGTTCCAGAAATTCTTTCCTCAACGGAAACGGCGCTGGATAAAGTGTGTAGCTTCAGAAGACGACTACTTTAAGGAGATTAAATCTTGAATTAATATATAATTATATTATATATTATATATATATAACTAGCAGTATAGCCCGGCGTTGCTCGGGTTTAATGAAAGCTTTAAAACTAATCAATGGTCCTGGAGCTCAGACTCTTCTGACATTAGCACGAAAGACTAAAAAGCAATAGTTGTTTCTAGTTAAAGCGAAACCGTAGACTGAAAAAAATAATGAATAGATGTAAGTAAATTTTGATTTCCTGGTATCGATATCAAATTTTCTGCACGACTGTAAGAACTGCAACTTTGAAACTTCTGAATATCGTTTCTTATGTCTTTGTCTATGAGTGTATCAAATTTGATTAAAATCAGACCACTCCTTCTATAACCCGATTCTTTTGATTATCGATTTTCGATATTTATCGGGTGTACCTCAACACAAAACCTAGCTAATAACACTAGCGGACGCTTATAGTACAACTGTGTAAATTTTCATGAAAATCGGTTCAGCCGTTTCGGAGTCTATAGGTAACGGATACATACACACAGACACACACACACACACAGTAACAAAGTTCCATTTATAAATAAGTTTAGATTTAGACAGATTTAGATTATATATTATTAAATATAGAATTAATATATGTTATGGTGTCTGTGCTTGCGTTTGTGTGATATTTAACAAAGTTAAAAGGTTCCATCATTTTCATATCAAAATGATTGAGTGCTAATGAACTTTCAAGCAACTAATTCTCCCGTAACTATCAAGACAGTAAAAACAAAACTTTGTTAAATATTTATAGCATAAATGTGGCTTTCTGTCTTAACGGAAAAGGTAGCCAGTTTTGACGTACGCAAATATCACACAAACGCAAGCACAGACACCATAACATATATTAATTCGATATTTAATAATGGTTCTTTTGTTAATACCTCACAACAACATGTGCATCAAATGAGTTTATAAATAATTGATAATTACCTATATTGCAGTTTCATCAATGAAATGAATGTTAAAACACTGCACCCCCTCGGCCAAACACTCTCAGCCGATCTCAAGTGGAATAAATACATCCAATCCATAGCTAAATCTGCCACTAATAATGTCGATAAGTTTTCCCGTCTGAATCCATCCTGCACATATATAAATCTACCATCTGCCCTTGTACAGAATAATGCAGTCACATTTAGTCGGGTGCCCCCGCTATTCATCTCGAAGTTCTCGACAAAATCCAACGGAGAATCTGCAATATGATCGATCCCGACTTTGTAGCTTAGCTCCAGTTACTTCCTCACCGGAGTAATGTGGCTTCCCTTTGGCTCTTTCACAAATACTGTCACGGCTTCTGCTTCAAGAGCTTACCTCCCGGGTGCACTCTCTGCATGAATTTACTCGAGCTACTAGACATGCGAATAGGTCTCACCCTTTTACCAGCGTGGAATTCATTTCCGTGTACTTGCTTTTCTGACAGCTACAATCTCCAAGAATTAAAATGTAAGATCAATTTCCATCTCCTATCTCCTTGACTCTCATCCTTTCACACATGTCTTATCTCCGTCCTCTCTAAACTCATCAGCTCTCTTCACACTAGTGTCGCCATCCTTCTCTTACCCATTCTCTGACACCCTTGTTTCTCTTTTTCATCACACTCCGCTTATATAATCCCCTGAGCACTAGTGGCAGTAATGCCTTGCTTGGGGTGAAATGGTTATATAAAAAATGCGTCTAGTGATATCATAGGCTTGTAGCTTGCACAGAAAGCCACTATGCCAGACTCTATGTTTTGGAGATATCCAGGGTAACAGCCTTTCTTATCGAAAGCCGGTATATGTACTCAGTGATGGTCGTTAGCATATAGGCATTAGACCTAGCGAAGCGGAAACCGTACTATCAGTATGTATATGTGCAAAATTACATATATATTTTTTCAAAATAGTATGTACATAATTTTAAAAAATAAATATATCATTTTACAAATATATATATATATAACTTTTATTTTGCATATATATATATATATATATATATATATATATATATATGTGTGTGTGTGTATCTATATTTATATGAAAAAGTATATATAATTTTACACATATATATATATATACATATATATATATGTATATAAATATACATATATATATGCAAAATATGTAAAAAATATACATATGTATATATATATTTTATATACAAATATATTTATATTTTATATATGCATATATTATATATATATATATATATATATATAATATGTAATATATATATATATATATATATATATATATATATGTAAAATATGAAAATATGATATACAAACTGCGTTTGTTATTTTGGTAACTATTGCCGTAGCCTAGCGGAGTTTTATGTTAACACAAAATAAAATCGTCGCCGATGGTGGATGTTATGGTGTTAGCGTCTTAATAATCTCTCTGAAGATGGCTCCTATGAGCCGAAAGCTTAGAAGCTACTTAATAAAAAATTATTCAAATTTTGGAGAATCTTTGTCTTTATTTTCACCTGAAATTAAAGCCAAAATACGACGTATAGAACGGCTCATGATTAAACATAATAGACATTCATTGTCTCTTATATTTAACAGTATATGTTTAGAAAATTATTTGCTGCCTCGATACACACTATATATATATATATATATATATATGTGTGTGTGTGTGTGTGTGTGTGAGCGTAAGTATCTATGTATGTGTGTATGCAAACGTAATGACACAGAAATAGCCGGTGATATCCTCCTGTTAACACTCCCATTAAATTAACAAATGTGAAATAGAAGTCAGTGTATTAATTTCCCTTTTACACTGGAACATTGTCGGCAGTGACAAGCTATTGTGCAGACTTGGCAGATCTTAACATTTCACATGCATTAAGTACTCCGGTTTTCTTCAGATATTTAGGCATTATGCAAACGTGAAAGAGAAGTCAATGCAATTATTTTTTTTTTATAATCATATCGCCCCTAGCAAGGTATTTTACTGCCACTGTTGAACCGGTGGCTACGTAGAAGGGAAGTTATGAGAATGATTGACAGGTTGTACGAGGTGTCAGAAAGTGAGTAAGAGAAAGATGAGAATACTGATGAGAGTGGAGTTGACGGAGAAAGAGCATGAGAGAGCGGATGCAGATTAGTTAGATAGGAGATGACTATTGACTTTACATTTAAATTCTTGGAGATTGTAGCTGTCAGGGAAGCAAGGAAATGGAAATGCGAGAAAAGAAACTGATTAGTAGAATTTGCGTTAACATTTTATTGATAAATTGATATTCAAAAATAAATGTTAAACTTATAATATAAATGCCCAAGATAGGCGGGCGTTACAGAAAAATTCATCACCTAACCAACCTTCCAAAATTTGATCAAACGCCTAGATATTGTAACTTATTTCAGAATCTCTATTAGGAAGAATGAAAACCTCTTTATATGCAAAATGACTATATATGCCGTGGTGGATGGCCTAACAATTGGCCTCAAGCTTGTAACAGACTGTCACCTCTCGACTCTGAAGCAAGTGTCCATTTAAATAATTTTATAACGCCTATCACTTTTACCCGCACATATATATATATATATATATATATATATATATTCAGATACTTTAATCCAAGCGGAAAAAGCAGGAAGGTAAATTCCAAAAACCCGAACCTAATTAATATTAAAAATTTTATTTTAATATTAAAAAATGATACAGGAAGAGAGCTCCATGTAATAAAATATTACAGAGCAAATATAAATTAAAAAAGGATTAATTCAATGATGTTGGATGATCATTTCGATATAAAAATCCCCACGGGTGATAACACATCACCTCAGCAACAAAAAGTTTCTGAAACGATTTTTTGTTGCTGAGGTGATGTGTTATCCCCCGTGGGGATTTTCATATCGAAATGGTCACCCAACATCCTTGAATTAATCCTATTTTAATTTATATATATATATATATATGTGTGTGTGTGTGTGTGTGTGTGTGTGTGTGTGTGTGTGTGTGTGTGTGTGTGAGGGCAGTAATCTTTTTTTAAACATATTTGGTTAAAAACGCCGGAGGAGGAGGATTTTGTTAATTTTTTTATCCAAATTTTCCAGTATTTTTACATGTTTTGTTTTTGCTGAAGATATGAAGTGTAAAAATGTTCTATAATTTTCGACTTTCCAAGTGCTTTTAGCCACTTCACAGGCCATGATTAAGAATGTTAATTTTAAGATATTGTTATTTTGTCCTCATCTTTTGACTGTTACCTGATATTTGTGTTTTTGTGTGTGTGCTTTTGAAAGTGAGAGATCTTTAAATCTATCACGTGATGCACGCGGCTGGTCTTCGCGTGAGTATCTCTGTAGATTTTTTTACCTTAAAAATACTATTTCCACTGTTATTTAATGTAGGGTTGATAGTAGGAAAAATTGTTTGATATATAGTGCCTCTATAGCGAGGTACATTTGATATTATTCGAAATCAAAGAAAAAACATAATTGAAAATGGCAAGTGAAGTGGCTGAAAGCGCTAGGAAAATCAAAAAGTATTAAGCATTTTTACACTCCCTATCTCCAGCAAAATGAAACATGTATGAATATTGGAAAAATCAAATGAAAAATTAATTAAATCTTCTTTAGCAGTCGTTTTTACGAAACATGTTTAAAACGCGCGTGCGCGCACGCACACACACACACACACACATATATATATATATATATATAACGTAAGCATTAAAATATGACGTAAAATATATTAATATAAAAGTAAAGCTTACTCATAAATATAAATATAAGCATATATATAATATTTCAGACAGAATATTTATCCAAGAAAAATTAATAAGCACATTTTGAAATCTTTTATGGATGCAATATAATTCTAACTTCATCAGGTAGAAGTCTAATATGCGTCATATCGTAAATTTGAAAATATCCCCTCGAGGAACTTTCGGCAAAATACAAATAATAAAAAATACCACAAATAATCCTATATCTGACAATTACTGACTAAAATCTAAATAAATAAATAAAATTCAAAAAATATAAATGTAACACTAATCATTGAAAAATTGACAAGAATTCTTTTGTACTTCCGGCAAGAATTCTACTGTTCTTCCTGTTGCCAAGTAATTTTACTGCTAATCCGTAAATTTCCATATTCGTCGGAAATGCAGTGAGAGAAATGGGTCGTAATTGGTCAGGTGTTAATATAATCCTTATTGGCAGAAAAAGGTTTTTAAATGTCAAATAGATAAACATTCACTATAGAAATGCATTGAAAATTAGGAAAACGCACACTGAAAATGAAAAACGTTTTGTCAGGTTTTAAGAATGACGGCCGGCAACATACTCAGAGAAAAAGATCATGATATCTATAATGTGAATATATTTCTAAGGATATGAATATCGAAATGTAGTAACAATCAATGCAAGTAGATAGTAAGTGTCCAAGAACTAATTCAAATTTTTCCTAGACTCTGCTCTGTGTATTTACAATCATACACGCAATGTGAATGGCACTTAAGGCATTACTCTAATAGCTTCTATTCTCGCACTTCCCGCCTGTGGAATTCCCCTTTATATACTTGCTTCCCCAACAGCTACAATCTCCAGGAATTTAAATGTAAGGTCAATAGACACCTCTTATCATACTAACTCGCATACATTGTCTCAAACTCTCTTCCCATTTATCCCACTCCCATCCTCGGTATCCTCATCCGTCTATCACCCTTCTCCCGACATTTCCTATAAGTAACCACTCTTTTTCATCATTTTCCTCATGTAACCCCCAGTGCAATAGTGGTAGTGGAATGCCGTTCTTGTGGTGAAATGATAAAAAAAAAAAAGTATTCCAGTCCTCATCTCAAACAAATCGATGGAAGACAACAATCGTGCTTCCCCAAACGAAGCCAATGCGTGGAGCGATGACGGTGACATAAATATACATATCTGAGCTTAGAATGATCTTTAACTAAATATCAACATTATCTAACAAGTATTCCAATAAAAAAAGGACTTCAAATAACATTTCCGAAATAAAAACAACGATCTGGAATTGGAATAAAAGCACATACCCTGTATCCATCAAAAACATTCAAGATGTTGAATTGCTAAAGACTAAACATTTCAAATACCTAGGGATCTAGGTTAGTTAAGTACCATACGGGATGCACACTTAGGCGATCATGTCTCGAAAGAGACATGACTCACTGGGCCGAAAATTTTCGCAAAGTAGGTTGCCATTTCTTTTTGCGTTAGATTGCTTGCCAACAAAGACAATAGAACTGACTCTGTCATGTTATTTAACCCATAGCTGGAGAGAAGAGACAGATTAATACTTTTTCCAAGAGTATTTGTACGTGATTGAGACAAATTCAACTATAATTCGAAACGAGAAATCGGAGTGCTGAGTTGGAATTCTAGTTTAATTCATTGCATTCACATACGTACAAATACTCTTGAGAAAGGTATTAATCCGCTGCATCTCCCTCCAACTATGTGCTAAATTGCAGAACAGGTATGTTTCTATAGATTTGCTTGTCGACCAGTCTATCACAGAAAGTGATGGTAACTTACTGCGGTAAAACATTCTGCCCAGTCAGTCATGTCTCTTTAGAGACATGATCGCCCAAGCTTGTATCACGTGTAGCTGACTGAGTAATATCAATAATACCATTAACTTGATTTTATTAGGTTGTCAGCTATTATTAAATTTAGAATAGAATTTTTATTATCTCAATTTAGGAGTTGCCCAGTCTTCATATTCCAGTTTCAATAGAGTCCTAATGCGCCTCGGCTTTCTTGTGGGTGACAAATTATTTACCAACCTTTTTTCACAGAAACATTACGAATCTTTCTTTGCTCTGTCACTATTTCCATAGTATGTGTTCAGACGAATTACATTCCTTCATTGAAAAGGTGTTCCCTGTTTAGGATGTTATTTCCGGCTTTCGCTTTTCCAATCTTTTCACTGTTTGCTTTTTATTTTTTTTTATTTTTTATTTTTTTTTCAATTGGAGTAGATAGGCTAAACTATCGCCCGGTTTACACTCCACCCATGTCTATTGAACAGGTGTAGGGGCTCACCCTTGTTCCCTGTTTAGGATGTAGTTTCCGGCTTTCTTTTTTCCAATCTTTTCACTCTTATGTAGCCCCCTGCACATCAGTGGCGTTACCGCCTTGCTCGGGGTGATATGATTTACAAAAAAAAAAATTCCACCAGTTCTTATTTTCATGCCCATGACCTGCCATAAGACGCACATTTCGTGTTCCATCGGTGAGATGTATTGTCCGCTTGAGTACCACCTCTGCTATGTGGAATTAGATACTAAGAGTATTTTCTCACCCCCGATTACTGCAATGTTAACCTGTTCAAATCAAGGCTTAATGGTTGTCTTCTCTACGTATCCTTTTAAACTATGTTTCTTACCTCGTAACCTTCTACCACTAGTTACTCGGCGTTGTACTGTGAGAGGAGGCATCATAGTAAATGTTCCTAGTATTAGTTATTCATATTGTCTACAATCGTACTTAGACACAATTTAGTAGTAAAACAAAAATAATCCCAGGAAAGTGGGCCTTGCAAAAGTTGAACATAACTTTAAAAATTGTTCATTATAATTCAATCAGTCAGTTAAGTACCATAGGTGATACACGCTTGGGCGATCATGTCTCGTAAGAAACATGACTGACTGGATAAAAGATTTTCCCGTAATACGTTGTCGTTACTTTCTGTGCTAGACAGGTTTCCAACCAATGCTATAGAATCCAATCTGCCCTACTATTCAATTCTTTTATTCAAAAGAGTCAATTAAGTGTCAAAACGTGATACACGCTTTGGCGATCATGCCTCGAAAGAAACAGACTGACTGGGCAGAAAATTTTCCCGCAGTCAGTCAGTTAAGTGCCATATGTGATACACGCTTGGGCGATCATGTCTCGAAAGAGACATGACTAACTGGGCAGAAGATTATCCCGCAGTAGGTTGCCATTGCTTTCTGCGGTAGACTGGTTGTCAATTCCAATCCCAATCCCAATACGTTCTGCTATTTAACCAATAACTGGAGGGAGAAGTGACGGATTCATACCTTTCTCAACTATATTTGCACATATGTGATTGTAAGGAATTCAACTGGAATTCGAACTCGGCTCTCCGATTTCTTGTTCCGAGCCAATATCTATTGCACCACAACGCACATCCTATTTACTCAGGTTATAATATTAAGACCATATTTCTGACGCCCGATGCTTTCTAAACAACCTGCAAAAGGTTGATAAATCGTAAAAAACAGTCTTACGTTTATATCACATATTTAGTAACATTTTACTTTGAGTGGCTCCTGAGCCTTTTAAAAAAAAAAACACTAATTTCAATTTCCAGAATCTGCGTATCAGGGTAACGAGCAATTAATCTATCGTGTAGCTCTCACTGTTTTTCTTGTATTAATATTGAATGTAAATTAAGATTGGGAAAATTTAACTTTTAAATAATTTAATTTTGCTTTTTGGTCATATAACAGTGGGGAAGGCTCCATCAACGTCCCAGCCGCGACATATTATTTTCCTTCTTTTTATTTTGGGCGTCGACAGTCGGTGCATGTAAGTCCGGTTATCGGATCCCCTTCTATTGCTCAAGCAGTTGATATCAAATGTTAGACTGAAAAATTAATGCCACTTGATGAATGCAAAACTAAAAAGGGTTAGAAGTTAATTTCTGTTTTAACCTTTATTCACTTACGCATGACTTGGATTTTGAGACGTCTGGAATATTTCACACTACACTGTCATTTTGCTGTTTTAGCAGGTCAATTGCAGAGTCAGCCTAAAGACAAGTGAAGTGAGACCCGAAGGCGCATTGGCATGGCGAAGAACGTATTTCAAAAGCTAAGTAAAGTATTGGGAGACAAGAAAATTTTGTTCGAAACAAAGAAAAGTGCACTAGACCATTATGTTATTTCTGTCCTCTTATATGTCAATACTTTGTGGTGTAGTGGGTAACGACTCGGAACGAGAAACCAGGGAGCCGATTTCGAATTCCAGTTGAATTTCTAATATTCATTTACGAGCAAATATCTTTGCGAAAGGTATTAATCCGTCTCTTCTACCTTCATCTCTGTGTAAAATAGCATGACAGATTGGGTTCTTTAGCCTTGGTTGGCAACCAGTCTACCACAGAAAGTAATGGCAACTTACTGCAAGAAAATTTTTTACCCTGTAAATCCTGTTTCTTTCGAGACATGATCGTCCAAGCGTGTATCACGCATGACACTTAGCTGATTGATTGACTATATGGCAGAAAATGTTGGAAAATGTCCACAAAGATTAAAAAAAGACTCAAAGCAAAACAAAATGTGGTTCTACAGAAGGTTGCTGAGGATACCATGGTCCGAACATGCGAACAATAACAAGGTTTTGGAGAGAATGCAAACAAAAAGGAAACTTATACTTGACATCAGGAAGAAATAGCTGAAGTTGCTGGTCACGTAATAAAGAAGGGGGACTTAGA
The DNA here is from genome assembly GCA_037127315.1 of Ascarosepion bandense. NCBI lineage: Eukaryota > Metazoa > Mollusca > Cephalopoda > Sepiida > Sepiidae > Ascarosepion > Ascarosepion bandense. The sequence goes on along the minus strand of JBBBDQ010001511.1, from coordinate 734,457 downwards.
GAATATAATACTCACGGGATGGACTGATGAAAAGATAAACAAGAAAAGGCAACTCGAGATATTATTGAAGGAATTTAGCAAGTAATGGGTGGAACAAGAATTGAGAGAGATACCAAGAAGAAACGTGTTAACGGATAGGGGTAAAATGGAGGCCCATGATCGCCTACGTTCCTGAAAGGACACGGTACATTAAGAAGAAGAAGAAGAAGAAGAAGAAGAAGAAGAATAAGTCATATTACCTGGAATATATATTTGTGAATTACAAGAAAGGGGGTTCGAGACAAGGATTAATATTTTAATACATACATACATACAAATATGCACTCCACAGACACAGTGAGAGTGGCTTACGGTCATTTGTTGAAACATCGGTTCTCGTACGGAAGTTAAGCAACGTTGAAACTGGTCAGTACCTAGTCGGGTAACCACTTGGCTATGCCAAGTGTTATAAGTCGGGGTAATGGGTAATGGGTAATGGATATGAGAGTCGAGTTCCAATTGCAATCGGATTCGATACATTTACTTACGCGCAAATGAATATGGGGAAGGTACATATCCACCTCTTCACCCATTACCCTGCGGGCTAATAAGTAGGATTTGTGTCTAAATATATTTCATTGCTTAAGATAACCTGTAAAGTCAGATAATCTAATGAAATCTTAAAGGACGAATTGCGTCAAACGAACATTTTGTCAGACTCAGGTAAAAATGTATGCACATTTCAGGAAATTAAAACTTGTATAGATATTGTAATACTAGCATTATTAAGACATTAATTCAGAAATTCAGATATTACAAGATTAGTATAAGGCAACTTTAAACTTAACAATCACAAGAGATACCCAGAAGAGTGGCCTTAAGCTTCAAGAAAATATTACGAAAACTGAAACGCTGCACGAACATACTGGCAAGCTTTACAAAGAGATCGCAGATATCGTTAGAGAAAGAGTGACAAGTTATAGGGGGTGTCAGGAAGTGAGTAAGAGAAGGATGAGAATACTGATGAGAGTTGAGTGGACGGAGAAGGGAGTATGAGAGAGAGGATGCAGGTTAGTGAGATAGGAGATGACTATTGACTTTACATTTAAATTCTTGGAGATCGTAACTGTCGGGAGAGCAAGTAAATGGAGGGGAATTCTACAGACGGAAAGTGCGAGAAAAGAAGCTGTTAAAGTAGAATTTGCGTTTACAATTTATTGGTTTCACAGTGAAAGGATGGGACCTAGTTGCTAATCTTGTGGTTTGAGCAAACTTATATATAGGAGGCACCATTGAGGTAAGTTCATCGGAGCAGAAGCCGTGAAAGTATATATATATATATATATATATATATATATATATGGTTAGGTCCTGATCGCTATCACAATGCGTTTGGTAAAATAAAGGAACGTAAAGAAGATGTTGGGTATTACCTATTTATTATTCATTAATATTTCGAGATCAAAATTCATCTTCAGAATGGTAGGAGAGCTTGTTTACACGTTCGTTCTGGACTGCACCTTTGAACGAATGGTCATCCTTCGCTGCTACCGCTGTCCTTAATTGTAGTGTGTGTGTGTGTGTGAATGTGTGTAACTGTAAGTGTGTTTGAGCATGTCATGTGTGTGTGTGTGTGTGTGTGCGCGTGTGTGCTTATGGTATATATATATGTGTGATTGATAGTTGGTGCCGTCTTACAATCTGATGATATCTGTCTGCTTTAATTTTATTTGGTACAATTACACATGCAAACGAACGATGGTTGCTGGGAATTTTAGATTTTTTTATATCTAGTTGAATTAATTTGAAGAATTTTTCCTTTTCTTGCTATCATTGTTGTAGCTAGGTATTCGACAATGTGAGCTTATTATTCCTGAGAGATCTTCTATTATCACAGTGTGGATAATTTACTAAGAAAATTGGTGTAAAGACTCTAAATTAATTCGATTAGATATATCAGTCACTTAAGTGCATTACGTAATATGCGCTTTGGGTAATCATACCTCGAAAGAGACACGACTGACCGAGCAGAAGATTATCCCGCTGTAGGTTGTCATTGCTTCTGCGGTAGACTGGTTGCCAATCAAGGCTATATTACCCAATCTGTTCTATTATTTAACCCATAACTGAAGGTATGAGGAGGATTAATACCTTTCTTAAGTGTATTTGTGCGTAAGTGAATCCATGGAATTCAACTGGAATTCGAATTCGGCATCCCGATTTCTCGTTCCGAGTCGATATTCACTACACAATAACGCACATCTGAACCACAACGCACATTTGCACCACAACGCACTAGATATATCAAAAATCTAATATGTATATATATAGCTGTATAGCCCGGCGTTGCTCGGGTGTAATGAAAGCTTTAAAACTAATCCTGGAGCTCAGACTCAGCCTAAAGAATATTTGTGTGAAGTTTGGTGAGAAACGGATAAAAATTGTGGATTTGTACAAAAGACATACAGACAGATAAATAGACACAGATACAAACATCTTGCATTTTATTTATATATATTATCGATTTTCTGCACTGTTGTAAGAACTGCAACCATGAAACTTCTGAATATCGTTTCTTATGTCTTTGTCTATGAGTGTATCAAATTTGATTAAAATCGGACCCTTCCTTCTATAATCCGATTTTTTTCGATTATCGATTTTCGATATTTATCAGGTGTACCTCGACACAAACCTAACAAAGAACACACGCACAGGCTTATAGTAAAACTGTGTAAATTTTCCAGAAAATCGGTTCAGCCGTTTCGGAGTCTATAGGTAACGGACACACACACACAGAGACACACACACACACACACAGAAAGTTCCATTTATATATAAGTTTATATATATATATATATATATATATATATGGGAGATGTATTGCAAAATAAAAAAAAATTTCGTGTGATGATTTTTGTTCTTGAGGACTTCATCTTAAATGTGTCGTAGGAACATTTTTTCCACTTCGTCATACATTTTCCCTCAATATTGTCCTTTATACATAAAAATGTGTATATCATTATCTCATGGGTGAGCGTGTATGTGTGTGGGGGAAGTATTGGAATTATTTGTACCCATTATCAACAAGCGAAACGCTACATAACATTTTAGATTTCTTCGCATTGACACATGAATAAAAGAATCCAAGTGAGAAGCCTTGATATTACACGTTGGACCCGCATGGCCTGTAAGACATTAAGTCACTTCTCATGCATTCATTACTTTTGCTAACGTCAAATTTTTATGTCGAACCTAAAATATTTAGTAAAATTATCTGGCTGGTGGGACGGGCGTGAGATCTGGTTGTGTGAATGAATCACGAGAGTTTCTTTCCAGGCCAGCAATAGGCACTCCTGCAGAGACAGCAAGTCAGCATCTTGGGACATTTCAGCCAGGAAATGCGTAGGCTGTTAAGAAGCGAACCTTGCAAAACTTTGCTGATCCGAGGTATTAATATTTCAACAAAACCATGTTAAAGATTGCGATTTACCAAGGATAGGATGGTGACGATTATTTGGTTTTCATTACAAATTCCGAAAAAAAAAAAAAAACTATTCGGGTGTATTTCAATCCCCTCCCCCCCCAAAAATATTTAGAATTGAGATAGATAGATAGATAGATAGATAGATAGATAGATAGATAATCACAAGCAAATTTAGATAAATAAAGAGAGAGAGAGAGAGAGAGAGGAGGAGGGGGTAGAAAGACAGAGAGACAGATAGATACAGAGCTAGACAGGTAGACAGATATAGAGAAATCTGAACAGACCAACATAGAGAAACAGAAACAAAACTTGATTGACTTTGTTACAATATATATATATATATATATATATAATTATCCAAATTTTGGAGAATTTTTGTCTTTATTTTCAACTGAAATTAAAGCCAAAATATGAGGTTTAGAACGGCTCATGATTAAACATAATAGACATTCATTGTCTCTTATATCTAACAGTATATGTTTGGAATATATATATATATATATATATATATATATATATATATATATATATATATATATATATCGTTAGTTAGTTAGCTAGAAAATGGATTCGAAAGATTTTTACAGTATGGTTTACTTTGTACGAGGGATGATCAATGTAGAAGTTTACATTAAAGAATAGTTTATAAGAATAGGAGAGAAAGATAATGGATAATTTTAGATTTGAACAGATCAAGGTTGTAATGGTCAGGGAAACAATATCTTGGGAGTTTTTTTTCGAAAGGGCGTGAAGAAGCTGTAATATTGGAACTTATTTCCCGCCGATGAAGTAGGAAGTATGGAAGGTCTGCTACTATGTAAGTGTCATGGTGGGTCCAAGTCGTGAAGGTCTGACCTGGTGGAACATTGTGATGCATTTCGTCCGAGTACTTTCTATCGCAGTAGCGATAGAACCGTGAGAGACTCGCCATATCTTGAATTTGAGAAAGAGTTTAAAGTGTGGAAAATAATTATTCTTTAACAAAACCTCGGAGTTAGTTTTGAATTCTATCAAGACTGGAAAATTATGGCTGCGCAGCCTCTTCACCGATATGGCAACGGTACTGTATTTTCGGATTATCTGGCTCTTATAAAGATAAAATTGAGCACGAGTTATCAGGTACTTACTGAAGTAACATATCGAGCTGATTATTTTACCTGCATTTTTAGCGATGGATTTATACAGGAATTCGACTTGAGGTCGGGTGTGAGTCTGAGACTCAATATCCTCTCAAAGTTCATCTGATCGGCAGTGATAAAATGTAAGCAGTTTGGTCTTGGAGGCATTGAATGCAACCAGCTAGTTTTTTTTTTTTCCTGTTAATGTTAGATCAGAAGAATGGACAGCTGCCAATCTATGATTGTCAAGATTGTTATATGTACGCCTATTTATCTTTGTATCATCAGCATAGATATTTACAAATGATCGAATTAATATTCTTAGGTAGGGTTAAATAACAGTACAGATTGGGTTCTATAGCCTTGATTGACAACCATTTTATTGCAGAATGTAATGGCAACTTACTGAGGGATAATCTTCTGCCCAGTCAGTCGTGTCTCTTTCGAGACATGATCGTCCAGCCGTGTATCACTTATGGCACTTAACTGACTGAACTGAAATACAAATACCGTAATGCAAGTATCTGCGTTTCATAGACTATCCAAACGCATTCGACAAAGTACGCCAAAAAGACTTGATAGAGATGCTCGGGAACCTAAACATATTCCGGAAAGACATTAGGGACACGTTAAATAAAAGAAAAAGTTGCTCTATGCTTAGGATATTTGAAGGTATTGTAGGCTTTTTACTGTCATTTGATTTTCTGCTCCCTCTGAATAAGGCTGCACTGCTCGTATACCCATATTTTTCTGGCTGCTCGTAAGTTCTTCTTAATATCTCAGTTTTTTTTATCCTGATCGAGCCTCCACTCGATAAAGTACGCCACAAAGACTTGATAGAGATGCTCAGCAACTTAAACATATTCGGGACGGACGTAAGAGTAATCAAGAATCTCTACTGGCAGCAAATCACTTGTATACAGACAGGAAACGAATTCAGCAGATATACAAAGATAGAAAGGGGCGTAATACAAGGATGTGTCTTCTAACCAGATCTATTCAACTTATAGAGCGTGATAATTTTGAGAGTTGTACAAGTCATGCCAGGGTTCTTTATTGGTGGCCACAATCTGAACAATATAAGAAACACAGTGATGCAATACTGATAGCAAACACAGAAAGGAAACTACAAAAAAATCCTACATAAGGTAGCTGAAGAAAGAAAAAAGAAAGGCCTAGATATATACTACAAAAAAACTGAAGTAAAAAGGGGAGCCTAAAATGTCAATTACAGTCTAGGAATACTAAAATCAAGCAGGTACAGAAATATAAATACCTGGGAAGTGTTCTAATAAAGAACGTAAAGTGTGGCACTGAGATTCGAAGACTAACTGGAATGACCGAGGATGCATTCCAGAAGCTGAGTATTGAGAGACAGGAAAATTTCGCTGATAACTAGTAAACTGGGTTGTTATGTGATGTCTGTTCATCAATATGGCACGGAATACTGAAAATCTCCTCAAAGATGTAGGAGAGACTTGAAGCAACCGAAATGTTGTTCTATAGAAAGATGCTGAGGATAACATGGACTGAACATGTGAGCAAAGTTAAGGCTTTGGAGATGATTTAAACGAAAAAAGCAACTAATAGTTAACACCAGGAAGCAACAGCTGAAGTTCCTAGGACATGTAATGAGGAAGTAGGAATTGGAGGATCTGATACGCACAGGTCAGATAGAGGCAAAGAGAAACAGGGGAAAGTAACGTGTAACATACTTGATGTGCTTGAGCAAATGGGTAGCAGATCGCAAATTGGGTGTGGTAACATGAGAAAGCGTGATAAAATCTACTAGGGATAGAAAAATGTGGAAGGCCATGATCACCTATGTCCTAAAGGGACACGGCACATAGAAGAAGAAGAAGTGTAATTATTTTAATATTGAAATGAAATGATGGAAATAAAATTGGCACTTAGCAAGTGTTTCAACAATTGTTCTTTAGACATTCTTCTATGTGTGGTATCTTTTCAGGATTTGATCAATCAGGATTCCTTACGATTACTTATCTTCTGTAAATTTCCAAAACATGTCTCCAGAGGATTCTTCCAAATATTGATCGTCCGTTATCTATCCTTCATAATATGCATTACTTACTCCCTTCTGTTACTGTTATATAGCGACAAACAACAAACACGCATATATATAAAAATATGAGTTATATTTTTATTGATGACGATGAACCGTGTAGCCTAGGATACAGAGAGTTGAGGGAGCGCTCTTCTAAGGGTTGACGGGAGTGTCTCTCTTCACCGGCCGATCTCTGTCGGTGCTACTCTGGTCTGGTCTGTCCGGACTGTCTGGTGAATTCGTGCGCCGAAGCCTTTTTATAGTCTCCAAACCGGGATTTTTTCTTCCGGTTTTTTGCCTCGCCCACGCACGCCCACGTAATTCTCAGAGACACCTGTTCTGTCTGCCTCTTGTAGCCATTTCCGCTACTGCCGGAAATAAGGTCAAACAAACATCCGTTCCTTTCGACGACCGGAAAACACCCCCGCTTGCATCAGCCTTTCCTCGGGTGGGGCGAGATTGTTATATTACATTACGTTCTTACAGATTCTTCAGTACCCTCTATCTTGAGTGGCTCTCGGACCTTGTATTAAATGAACCTTCTATTGGTTCTGCCAACCATAGACAAAAATGGTTATGTCAAGGACTATATATCTTCCACTGCTATACTTGACGGAATAAACATTCTCTAATTTGTCGATAACAGTATCAGTATTAACATATGAAGCTCTACTTGAAGCCACTCAAAATTGCTTGTGACAAATTTATATATAAATAATAGCAGTTGATTTTATATTCATTTCTGTGTACAGCAAATATTAAGCGTTTTGTTTTTTTATTTTTTTTTAAATTTTAATCCAGTCAATTTATCAGGTGAATTCATATGAAATGTGTAATTATGTTCTTTACTTACGGTCATGATTTATATTCTCCCCACCGACTTCGCAGTTGTTACCAGAATTTTGCCTTTGGCAGTTAAAAATTATTTCGCTCATTGAAAGAGAAGGTTTTCTCACTTGGCACAAATGTCAAGTGGTAAACTCTTCATTTGATCAAATTTCGTTCTTGGAGTAGTTCTCAAGTTCTAATCCCAGGACATAACGCCTACTCTGTTCCATCTTAGAATTATATATATATATTCCATTTGTAAATGAGTTATTACGTGACCTAGGTTTCTACCATGAGTGGTGTCTTCAGGCGATTTGCAATAACTGATTTTATCGTTTACCGTTTTAAGAACGCTTAATGAGCGTTGCAATAAACACAGTTACGTCAGCGTTCTTAAAAAAAACGGTAAAATCAGTTATTGCAAATCACCTGACGACACCACTCATAGTATTCAAAAGTTCTACAATATAATTGTATTGAACACTTTTTAATACAAATATTCACTGATCTAACCTTATTTTGACCAGAAACTAAGTAATTAAACATTCAATATATATATATATATATATATATATATATATATATATATATATATATTATCCCTCGCCGTTGACATGACACAGAGTTTCAAGTTTCATGCAATCTTCAGAGATGCTGAGTATAGACTGACTGTTACATAATTTAAATTTCAAGTTATCGCAATTTTGGTTTAGTTATATATTATACTGGGATTATATATATACATTTTTAATTTTTAAAATATTCGGTATTTAAATTAAATGGGATTTGTATATATAAGAAGGTCGGGCCAGGAAGATTTTCTTTTCTGAATCTATCATGCACATATACAAATCTATCATCCGCCCGTGCATTGGATGTTACTGTCATATCTAGTCGAGCGCCCCTGCTCTTCATCTTGGGTTCTCGACAAAATCCAAAAGAGATTCTGCAATGTAGTCAATCTTGAACTGAGAAACCGGCAAAATTACACTTAATAAATATTCTCAAAGACTCGAGTTTCATCTTCTCCCCACCCCCATATATATGCCGCATCTATTAGTAAAGAGTGTCAGATATTTTGGTTAGAGTCGTCAGATTATAGATATAACCTGTATGGACATAGTAATTAAAGTTCGTTTTGAATTTCGAATGTATTTTTCATCGTTAATACTCAGACGATTGCTTGAGGCTTAAAAATTTATATGTGAAATGCATTGAAATTTCTATATTCTCACAGACAGACACACACGCTCTCGCACTCTCTCTCTCACTCTCTCTCTCTCTCTCTCTCTCTCTATATATATATATATATATATATATATATATATATATAATGTGTATGTGTAAACATTTTAATGAAGACGTTCTGATATCCAGAAACAAACTAATTATGTTGTGTTTTTGTTTCATAGTACTTTTTGTTGCATACCGTTGGTTTATTCGGATGAAACTGTTCTGATTGGTTTCAAACATTGAATTTATAAAACTTATATTAACTCGACCATGATAAACACGTAAAGAACCATTCTGCCTCCAGTTACCTTCAGAGATTGTCTCTGTGTCTTATTGATGGACATAACAAAATTCAGCTTCAGTAGGAATTTAATTTTCTTAAATTCAAAGAATAAGTGTTTTTGTAATTAGGAGCATGCTTTGAATTTTCGAGAACCAAAATTCGGACCGTTGACTCGATGGCATTTGAGAGCGGTGTTATAGCTAGAGTGTGTACAGTACAGGTCAAACCTTGATTTTACCCCCGCCGCTAAAAGAGATACATATTGCACAGTGACTCGTTCTTCTTCTTCTTCTTCTTCTTCTTCTTCTATGTGCCCTGTCCCTTCAGGACGTAGACGATCATGGCTTTCCACGTATCCCTATCCCTGGTGGCTCTTTGCTCGCCCTCTCCTGTCACACCATGCAAGCCTCATTCCTTCATCCACCTGATTAGGTCCTTCAAATATGTTATCCGTTGCTTTCCCCTGTCTCTTTTTCCCTCTATCTGGCCTGTTAGTATCAGGTTCTCCAAGCCTTCCTTCCTTATTGCATGTCCCAGGAACTCCAGCTGTATCTTCCTGATGTATTAATTTCCTGTTTGTTTCCATCATTTCTAAGACCTCATCATTGCTCACATGCTCGATCCATGATATTCGCAGCATCCTTATGTAGAACCACATTTCAATTGCATCAAGTTTTTCCTTCATCTTTGATGATATCGTCCAGCCTTCACTGCCATATTGAAGGACGGACAGCACGTAGCAATCCAGTACTCTCTTTTTGGTTTCTAGTGAAATTGTCCTGATTCTTAATATCTTACTCAACTTCTGGAATGCTTCCTTCGCCATGCCAATTCGCCTTCTGATCTCTGTGTCGCACTTTCCGTCTTCTGTTATAATACTTCCCAGGTATTTAAATTTTTGTACGTGCTTGATTCTAGTATCCCCGACCTGTATTTGGCATATTAGGCTACCCTTTTTACTGATGACCATGCAAAGTTATAAAATTACTTTCACATACTAAAATACAGTATCCTTTATATACACACCGAACATACTTAATCTACAACATTTAAAAAGCAAAATTGACATACAAGCGAAAAAGTGGAAAAAATTAGTACCATCTTTATTTCTTAAATGAAAATGGAAACTTTTTACAAAGCAAATTTTCTTGCTTTTTGTTGGTAAATGTTTCAATCACATCGTCAAAAATTATTCTATCTGCTAATTGTTGCTCTATAGACAGTAGATAAACCAATATATATGCCATCGTTTAAGTTACTCGAAATTTGAAAAGTTTCTTTGTGAATATTGTCCCAACATTTAAACCTTTTTTATTTCTATACAGACTATGCAGGCTTATATCCTACGGTAGACACAAATGTACCAACTCCTGCATCACCTCCTAAAGTACTCTGTATTCACTGGCGGAGAGAATCTTCTTAAAAGCTGAACGAATTATTCCTTTGTGCAAATTCGGAATATAATGAGCGCGCTAACCCTTTGTTGGAAAGCATTATACATTTAAAGTATGTTGAAATATTCACTTGCGGTTTGAAAAGCTTCCGAAGTGACTTTAAACTGTGGCACTTGGTGATTACGGATGAAAGTCTGCACGAATCAATCGCAAAATCTTTAGAATTATTTCCTAGACTGATCTTTTTTTTACATCAACATTTTTTTGATCAAACTGTTTTTGTAATTTTTATGGCGATTTTTTTTTACTTTTAAAAAAACGGAAAAATCAATTTTGGAAATTTTAATCAAGGTTACCCAATGTTTCACCAACAAATGAGAAAAATAAAGTCAGAATCTAACGGGTGCGATGGATAAATTATCGTCTAAATTACAAATGTCGGCAATTTACCCATCGCACTCTTAATAGGTAAGACTTCAACAGAAATCATTATAGTGTATAATTAATTTTAACTAAAGTCATCTTTATTGAATTCAAAGTCTAACTTCCTTAGTACTTTCATAAATTATACTTAGAAATACTCATGAAAAATTCACAGTTTGATATTATACTATTCTGATGAATCCTAATTAGGTCTTTATTTTATCGTATACCATCTGCCCTAGAAATATTCTGCCTATTAATTCAGCTTTTGAGAACTTTGCAATTGTATGTTTAAGTCTTAGTTAAATTAAATTATATAATTAAAAAACTAAAAAATAGCATCCCAGCATTATACAATTACCATGAACAACGCAAGAACCAAAAATTAACATCACAGAGCAGTCAGTTCATAATATTCACATAATGATTGCATTGCGCATGAAACTCCTATTTGTGCTATAGAGGTAAGATTATATATATATATATATATATATATATATATATATATATATATATATATATAACCATTGAGATTTGAAAAAGAAATCACTTGACCGGTGGTCAAGAATGAGGGAAAATTTACTCGCCCCAAAATCATTTTACTCGACTGATTCTATTTTCGTAACAGTCGCCTTACGTAAACATTTCATTAAAATTTCGAATATGTTATAAATTATTTAAATTAAAAAAATAACAACAAAATTTGATCTTTCCTCTTAATAATAGCATCAACATTTTTGTGATAAAACTTTATTTTTTATTAACTTTGAGCCCTTTACACATCATGGTATGCTGTTTTTCTTCTTTTTTTTAGCAATTGAGTGGAGGTACTTAAATTCGTAGTATCTTTCTTCTGTTTGACTACAACTTCCATCCCATAGATGATAAAAAATAACAAATCTGATTTTCTCAAAGATTTTCTTTAATAAAAAATTACATACTTGTATAATTTGCTTTTCGGTGCGTACTTGAAAAAACTATGCGTATTGATTTTTTTCTTTCAAAGGTTCGTTTTTACTTTTCGTAAGCGAGAAGGAAATATAAATGTTGAGTCAAGGATAATATTTTTGCAAATGAGTTTCTAAAAATCTGTGAGCGTCTTCAATCTGGATGATAGAGATATTTTGGCTCCACTCTAGAAGCGTTAATTAAACAAATGTTTACACTGACCGGGATGATAAAAGAGAGAAGGGAGCTTGTCAATCTAAATTCCATTTGTCAGATCTTGCTTTGATGATTGCGGGATGTCACTGTCTTTTGTTTAACCACACATTTCGACGTAAATCAGGCCCAATGCATGAGACCAAAGAGTTCAATATTGTAGGTCATTTTAAGTAACTTTTGAATCTTCAATGGCATGCTTTTGGGTTGTAAAAGAATCAGATTTCCTTTTTCTATATTTGAAGGGACACGTTTCATTGCGAGGTTTTTAATAGACCGCGGGCGAATAAAGCAATAAACTTTATTCACCCAGTTAAGTTTTTAATCGACCGAGTCGATCGGTCGAGTAAAATCTCAAAGGCAGTATATATATATAATGTCACTTCGTTGTTACGAATAAACGTTTTCATGAATCAACCGCAAAATTTTTAAAATTATTTTTTAGATTGATATTTTTTACATCAAGAATATATTTTATTAAACCAGCAACTCGCTGTTTTTGACAATTTGATGGCGATTTCTTTACTTTTTAATCAGTTTCTTACTTATAAGAAAACTCAACACAAACCATTATAAATTTAGAACTTTTAACTATTTGCAATTGTCAATTATTTGTGACTGAAATGATATTCTACTAAATAGGCTTATTTTCTTTTCTTTTTTACGCTTATTTTTGTAATTTCTTCTTTGTTTTGGTTATTTTTTAATTTTGTCTATATTGTGTGTATACTTTTGTTGGCATATATGGTTTCTTAGACTTGTGTATTTGTGTGTGTATGCTTTGTGTGTGGTTACGTCTATTCACTAGTATTATTCTTGCATATTAATTCTTCACCTAAACTCAATATTTCTTCACCTAAACTCAATATTTCCGCTTTGTGCCAACTTAGATTAAACTTTTTTTTATTTTTTCAGGTTTGATGAGGCATCTTGTATTTTGACAACTGCCGAAAATAATTCTGGAATTATAACCGTTTAATTATGTGTTGTGTTTTCTTGTCTATATTCAATTTTGCTCTGGATAATATCCCTCAAGCTCCCTATTTTTATTTTTTTACTATTTTATATTAATGAGGTAATTTTTGAGGATTACTCTCTCTATGTTCAAGGACTTGTCAATATTTCTCTTACATATATATATATATATATATGATTTGATCGAACACCGCCCCTTATCGACACCCATATCCAATTGTGAGCAGAGTATCTGCTTGTATATATATATATATATATATATATATATATATATATATACTTTAATGTTCAAGAAGTTCTGAAAAATTCTCCCACCCTTAATTTTCCCAAGTTACCATATATCAGAATTTTGATTGTAAGAAATTGTACATCGGGTCGAGACATATAATCGTATTTTTGTACAAATCTGTGGAAGAATTTTGGTAATTCATTCCTTGTCTCACTCGTTCTCCATCCTACAGCACTTTTATGAAGAAATGGTTTCTTATGACCAATTTTTCGCTAACATGGCGTCTTTTAAATAGATTTAACATCTTTTATTGTCAAGTTGAAGTGGGCGAAAGTCTGGGTTTTGGATTACCTGTTTTCTTTCCCACTAGAATTTCATATGTGGCATTCATATATAAATAATATAGATATGTGTCTTTGTGCGTGTGCGTAAGGGCATGTGTGTATGTATGTATACGAGTAGGTGTTTATCCATGCGCAGAAAAAATTACGTCCTTAAACTTACAGTCTAGCATAACATCAGCGCACGGGATAGTCAGAAAACATGCTAACTTCTGCTCAAATACATACTAGAATTGGATTTCAGTTATATTTTTGCCTTCAAAAATACGTAATACCATCAATTTTTTTTTGTCTCCATTCTTTCCAAAACCTCGACATTGTTCACATGCTCGGATCATGATATCTGCAGCATCCTTCTGCAGAACTACATTTCAGCTGCTCCAAGTTTTTCCTTCGTCTTCGAAGATACTGTCCAACATTCACTGCCATATTGAAGATCGGCATCACATAGCAATCCAGTACTCTCCTCTTTGTTACTAGTGAAATTGTCCTGTTTCTTAATACTTTATTCAACTTATGGAATGCTTCTTTCGCCATGTCAATTTGCCTTCGGACATGCAATGAAGAAGGATGGCTTAGAACCTGTTAACCTGTTACTAACAGGCCAGATAGAGGGAAAAAAGACAGAAGAAAGCAGTGTATAACATATTTGAATGACCTGATCAGGTTGATGACGGAAGGAGGGTTGCATGGTGTAACAGGAGAAAGCGGGGTAAGAGCCACCAGGGAGAGGGAGATGTGGAAAGCCATGATCGCCTACGTCCTGAAAGGACATGGCACATAAAAGAAGAAGAATGCCATCAAAAACTTCGTAGCTTAATGATGAATAAAAACATTTATTTTTACACAACAAATATTTATTTGTTAGCATAATGTTTTGTCGGTATTTACTGTAGCATAAGATTGATATTATTCAACTTTACAAATAGATCTAATGATGAGAACATATATATATATATATATAGATAGATAGATAGATAGATAGATAGATAGATAGATAGATAGATGTATTAATTTTATTTTCAACGAGCAGTATAGTCCGGCGATGCTCGGTTTAATAAAAGCTTTAAAACTAATTCCTGGTCCTGGAGCCCAGACTCAACCTAAAGAATATTTGTGTGAAGTTTGGTGAGAATCGGATAAAAATTGTGGATTTGTATAAAGGACATACAGATAAACAGACACACAAAAATTTTGCCTTATATATATATATATATATATATATATTATCGATTTTCTGCACTATTGTAAGAACTGCAACCTTGAAACTTCTGAATATGGTTTCTTATGCCTTTGTCTATGAGTGTAACAAATTTGATTAAAATTAGACCACTCCTTCTATAATCCGATTTATTCGACTATCGATTTTCGATATTTATTGGGGGTACCTCGACACAACACCTAGCTAAGAACACTCGCAGACGCTCATAGTACAACTGTGTAAATTTTCAAGAAAATCGGTTAAGCCGTTTCGGAGTCTATAGGTAACGGATACACACACACACAGACACACACACACAGACAAAGTTCCATTTATAAATAAGTTTAGATTATAAAAGATATACATATGTGTGTGTGTGTGTGTGTGTGTAAGTGTGTGTGTATGTGTGTGCGCACGCGCGTATATATAAAGCGGGAACAAGATATAAACAGGGAGACAACTGTAGATTGGAGAAAAGGCCCTGAGGAATGATTACATCATAATAGTACCGTTCAAGAATCTTCGAAATCTGCATGACTCTGCTCCGTCAAGTGACAAAATCAATCTTATTCGCGCTACATCTCTAACTCGATATTAAGTACTTTCCGTCACAAAACCTGCTTGGCAAAATATATTTTTATAAGTAAACCATTCGAAAAACAACAATCGTGTCACTAAGCAACATCACTGCACAAAACTATATACTATATTGCCTAGCGGAGTTTTATGTCAACACAAAATAAAATCGTCGGTGATGGTGGATGTTACTGCATTATCGTCTTAATAACCTCTTCGAAGATGGCTCATGTGAGCCAAAAGCTTAGAACCAAATTCATAAAAAATTATCCAAATGTTAGAGTATCTTTGTCTTTATTTTCAACATAATAGACATTCATTGTCTCTTATATTTAACAGTATATGTTTAGAAAATTATTTGCTGCCTCGATACTATATATATATATATATATATATATATATATATATAGTGATGTGTTATGGGAGACGCCACAAGTTGTAGTGCGATTTTCGCTTTCAGTATACTCGCATGTGTTCGCCAGTCCTCCAAACAAAAAAATAGACGACTACTACTATCGTCGTCTGCGCACTGCCTGTTACAAGCAACACAATTTTCATCTTTGATAATGGCTGATGTAAGCCGAAAGCTTGGTAGCAGTTAGAAAAGCAATATGACTAAACTTGAGTTATGCACAATATATAAACACATTTCTTTTTTTTTTCATGCTCAAGATTAACGGTGTACAATATTTTAAGTTAAATTCTAAGCGCAATTGATATTAAATTAAATTAAATTAAAAGATGATATTTCAATCATTAAGAATGAATATTTTTGTAGGAAAATGGCTAATATTACAAGTCCAATTACCATAATAATATGACATTATTTTCCAAATAATCTATTAGTACTTCTGAGAGGAACTTACCGTAAAAGACTGCAAAAAAAATTTTTTTTAAAAAGTCAGTAACTAAAAAAGAAATTGAAAAGACTAGTTTGTATAATTCTAGGGGATTCTTTTTCCTTTTTCCTGCTAACAGCATATGTCAGTAACCAATTTCAAGATCATCTGCTGAAGAATATATTACTTTTTTCAGTAAGTTTCGTGAAATATTCATGATCCCCGCATTCATTTTTTCTTTAGTGAAATCAATGTTTTTTTTGTCATTTATGCCACTTGTTTTCACTGGAAATTGGAGTAGCTCTTCTTTTTTTTTTTCATTACATAGCGAACAGCAATTATCTAAAATGGCGTCCAGCTGACCATATTTCCACCGGAAGTGAAATTCTATTGGTTAACCGCCATCGGTTTTCATAAACACAGATGTTTCAGTAACGCTTACAATTTTATGTATTTGTAAATTCTTTTTCTTTCTTTTTTTTTACGTTTTGTGTTTCTTTAAAATTTCATTTGTTTATTTAGACATTTCTTCAAGGTATTAAATTCTCAAAATCTTGCTAACGTAATATTAGAAAATTTGTCATATGGTCATTCATTGGCCCATATTTTTTGAAAATAAAATTTTTGTATTCAAAACGCTGACTAAGGCATTTACTGATCTCAAATTAATCTCGCAAGTTACTAGATAAGAAAAATATATTATTTCAGAAAACGTCTAGAGTAGTAGTTAGTGATAGGGAGAGGCTATATAGGCTGGAACGAAAAGAAGCATGAACTTTAGGGTCAAAGAATTTAGCAAAGACACCAGAAGACAGGATTAGCTTCAACGCATTCAAACATTCAGATAATTAAACGGAAAGAGAACTTCAACTCTTCCCGTGTGGAATTTGGAATTAGTGTGACGTGTTTAAAATCCTACCAATGATGTTAAGTTCGCTTTCGTACAAAATCCGTCTGAACAGTCCGATGTCATCTCTTCCATCCCCACTACTAGTGTTAATAGACGGGCGAACTGGTGTCTCTAGCCTTGTTTGTAAAAACATCGAGGAGAAAACTTAAGATTTGATACTGGTTGAAAGGTGAGCTAGGAATTATACCCAGAGAAGAAAATGCATACTATAAGAACTACAACTACTACTGAGAGTCTTAACAGACAGATAAATGGTTAAAGAGGCTGAGATAGATAGATAGATAGATAGATAGATAGATAGATAGATAGATAGATAGATAGAAAGAAAGAAAGAAAGAATTTTTTAAGATTGATTTATAAAGAAAGATAGAAAGAATGTAAGGGAGTTAATAGCTCGACACAGCGAGAACGAAAATGTGAAAATGTTAATAGCTAGATATAGAATGAAAGTTAAAAGATAGATAGATAGATAGATAGATAGATAGATAGATAGATAGATAGATAGATAGATAGGAACTGAATGAGATAGATAGATAGATAGATAGATAGATAGATAGATAGATAGATAGATAACTTTTTTAATGCAGTGGTGAAGAGATATTTTAATATAGACAGAGAGAGAGAGAGAGAGAGAGTTGGGAAACAAAGACGTTTAAATATAGTAAAAAAAGATGAAAATAAATGAGAAAATAAAGAAAAATGAGCAGAAATTAAATATTGATTGATACATATACTATGAATTCTTCAATGCTTTTTTACAGCAATTTGTTCCACTCTCCGGAAAGTAATGTCGTGCATTGTAGCATCGGCAATAAAAAAAATTCTTAGTACAGGAACTACAACAGTAACTATTAGCGTTGTGAAGTCGTGATCACAGGGGAGTTGACATTAAGGATATATACATTATAATATATATTTTTTCTGTTCCAAATTTGACTCGTATTTTTAGTTAGATGAAAAGTAAAAGGCAAACCAGTTTTTTTTTTTTTTTTTTTTTGTCAGAAAGCCTAAACTATCTAATTTGATCAGATTTGCAAATTCGACAGAAACCACACTTTGATCCTTGAGAGTAAAGCGTAATGATCCAACATACCAAAACAGTAGAATACTCGTACATAGGATAGATTGACTTCAGTTTAACTTGGTCCATCACATGGTCATAAAATATACGAACTGATTCGTTTGGTTTAGTTTATTTTATGGCATATCACCATCAGTGATATGCCAGTGATTGCCGCCAAGATGTTACAATAGATTCGTATCTTTTTTTTAAAATCATATCACCCCAAGCAAGATGGTAGCGCCACTGATGTGCAGGGGGCTACATAAGAGTAAAAGATTTGATAGAGGAAAATGAAGAGAAGGACGAACCAGTTAGAAAGGAGCAAGAGAAGGAAGGGAATACAGGTGAGATGACATTTGCAGAGGTGGAGAGAAAGGAAAGGATATACAGGGTGGTGAAGAAAGAACTAGAATGAAGTGGTTAAGAGATGAGTATCGACATTGCATTTAAATTCCTGGAGGTTGTAGCCGTCAGGAAAGCAAGAATAAAGAAGCGAGTTCCACAGGCGGGGAGTGCGAGAAAAGAAGCTGCAGGTATATAAAGAATATGTATTCTTGGAAGAAATCAGTTTGTCGATCAGGGGTTGTGTTTGTTTTGTTTTGCGATATATCAACCTCTTTGTGTTATTTAATGCCCATAAGACTTTTACAATAGATTCATATGAATAAAATACATATTATTTGCAAACAATCAGTTTGTCGATCAGGGGTTGTGTTTGTTTTGCTTTACGTCATATCAACCTCAGTTTGTTATTTGTATAGGTATTATTTGTAAGAAATGAGTTTGAAGATCGAGTTTCATTGACTTATTTTTGGAAAGAGACTCAGATGTATTGCTGGTATACATGTTTTTGTCAAAAATGTATTACTTGTAATATCTATTTTTTGTTCGATTTTTTTCAAAAGTGTGTTGCTGGTAACATTTTTACTTAAAAATCTATTACTGGTAATAATTTAATTCAGTTTTTTCCGAAATGTATTGATGTTAATATTTTCTTCCCCAAAAATATTACAGGAATTTTTACCCTAAAAGTCAATGTTTCTTCTTGCACAGTCCTTTGGCCCCAGTTTGGGGATCATCTTGTCGAAAGCTGGTACTCCCAACAGGTACTACCCATCCAGTCCAACCCTGACTTGGAAACAATCAAGAAGTGTTTTCCAATTCCTCAAAACCTTATAATAAGAGGCCCTGATGCCAGATGCAGTTCATCATCATACCCAGGACACTGTAAGAACTTAGTATTGCTTTCCCACGCAGTGACTTAGTCAGCGAATAGTGAGTATCTCTATCTACTACTTAAGTGTTCAATTTGGTTAATAGGAAAGATTAATGACTTTAACAGAAAAGTCATTATATCTTCCAAGATTCTAAATGTGTACGTTGTTCATTGACGAGAAACGCTTACACGATAGATTTCTCGTTAATTGGCGTGTGCAAGTTTGTGAAGAATAAGGAGTGGTTTCTTAACCACAAAAGCGCAAAGACAAATAGTGATACTTGATAACCTACTGCAATTTTGATACCAGGCTAGATGAACAAAGTCAGTTACATTTTACGAATTTATTTGCAATTTTCGATATTAAAAATGATTTTCCAGTTAAAGAATTTCAACCAAAAGGGTTGGATTTAATTGTCATAGTAGACATGATAGAAATAGTTTAGTCTCTTTCAGTAAAATTAGCTTTGACACATACGATAGTATATTATTCTATAAACATCAGAATCATTCAAAATTATCTGTGTTTAAATGGCACGTAAATACGCTGTATGGAGAACTCCATAAATAAATAGATAGGAAGATAGATAGGTACTCTTTCTTTCTTTCTTTCTTTCTTTCTTTCTTTCTATCTATCTATCTATCTATCTATCTATCTATCTATCAATTTTTAAGATTGGCAGAAGGAAAAGTGAGTGAGAGAGATTTAAGTGGTAGAAACGTAGAGAGAAAGTGGAAAAGTGATAATTAGTACCCATTGATTATTGAACTCACTATTTCGTTGTAATAGGTTCTAGCGAAACAAACGTCATAGATAGATAGATAGATAGATAGATAGATAGATAGATAGATAGATAGATAGATAGACCTACCGACCGACGGACCTTAGATAAACAGTGGAAGAGATCTTGTTACCGAGAGAGACGGTAGGGGAGAGAGAGGTATACTTATAAATAGTGAGAAAGATAAAAATATGAACTTAACTCACTGGTGCCACCTAGGTATGAATTTACTCGAGCTACTAGACTAGCAACTAGGTCCCACCATTTTACAGGGAAACTAATAAAATGTAACCACAAATTCTACTCCATCAGTTTCTTTTCTTGCACTTCCTGCCTGTGGAATTCCCTTCCGTATTCTTGCTTCCCCAACAGCTACAATCTCCAAGAATTTGTATGTAAGGTCAATAGCTATCTCTTATCTCTTTAACTCGCATCCTTTCTCTCATGCTCTTTTCTCCATCCACTCCACTCTTATCACACCCGTATTCTCATTTTTCTATTACCCTCTTCCTGACACCCCCATAACCTGTCCCTGTTTCTCATCACTTTCCTCCTATGTAACCCCCTGCGCACCAGTGGCAGTAAAACTGACTTGCTTGGCGTGAAATGAAAAAAAAAGACGAATTAAAACAAATGCCCAGAAGTTAAATATCAATTGATGCATAATGCATGGATTCTTTAATGCTTATTACAGAAATTTGTCTGAAACTACGGAACGTAAAAAGGAGTGCTTAGTAGTGTCGGGATAAAAACATTGTTAACGTATTTGTCTGCACGGCCATTACGGCTATTACAACGAAATATGTTTTACTGTTGTTATTTAAATGGGGATTGCGTGTCTACATGAGGTGAGTAACAAAAATTATCCAGTTTCCTTGCCCCTTTCCTTTTGGAACGCTCTAAGAATCGACGATTAAATTCGATTTCACGTTAGTTTTAATAGAAGAACTTAACTTTGATCAATTTGTGAAGCTGATTCCCCAAAAAGCTGAGAAATATGGTTGAACAATCAATTATTATCGTCCCAAACGAACATCTCATTTCCATTCGTTTATTAGATAAATATTAATTAAATTCATTTTAGTCCATCACAAATCGGAAGAGAAGACTATTGTCTTGTACCAATAATCCAAAACATTTTTGACATTTTCTACGAGATATCAACCATTTGCAAGTCATTTAAAGCCAAGAAATATATTTAGTTTTTAAGACTTTTTTTAGTTAATAATGTTTATGTGATACAAGTCTTAATATTTACCACATGGCTGAAGAAGTGGTGGATTCATACATTTCCAAAGAGTATTTTTGCGTGAGTATAACGAACCCAACAAGGATTTGAACTTGGCTCTCTGATTACTAATTCCAAGTCACTATCCTTTACACCGTCCAGGCATCCAATCTTATAAAACTTTGTATTCTCAACCGCCTGCCCCGCCCATCTTGGTCCTGGAAGGAAGAAACTACTTTCTTTCGTGTCAGTTTTCTTAATATTATTTAAGTTTTTATGGACGAATGCCACAGACTGCAAATGCACCAAATTCTCAGCGTGGAGGCCGATATACGTTTCATTATTCTAAATGTTTTGCGCCAAATGGAGGTGGGACAAAGTTTCTATTTATCTAAGGGACACTTTTTGAGATTTTATCTCTTTATGGGTAATTGTATTAATCTTCTGCTACTGCAAACAATACGACTAAGAGGGACGCAATTATAAAGCCTTTCACAAGAAATCCCGCTTTCCACTGACAATACATCTGCACTCAACTTACATTAGGCAGAAGTAAGAGGCTCTTCTGTTTTTGCTGAATACGGCATAAAACACACAGTGAGAATCAAACAATTCAGTGCGTGTACAGTTACATGCACACACATTCGAACCATAAGACATTGTCTTTATTTTTCTCCCGAATAATCGTTCTGATTTACTTATTCAATATTAGCATTAGTAAAACGGTTTGATATGTTAAAGTGAACATAACTAAAAGATAATTAGCGTTATTTTGTTTCTAACGTTAGTTAAGTGCCATGCGTGTTACCAATTTGTGCGATCAGGCCTCTTTCAATTTATAATTGATTAGACAGATTATCATTTAGTTTGTTTCCCTACCAATGTTACTTGATTCTGCTTGCTTTTTATTAAACCCATAGCTAAGGGGGAAGAGATGGATTCATACATTTTTCAAAGGTATTTACGCGTAAGTGAACGTAATGAAATTGACAAGAATTCAAGTTACCATTCCGAGAAGTTATTCATTATACTACGCCAAACATTTAATTTCCATAGTATCAGAGCTTATTTTACTAATGTCATTTAATACAAGCTTCATAAGCCACCCAACGTGATAGATTATTAAATGCGGTGTTTAATAAGAATGTAAGTAAAGGTTATGAAAATATGGAGGATATATAAAAGTAACGTGGTAACGTCACTGATGCGTGGGGGAGACTACATAAGAGAAAAAGGTTAGATAGGAGGAGAGGAAAGAGATGAACAGCGGGGGTGCCTGGCCATATATATTTTTTTAAACTTTTCACCCCGAGCAAGACATTCCACTGCCACTATTACGCAGGGGGTTACATAGCGGGGAAAATAATGGAAAGGATGGTTAGATAGAGCAAACGTCAGAAGGAGGGTGATAGGCGGGTAAGGATTCCAAGAATGAGGGTTGGGTAGATGGT
Organism: Ascarosepion bandense; assembly: GCA_037127315.1. Classification (NCBI taxonomy): domain Eukaryota; kingdom Metazoa; phylum Mollusca; class Cephalopoda; order Sepiida; family Sepiidae; genus Ascarosepion; species Ascarosepion bandense. The sequence goes on along the minus strand of JBBBDQ010001511.1, from coordinate 711,678 downwards.
GAGGGTCTTTGAGAGAATAGATGCAAGTTAGTGTGATAGGAGGTGTCTATTGACCTTACATTTATGACAACAGTATTCCATGCACGGACGGATGGTTGATTTGTATATGTGCAGGATGGATTCAGGCGGAAAAAAACATCCTGGCCCGACACAGTGACCCAACCTTCCAACAAGTGCATTTAGCTTGGAATTAGACTTTGGCACCAGGAATTCTCATTTCGAGCCGCTATTATTTCACATATTACAAAATACAGTATAAGAATGACTAAATATTATTAACAGCGTAAATGCATTTTCACAATGAGTTTATCATATTTCTGGGAAAGTTTTATTTAATTGTGGTAAGACAAATGTTAATATTCACTTTTATCTATTATCAATTCAAATAAAAAATTATTTAGAAGACTAATGTTAAAAAATTAAATTCAGATGAATAATCAAAATAAAATCAGATAGATAGATAGATAGATAGATAGATAGATAGATAGATAGATAGATTGTCCCAAAAGTTCGTAAACACTTGAAATTCTACTCACCAAGTAATCTAAGGTTACCAGAAAACACTTGCAAACGACTGAAATTTTACTCACAAAAACAACAAAAATTATTGCTCAAAATAAAGACTATCATTTTCCAAGACTTTCTGCCATCGATCTGCAAGCTTTCGAATCTGGTCAAAGTACCATTCAGCCGGCTTCGAATCAAAGAATTCTTGACACGCTTCCTCGACTTCATCAAACGAATCGAATCGGCGGCCCTTCAGAAAGTGTTGCTGGATGTGGCAGAACCTCAACGCCGTCCAGCTCTTCAAACTTGTCTTTGGTCTTCCTGGCGGTGTGTGGCTTGGCATTGTTCTGCTGCATCAAAGCGCGCTGTCGGTTGATCAGAGCCGGGTACATTTTCTTCAACTTTTCGTAGACCCGCTCAAGTTGCTGACAGTAAAGTTCGGTACTGATGGTACGACCATTCGGAACCAACTCAAAATGCACGATTCCTGTGTATAATGATAAACTGCATCCGGTTTTGAAGAGCGTGGAACCACCTCTTAATTACTGTTGTTTCCAGGTTCACGCTGACCAGGAAATGTTGCTCTTGATTGAGTCCCAGCTATGGACAAATAGTGAACCCCAAAATTAAAGTCAAAACACTAAGAAAGCATAAAAAATACTTTTTATACTAAAAAAAATTCCAAAACAAACAAACAAACAAACAACGCGAAAACTAAATTTCGGCATTAAATGACCCATAAAGATGTTGATATGCCGTTAAGCAAACCAAACCAAATCGGCACGATCTAACCAACTAAGCTGCGGATAACTGTCCGACGAGGCAAAATGTTTTGCCCTTCGGCAAAATTTCTCTCGTCATAGATATCTGATTTTTTTTTTTATATCTGCACGTTACTCCTTAGCTTAGCCGCTTAGAGCGTGCCAATCTCAACAGTATATCGCTCTTACCTGGAAGATGTAGGTTCACACACACACACACACACACACACACGCACACACACACACACACACTTTTAAATATATATATTATTAATTATTATGTGAGAATATGTGAAAAATACTAGAAAATTGTGCATTTGGTTTCGATATGTCTTAACAATGATGGTAACAAACGTTATTATTTTTAAAAAAATATTTTTTTGAAAACAACACTTCCCTTTTTGTACAAGGTAAAAGGATTTAATAAAAAATAAGAAAGAAAGAGGGAAGACAAGAGAAAAAGTAAGGTGATAAATCAGGGAAATAAAAAGAAAGCGGAAAAGGAAATATACAGAAATATTAGAAAATGAAGAGGATAATAAGTGAGAAAATGTAGAGAAGGAGATGACCAAGAAAAACAGCTAAAAGAGGAGAATTCAATATTAGAACAGAAATGGGTTGCAAACAAATAATGACGTATAGTTACAATACTGTGACTCAGATCTTTTGGGATTTTTTTCAAATCCTATACACAAACAGAAATATTATTCATGGAATGCAAAATAAAGGATATTTAAGAAATTAATACGAAGATTAGACCTAATATTAATTTGAATAAAATAAAATAGAAATAAAATAAAATAATAAAAGTCATGATACTAAAATAACAGTAAAATTAAAATAATAAAAAATAAAAATGGATGAAGATCTATTTATATATATGTATATAAACACACACACATATATACATCAATATATGCATGTATATATATATATACATACACATGCACACACACATATATATATACATATACATAAATAAATTTAAATTAGAATCTAACAAATAGTACAGCAAGAGAAAAATAATTAATGCAATAAGGTAATACATGGCTGAACATACGAACAGCAGTTATCGAGTACAATAAAAATACTTAAAGCAATAAATTGATCACAAATTGTAATAAAAATAAAATAACATGAGAAGAACGATTATATAGCTAAAGGAATTTAATAAGATAATAAGGTTAATACTAGGAAATGCTTACAATATATATATATATATATATATATATATATATATATATTATGCTTGACATTATTGTGGATACAAGTGTTTCAATAGAAGAGTCCTTTTTTGTTTATTTATTTGCTTTTTTAAGAACATGAATTATATCTCTCGGTCTGTGCTTTAAAGTGTCTTAACAAAGAGGATATTTTCTTTGGCATGGTTCGAACCTGTGTCTCCTGTGTAGAAAAAAAAAACAACCGTATGGCCCTGTGTGCTTTTACATCTCTGAGCTTGTTTTTATCGATTATTCTCCTTCTATCACAAATAACCGACTAGCTTCCTTGACTTTCATCGATTAAATTATTATTTAAATATTAAAAAACACTAAAATAACCGAATGTTTTTCACGGTTATTTTAAGTGCCATACTTTTGACTAATTCAGTCATTCAGTTAAGTGCCATACGGGATACGACTTTGGGCGATCATGTCTCAAAATAGACATGACTGACTGGGCAGAAGATTATCTGGCAGAAGGTTGCCATTGCTTTCTGCGGTAGACTGGTTTCCGACCAAGACTATAGAACCAAATCTGTCCTATTATCTAACCCATCGCTCAAAGGAAGAGAGGGATTAATACCTTTCTCAAGGGTATTTGTGTGTAAATGAATGCAAGTAATTCAACTGGAATTCGAACTCGTTTCCCCGATTTGTCGTTCTGAGTTGATATCCACTTCACCGCAACGAATTAAATGTCTAGAAACTATAGTAAAGTGTACTAAATACCTTTAACCACGTGGTTAAATTGTATCACAAAAGACAATGTCATCCTTACAGCTTTACTAGCAGTATAGCCCGGCGTTGCTCGGGTGTAATGAAAGCTTTAAAACTAATCCATGATCCTGGAGCTCAGACTCTCTGGACGTTGGCACGAAAGACTAAAAAGCAATAGTTGTTTCCAGTTAAAGCGAAACCGTAGACTGAAAGAAAAATGAATAGATGTAAGTCAAATTTTGATTTTATGGTATCGATATCAAACAAGTCTTTTTTGTCATAAACTGAATTTTGAAGGCTAAATAAGTACTCTGAGTCAATAATATCATGGCTGGGACTAAAAACTACAATTATACCTATTTAGAGCCAAACCCGAAGCAAAAACTAAAATAAAAGGGCTGAAAAAATACAGACATACAGGCAGATAAACAAACACACAAACAAACATATTGTCTTATATATATATATATATATATATATATATATATATATATATATATATAATCGATTTTCTGCACTATTGTAAGAACTTCAACCTTTAAACGTCTGATTATCGTTTCTTATGTCTTTCTCTATGAGTGTATTAAATTTGATTAAAATCGGACCACTCCTTCTATAATCCGATTTTTTCAATTATCGATTTTCGATATTTATCGGGGGTACCTCGACACAAAACCTAGTTAATAACACTCGCAGACGCTTATAGTACAACTGTGTAAATTTTCAAGAAAATCGGTTAAGCCGTTTCGGAGTCTATAGGTAACGGATACACACACACAGACACACACACAGACAAAGTTCCATTTATAAATAAGTTTAGATTAGATAATAGAACTATCCATACAACTCTTACATTAGAAGCTTATATAGATAGGAACACGTTACACTGCGAGTAGCGATGAAATTCTTGAACAAATGTAGGTGTGATGAGACTACTTTGAATTATTGCCGACTCAGCAAATAGCAGTCCCAAGAAATCCATTTGCGGGTCTAGCCTCATGTGTATCGTGTTAAAACTGTGGTATATAATATCTGTGGGAAAAACGACACGTCTACCGTCCACCAGTAGGGTCCATGAAGGGCTTTTGATGTGGGGAAGCAGAAGATATGGAATGAAGTGAGGCAGAGATGGAGAGGCTGGTTTGGAGGTCACCAAGGAGAAATTAATCGGGTTGAGAGGTAAGATGAGAGTGAACAGGGAGGAAAGCGGAATGTTATGGGTATGGTGGGTGATAATTGGGTAAGCTTTGGTTGAACCTTGGTAACCGGTCAGGATAGTGGGTGGATGTGGGTAGGGAGAAAGTATAATGTGTTATAGAAAGAAAGAAAGAAAGAAAGAAAGAAAGAAAGAAATGAAACAGAAAAAATAGGCATAACGCAAAGGAGGTAAAGGATATAAAAAAGATGGTGGAGTAATTTGAGATTGAGAGAGAAGAGAAAGAAAAAATGTAATTTAAGAAGTTAGAAGAAAATAAGAGGAAATAGAGAGAGGGTGAAGGAGACGGAAAAAGAAATTGAGAAAGACAGAGCGAGAAAGAGAAAGAGGAGGGGAGTGAAAAAATGAATGAGAGAAAATATAAGCGTTATAGAACGAGAATGAGAGATAATGAAAGAAAGGGAATGAAAGATAGTGGAATGAGAAAGAGGGAGATTGAGAGATTGGGAGTGTAAGAGAAACTGAAAGAGAAAGTGAAAGGGAGATACGGAATGTAGGAAAAGGCGTAAGTGTAACTGAACGAGAGAGTGAGAACGCGAAAGAGCGTAAGAGAGATTGGGGAAAAAAAACTGTGAGAAAGAGGTAAACAGAAAGTGAGAGAAAGTGAAATAGACAGTGAGAGAGAGAGAAAGAGAAAGTGTGTGTGTGTGTGTGTGTGCGCGCGCATGTGTGTGTGTGCTCGCATGTGTGTGTGTGTTTGTACGTAAAAAAATATGGGATAGAACAAAAATATTTTATCCAACCAATGGTATGAGAAGGTTTGTTTTTGTTTGTTTTGTTTTTATACTTCCATCAGGGTTTAGGCAATCATGGCTCTGCGCAGAATCGTTTATTATTATTATTAGGTCATTTTTCATCATATGTCGATTTCTGCTATGGTCGCACTACCAACCAAGTCTGCGGGAAGACCTCAGGCAGGTCGTAGCGTGTTGTTATGGCTCCATTTCATGTTTTTTTTCTATCTCCCCTATCATCCCTAGCGTTACATAGACAAAGTTTTTCTTGGTGTGTGGGCTGTATTTAATAAGACAATCTTTTGTATATCTTTTAAGCTGGGGTTTCCAGGGATTCTTTAAATGTGTTGTTTTGTTCCATTATCATTCCAAGTGCACGTACTATCACTGGCACAACTCTTGTTTTCAATTTCCACATTTTTTCTATTTCAATTTCCAGGTCTTTATTATTATTATTATTATTATTATTATTATTATCTTCGAATTTCCATGAATTCTTGGGGAAGATAGCGGAATAGTTTCCCGCTGCTATCTTTACGGTTTTGAATTCAGCGAGTTCATTCTCCTCGACAACCCAGCAATTTTACCCATATTTACAATTTTAAAATTTTAAAATTTAATATTGTAATAAAATCAAATTTTAAAATTTAATATTTAATAAAATTAAATCTTAAAGTTTAATATTTTACCCATATTTAATTGCTGGTCGAGTGACGAAGAAATGGATTGATAATATTCCCAATTTGTGAGAGACAAGGCCTGAAATCGAACTTTGCACGCTCATACCGCTTTCCATCATAATAACCGTTACACTATTCGCATTTTAAGAAAAAGTTACAAAAAATATAACTTTTCAAACCAAATTTGCAAATTTAAGTGAAAGCGAAAAATCTTTAGACCATACCAAAGCACTGTTAAGGATATCATGAAATGTAACGGTAACAATCACATCGATCGTTGCTAGAGCAGTTGGGACGATTACAAAATGCCGAGCAAAAAAGCAAGAGAAAATGGATATTAAAAAAGAACTGAGACTCTCTAGGCAGTATGAAAATCAGCTGAAATATTGTGGTGCAGTGGCTATCGGCTCGGAATGAGAAATTAATGAGAGACGTATTCAATTTCCAATGAAATCCGTTTCATTCATTTACTCACAAATACGATTGGTAAAGGTATTAATCAATCTCTTCTCCCTCCAGTTGTGGGTTGAATAGCAGAACAAATTGGGTTCTTTAGCCTTGGTAGGAAACCAGTCTACCGAGTAAAGTAATTTCAACCTACTGCTGAAATATCTTCTACCTAGTCAGTTATGTCGCGAGAGAGGCATGATCGCCCAAAAATGTATCACGTATGATAAAATATTGATGAAAGAGCTGAAAAACTAAGGTTAGTTAATTGCTTTGTTTTATTTTTTACGGGTTATCAACCTTTTACAAGTTATTTAATGACAGGAAATATTGTAAAATTGTAAATTTTATTTCGCGATGATTATTTAATTTACTGATTCACGTTCTACTAATTTTACAGACATCCGGTGAATTCATACATTTCCCAAGCATATTTGAACTAAGTGAATATAATGTACCCGACTGGAATTGGAACTAGACTCTCCGATTTCCAATTACGAGCCGTTAATCATTACATCATTAATACATTCATGCTTACAGCACCGGGTATTCTCAAGCGGTCACCCGTTTAGATACTGACTAGATCATGTTGATGATCGCATGGGAGCCGGTGTTTCAACGTGATAGAGCCGTAAGCTCCAAACTATTTAGGAAACTTGCGGACGCTCAATCCCAAATGTACACAATCAGTTTCTAAATGAGAAACAAAGATATAGAAATACCCTTGAAAAAGAGAGTTAGTGTTCCATTGAAGGTCGATACGAGCGATACAAGGTCACGATTTTGATTGGTCTGTGATGGAGCCTCTCATTCAGTTCTTTACATCACAAGGTCATTATTTTGATTAGACCACCAAGCTTATTGGGCTCTTGGGGACTTTCTTTCCACGCCTTCGATGCGTAAGACAGAAGACCATTGGTCAAGTATTATTACTGAATAGGCAATGGAAGCAATTTGTTTGCGCCTCAATAAAACAGTCGCCGAAAGAGAATATATGATCAAACTGGTTTCGCCGCTGTTAGACTAACACTCTTCCCAATGGGCGACCATGGAGCCTCAATCAGCTAAAGTCCTGTTTTCTGCGCCGCTTTTTGAACTCCCTCAAACATCTGCCTTCATTTAAATAGCTGAACGATTCTGGGCGGTTTAGACATAACTGCAAACGCCAGTCAAAAATTTCTTCCCGGCTCAAGAACTCCTTATACGGGAAACTTCTTCAAACTACTTTTGTTTATGTATTCACGATCTTAATCAATCATAGAACTATAAACGAAAGTTATTATTTTTACACTTGTTAATGACTGTTCTTGAAGTTAAGTTTCTCAACAACACCGTTGACTTAAGTCTTTCACAAGCATAGCAAGGGCAGAGAGGAGTCAAGACTGATCTTTGTGAATTCATTATCTATATTCTTGCAGATACTAAAACACAACGTGGGGTTCAAGATTGGCGCTGAGCAGGCTCACCGTTGACAAAACAGAGTAAAACTAGCATTTAGCAAAGCACACAGAAACAGGACCAAATAAGTATAAGAATCAAAAAAGAAAAATAATTGACTAAGAAATAAAGTTCGAGTAAGACTAGATGAAAGCAGTTAAGGGATGAGGAACGCAATTAGAAAAACACTGAGAGGAGATGAACGAGGAGTGCGAGAGAGGAAAAAGAAAGACCTGAAGAAGAAGAAATGAAGAGAGCGAAAAGGAGAAAAGGGGTAGAATAAAAGATGAAATTCAAATAAGGGGCGTGGAGTAAAAAAACAAAAAAAAAACAGCATAAATAGTAGAAGAAAAACCGTAATGAAAAAATGAAAAGAAGACAAAAAAATCCCAATGACATAGAAGATAAAAGAAATAAAAGTAAAAGAAAATAATCACCAACGATGATAATAAATAAATATGTAAAAGAAAAAAAAAGAAGACAAAGACAAAGGAAAAGAAGCCACAGAGAGAGAAGAGAAAAAAAGAATTCGTGAAAATAATAAAAAAGAATAAAAAACGTAAATAAAGAAAACAGAAGAAAAAAGAAAGAGAGAATGAAGAGATAAAATATCGTGAAAATAATGAAAGGGAAAGAAACCCAGGACGATATTGTGATTTACAAAGCATAGCTTATCTGTGGTACAAGGCCGAAAGCATGGAGCACCCGGTAAGAATTGATCTCACTCAGATAGCTAAGTGCCATACATGACACACGTTTGTCTTTTCGATTAGGCAGAAGATTTATTTTCTCGCCATCGGTTGACATTACTTTCTGCAGTAGACTATAGAACCCAGTCTGTCCTGCTGTTCAACCCATAGCTAGAGGGAGAAGAGATGAAATCATGCCTTTCCCAAAAGTAATTGTACGTGAGTAATGTAACAACTCAGTTGTAATTGTTCTAGCGAGATCAACTTACTGACCATTGCACCACGGCGATTTTCCCAACGTAAGGATGTGCGTTGTGGTGCATTAGATCTCGGCTCGGAACGAGAAATCGGGGAGCCGAGTTCAAATTCCAGCTGAATTCATTGCATTCACTTCCGCGTAAATACCCTTGGGAAAGGTATTAACCGTCTATTCCTTCCAGTTATGGGTTGAATAACAGGACAGATTGGGTTCTATAGCCTTGGTGAGCAACCAGTCTACCGCAGAAAGCAATGGCAACCTACTGCTGGATAATCTTCTGCCCAGTAAGTCATGTCTCTTTGGAGACATGATCGGCCAAGCGTGTATCACGTATGGCACTTAACTGAGGGAGCCAGAATAAAGAAAAAGAAGAAACAAGTAGTAAGATTAAAAATATAAGGAATACAATAGAGGGAGAAAGATAAGACAAAGAGGTAGAGGCAGAAGAAAAAACGTTGAAGAATTGGAGTAGATAGACTAAACTATCGCCCGGTTCACACTCCACCCACGTCTATTGAACCGGTGAAGAGGCTCATCCCTTGTTCCCTGTTTAGGATGTGGTTTCCGGTTTTCTCTTTTCCAATCTTTTTACTCTTACCTAGCCCCCTGTGCATCTGTGGCGTTACCGCCTTGCTTGAGGTGATATGATTAAAAAAAAACAGATAAGAAGGAGCAGAACAAATTGAGATAAAGAAGTTTAATTATTATGAGCAACGACAAAACCTGCTTAAGAAAAGAAGAAAAATGACAATAAAATATAATAATATATGTAATATGCTTAGTAGACAAGTCAGTTAAATGCCATACGTGATACACGCTTGGGCGATCATGTCTCGAAAGAGACATGACTGACTGGGCAGAAGATTATCCCGCAGTAGGTTGCTATTGCTTTCTGCGGTAGACTGCTTACCAGCAAAGGCTATAGAACCCAATCTGTCCTGTTATTTGACTCATAGCTAGAGAGAGAAGAGATTTATTATATTATTAAGTAGTAATTAATGGGGGATCAGTTTATTACTTCATAACAATAGAAAACTGATCCCCCACTTTATGCCCACTAGAAGTCTTAATCATGATTCCAACTATTATCTTCAGTCAGTCAGTCAGTTAAGTGCCATACGTGAAACACACTTGGGCGATCATGTCTCGAAAAAGACATGACTGACTGGGGAGAAGATTATCCCGCAGTAGGTTGCCATTGTTTTCTGCGGTAGACTGCTTGCCAGCAAAGTCTATAGAACCCAATATGTCCAGTAGACAAGTAATCTTTGTAAATTAATCCGATTCTTAATAAAGTCGCGAAAAAAAGAAAGAAAAAAAGATAGGTTCGCTTATCGACCTGTTTAAACTCGACCCCTGTCTTTTGAACAGAAGCGGACGTTTATACGTTGTCCCTCATTTAAGACTTGATTTTCCGTCAACTTCTAAAGGCTTTTCATTCTCTTTCGCTTTACAAAAGTCTTTGTGTCATATTGGCATTATCGCCTTGCTTGCAGGGAGTGAAATGATTAAAGTAAACTTCTGTAATGACAATTGTCATTTTCGGTTTAACTTTAAAAATATGAAAAACAGCGAAAATATGAAAAAAGTGAAATAAAATAATAAAAATAGAATAATAAGAAAGAAAGAAAGAAAGAAAGAAAGAAAGAAGAGAATAAAAAAACAGAAGAAGAAAAGAATTTTTCATTCGAGTATCGGGTACTTTCTCAGATGACATTCAATACCGCATGTCAAACAGTTGTAGTAGTAGCAATAGAAACCGTCGTAGCAGCCATGTAGAGTGTGTTTGGTTATATGCAAGAGAACATGCCTAATATGGAAAAAGAAACTTCGTGCATTTGTGAATATGCCCTTTTATATATGCGTTTATCTTAACGTATGTGCACACAAATTGTGATGTTAATAATGGTATTAGAAAGACAGAAACTGTAGAAATTGTAGAAACGGAGAGAGATAGGCTGACAATTTTAAATGAATGAAATCAGAGAAGAAGCAGAGGGTAGACGGGTGGTGAAGTAATTGTAACGTGAAAGTGCCTGGGCCGAGCAAGACAAACAGGAAAGGGGGAACTAATATGTAGAGAGCCTAAAGCAGTTTTTGCGGAGTAACAGCCTCTAGCGAGGAAAACGGTGAACCATATTCTAATTTCGTGACTAGAGATGTTTCTATTCATCTAACATTAATGTCCTTGGAAAAAGTATAAATTAGCTTCCCCTAAGTCTATCCCATCGTCAGAAATCATGAAAAATGTCTCATTACGGGCCTGTTTGATATAGAATAAAGAAGAGAGTGAATGCTTTGGAAAATCATCTTTAGTATACGATTGTTTTTAAAATATTGTGTTTTTTCACCGGACTTATTCAACTTTTATAGTGAGGTGACCTTGAAAGAATTACGCGTCCTATCTGGCCACAATCTTATCATTAGGTATGCAGCTGAAAAAGTGTCGATAGCAGACACAGGAAGGAAACAAGAACACCAACAGAATAGAGTAAAAGAAAGCAAGAAGAAAGTACTAACTATCAATTATAAGAAGACAGCATATATGAATGTCATCAAAAGGTACAACCAAAGTTGCGAATGCGAATTGGAGACACCAGAACCATGCAAGTATAAATCGGAAAAGGCGGCATTGAAATCCGAAGGACTGTGGAGATACCGACCAAGCAAAAGCGATGGACCGGACCTTTGCGCTCTCACGACCAAGAAGCAAGTGACCAAAAGTCGTCGTTGTGAATCCGGGTTCGCGCAGATGTTCCGGTTGAAAACTAAAAATTAATTAAATATTAAATTTCCAGTTCGTGAGCCTACGCAAATTTTATTTATCGGTCAATGGGAAGCCCAGACTCAAATACAAGTGTGAAATCCCAAATGATCTGCTGCGATCCAAAAAGAAGATATAAAAAGCCTATATAAAAAGCATCGCCAGACAGTCCGACGCAGGCCGACACACACGGACTGACTGGAGAGAGGAGTGTAAACATTATTCCCTTGATCTAAGTCAAGCAGCTTACTATCCTAGCCTCCCTTCCCTCTCCTCTTATTTTTTGCTGTCTCAAAACTACTTACTGATCTAAGGAGCGAATACATCAAAGACATTCCTTACTCACGATGCTCCCACCTTCCTAAATATTAATTCTTTTTCAGCATTTTATTGCCATGAACATTTTAACGTCCGTTGGACCTATACTTCAAGTATTACTTTAATTGTAAAAACTTTAATTCAGTGATAGGGAGACGTGGAAAGCCATGATCCCCTACGTCTTGAAGAGACAGGACACATGGAAGAAGTTTTCTATTAGTTTTCTTTAAATCTATCATGCGGCCATGCTTAGAATAATGCTAGCATATATGGTCCAGTGCACCTATCCAGAGATCTTTGATAAAATCCAAAGGATTGGTAATATTATTAGTCCAGATCTGGTGGCTGGGCTTCAGTCACTTTCCCTTCGCAGCATTTTTGCTATTTTCGTAACAGACTGTTTTTTATGGGGAAGGGTTGTTAGACCTGCGCCTAACCTCCAAACCTGGAGGAAGGTGATTTTCTAAGCGTGGCGTAGACGTGATACCCGGCTGAATGTAAGGGGCACTCAGTGAGGATCGAACTCGCTACTCAGGTATAATGATTCTAGAGAGACGAGTTTGCTAACAATCACACTACACCGAGGTGCACACATATATATATATATATATTGTCATCCGCATTCATTTCACTGAATGAGCGATGCTACATGCCAGAGTAGCTACTGTTTATCAAATAAACTGAATATACAGAGCTAACAATATGTCAAAGAAGCTAACACACTAGTGCTGGCTAGGTTCCGACCACACGCCAGAGTAGCTACTGTTTATCTACTATTTTTCCAGAGTGCTCAATCATATATATATATATATATATATATATATATATATATATATATATATATATATATGATGGATTGAAATATGGTATATTTAAGCAGTAATCATTTGCATAAACAAATTCTACTGTTAAATAAGTCGTTTGGTGTCAGTTGGAAACGTGTAAAGGTATTACCAAAAATTGTGTGTTACGTTCAGAAGACTTGCAACCATAGTTGCTTGTTTTCAATACAAGATTATAGTATGTTGAGAAACAGGCAGTGCTGCACACTCCACAGTTTGAAATGAGTATGTCTTTACATGCCATGACTGTGAAATAAATTTTAGTGCCCCGTAACAAAAATGACCTTAGGGTTCAAAGGCATTTTGACACGTGTGCGCCTAGGCTGAAACAGGTTTTCTCGAGAGTGTGATGCCATCCTTTGATGTAAAGTGCTTCCAGTATCTTTAATCGATTTTGCAGTTTGAGCGGCGGGATACCAAAATCTGACAGAAATTAGAAGGCACGCCATAGATTTATGCTATACTGTTTACATATGGCATTTTGCTCAGAGGGGATGATAGGTCATAAATTCTGTCCATGGTATTATCAATATTTGTCGGAAACACAGCTCAGTTACTTATAGTTTCTTTTTCATCTCGAAAGAAATTGTACAAAACTCACTTTCATGTAAAAAGTTAGATATTACATAAGCGTCTACGACGTGTTTATTGATTTCAGAACATATTTTTGATCCTTTAATACTGTTCTCTATTATCACTCCACCTATCAGGGTCTCCGGACAAAGATTAAAAGGAGACTTGAAACAACATAAATTTGGTTCTACAGAAGAGTGCTAAGAATATCTTGAACGGAAGATGTAAGCAGCACCAAAGTTCTAGAGATAATGGAAACAAAATGGATACGCACTTAACATTTTGGCGTCCACGATGCGTCACTTTCAATTTGAGAAAAAAAATCAATTGTTTTATCAAATCTAGGGATTTTATAAGTAACTCGGATGTAGTAATCATTACAAACGATCGATATTGCTCAGTGCCGTTAAACAGGGAACAGTTTGAAAAGGTCTTTATAGACTACTGAAGACATATTCTAACAGCTTTCTATCGCAACCATTTTTTTATACATATTTTATAATCATTTCACCCCAAACAAAACAATAAAGCCACTCGGATGCAAATAGTTGCTGAATGATAGAGAATATGATAAAAATACTATTAAGGTGACAGCGGACAACAGATGAATAAAAGACAGATGGTAACGATTAATATTTTTGAAGAACAAAGTAGAGTGTGAAACAAGAATCCAGAAGATAGTGCCATAAAGGAAAGGCGTGACAATGCCATTTCAACTGTAAAATGATGAAACCTTGCCGCCAATCTAGTATTCATAAAGTCTAGGTACCATAGAGGAAAGTTCATCAGAACGATTATCATGAAATTATTCTTAATGAAGGTTACATCTCGCCATTTCAGCTGTAAAATGATGAGCCTTGCCGACAATTTAGTACAGCGTTTGAATTATAAACTCTAACTATCTTAGAGGGAAGTTCATGAGAACAATTACCAAGAAAGTATTTATAAAAAGACACGGGGAAACTACGTTATGGAGGTGGGAAAAGAACTGAAGCCAAGATGCCAATTCAG
>JBBBDQ010001511.1:395000-695000 GCA_037127315.1 Ascarosepion bandense | reverse complement strand
CGTACGTGGTATCGTGGCCCAAAACTGGGAAAGTCTAAATTCGTGTAACTAGTAAGAATATTTGCGATGGAAAAAAACTTTAGAACAGGCTAATCATGCCATTACTGAGCAGTGAAAAATTGATCAGCCGACAGGTTTCTGGTTATATAGATTTTGGGATGTGCATCTATACAAGGGATGTGCGTTGTGGTGCAGTGGATATCGGATCGGAACGAGAGATCGGGGAGCCGAGTTCGAATTCCAGTTAAATTCATTGTATTCCTTTACGCGCAAATACCCTTGGGAAAGGTATTAATCCGTCTCTTCGTTATGGGTTAAATAACAGGACAGATTGGGTTCTATAGCCTTGGTTGGCAACCAGTCTACCGCAGAAAGCAATGGCAACCTACTGTGGGATAATATTCTGCCCAGTCAGTCCTGTCTTTTTCGAGACATGATCGCCCAAGCGTGTTTCACGTATGGCACTTAACTGACTAACTAATCTATACAAGGTTGTATCATTTGCATAAATATTCATTAAAATTTTAAAGCAGAATGGGGTTAGACCCAGAAGATACCTTTAGGGAACGCCTGAATCGATCTCATTGACTTGGGAGGACTGACCATTAACATCGATCTTAATGGTATTCGCTAAAAAATTTAAATCGCGGGTCATGAAAGTCTGAATTTGTGTAATTAGTAAGAACATTTGCCATGGAAATAACTTGAGAAATGGGCAACAGGGTGCAAAATAATTCATCATTTAAAAGGCCGTGAGATTGAACTCTATCAAAACTGGCTAGCTCCTACCCAGACATGGCAGCAATACTTCCACATTTGATTTGATCCGACTCTTGTAAAAATAGATAATACTAACAGTATAGCCCGGCGTTGCTCGAGTGTAATGAAAGCTTTATAACTAAGCCATGGTCCTGGAGTTCAGACTATTTGGACGTTGGCACGAAAGACTAAAAAGCAATAGTTGTTTCCAGTTAAAGCGAAACCGTAGACTGAAAGAAAAATGAATGGATGTAAGTCAAATTTTGATTTCCTGGTATCGATATCAAATAAGTTTTTTTCGTCGTAAACTGAATTTTGAGGGCTAAATAAGTCCTCTGAGTAAATGGCATCATGGTTGAGACTAAGAACTGCAATTATACCTACTTAGAGCCAAACCCGAAACAAAAACTAAAATAAAAGGGCTGAAAAAATACAGACATACAGGGAGATAAACAGACACACACACAAACATCTTGCCTTTTATATATATATATTATCAATTTCCTGCACTATTGTAAGAACTGCAACCTTGAAACTTATGAATATCGTTTCTTATATCTTTGTCTATGAGTGTATCAAATTTGATTAAAATCGGACCACTCCTTCGATAACCCGGTTTTTTCGATTATCGATTTTCGATATTTATCGTGGGTACCTCGACACAAAATCTAGCTAAGAACACTCGCAGACGCTTATAGTACAACTGTGTAAATTTTCAAGAAAATCGGTTCAGCCGCTTCGGAGTCTATAGGTAACGGTCACACACACAGACACACACACACAGATAAAGTTCCATTTATAAATAAGTTTAGATTAGATCAGGAGAATCAAGTACAAGGAACCGACAATTTTGTCAGCATTTTTAGTGAGTGGTTAGCTTGAATTTCAATAAGTGTTTAAGGTATGAGGTTTGTTTTTTTTTTTGAAAGAGCAAATATTCATCATGATAGTTGAAAGTTCAGGGTCTGTTCGATGATGTTAGAAGCTTACTAGTTTAGTCTTTGAATTATTGATTCCCATTGTTCTAGTATTTACCCTACTCCCCCTCAAGATCCAGTTTTGACACAAAGTCAGTTTTTAACGTTAGGAACTCGAGCGCTTACGTTCAGGCCACTGCTCAATAATTAACCAGCTCCTGCTCGCGTAGTAACTGGGTGCAAAACTTGTCTTAGCATGTTTAAGCATGTCAAACTGGTTTTAGCATGTCTAAGCTTGTCTTAATTGAGCATGCTTTCCAGAAGGAAACTTAACTCCTAAGCGCGGTAAGTTGATTTACCCTGCTCCCGACAGAAGCGAGTTGGAACACAAGGTCAAGTTTTAACGTGGTGAACCTGAACGAATACGCTCAAGGCACTGGTCAAAGATTACCCAGCCCCCGCGTACGCGGTAACTGGGTACAAAGCTTGTCAAAACTGGTCTTAGCATGTCTTAATCGGTTATGCTTATTCAGAAAGAGACTTAACACCTAAACACGTTAAATATATATATAATCCTTTCACTTTTGAGCAGACGATATTTATTTAGTAATAAATACATTACTTATGGCACAAGGCTGATTGGGAAGAGGAAAAAAAAGCTCAAGTTGGTTCATACTATCTTATCCATCAACATTCAATCCGCCATGTACCAAAATACCGCAAAACATTCTGGGAACCTAAAAACACCCCAAATGAAAATAAAAAAAAATTACAATATATAATGGATACAAAAATATACATAAAAATTTAACATGAAATGACATGAGGGGGAGGGGGTATGATACCAATTCCCACAAAACAAAATTTTCCAACTCAAAATATAAACTAAAGACATGATGTGAGCAGGACACAATCCTCCAACAAAACACTTTTGAACAGCCGATATATCAACTGCCAGGTTTTTGGTTATATAGATTTTGGGAGGTACATCTATACTAGGTTGTATCATTTGCATAAATATTCATAAAAATCTGTGTTCTTAGGCAGATTGTTAATATAAAGCAGAAATAGGGTTAGGCCTTATAGATATCTTTGGGAAACGCCTGAATCGATCTCATGGTCTTTGAAGGACTGACCATTAACAACAATCTTGATGGTATTCACTAAAAAAAATTAAATCAGTTGTTCTTAATCAATGTGTAATCTTGCATTCAGTTTGTGAGAAAACTGATTTTTCAGTTTTCTGAAAAATTAGTTTTTCCATCACTTTGTGAGAAAACTGTCCAAATTTGATTATATCAAATAATAGTACAGTATTGTTTTATTTTAAACAAAAGTTTTAATTTAGTGTTACTTTACCTTAACAATTGAGTAGAATAGGTCGTTCTATTTTTGTGCTAGACGTATTTAGCCATTTTTTATAGGTACATTCAGCTATTTTCTGCTGGGAGTATTCAGCTATTTTTGTGCCAGGTGTTTTCAGTTATTTTTGTGCTAGATGTATTCAGCCATTTTTGCCCCAGGCATAATAAGAAATGTCTTGTGCTAGGTGTATTCTGCAATTTTTCTGCTAGACGTATTCTACCATTTTTGTGATAGACTTATTCAGCTATTTTTGTGCTGGCGTATTCAGTCATTTTTGTCCTAGAGGTATTCAGGCAATTTTGTGCTAGGTGTATTTAATCATTTTTGTATTAGTCGTATTCAGCCATCTTTGTGCTAGGTGTATTCTACCATTTTTGCGCCAGGTGTATTCAGGCATTTTTGTGTTAGATGCATTCTGCCACTTTTGTGCTAGTCGTATACTACCATTTTTTGCGACAAGCATATTCAGCCTTTTTTTGTGCAAGATGTGTTCAACCATTTTTGTGCTAGGCGTATTCAGTCATTTCTTTCCTGGGTTTATTCAAGCATTTTACTACAAAAATTTAGAGCAACAAACGAAAAAGTTAAGGAAACAAAGATTTATATTGTAGACATATTAACGGGAGAATTTCTTAAACTTTTTATTTTTGCTGTGTATTAGAAAACAATAAAACATTGTTAGGTTTGGAAATTTTAAGATAGAATAGAAAAAAACTTAAATCACTTCTACCAGTTGTTGAAAGCGAAACCGCAATATCAATATATACTGAAAGGATCACGAACAATTGCAGCTATTTTTGAGTTTAGCTGTGTCCGATTTTCTCGACGGTATTTGCATAGAATCGTGTAGCACAAGGAGATGAAGATTTGCAGTGTCAGCAATTGATAAAAATCTAGTGTAAATAAAGTTAATTTTCTAATTCAGAAAATATTATTTTAAATTCTTTTATTTATTTAAATATCTCGTTGCAGACCTCATTTAGAACAGCCTCCACTGCTTGTTAGGCTTGAAGACAACGAAATCTTTCATTTAGACTTTCCTCTTTATTTTATCGGATATCAGAAAATGAAAAAGACTTTTATTGTATTTAATCACACCATGCTCCTTAATTTATATGATTATAGTTTGATGTGGGTGGTTCGTTAACAATTTACACATGGAAAAATAAAAAGGAAGCCAGCAGGAATTTTTTTAAAGTAAAAAAAGAAATAAATCAAAATATTTAGAATTAAAAAAGAATAAAAGGAATATATGAACAATAATATGAGAAATTGTTTAATATTAGCAAAACACTAAAAGAATAAAATAAAGAAGGCCGCAAAAATGAGAAGCAAAAAATAAAAAGCACAATGCTACTTCCTTTCATTACATATACACGATATTCTGTCTAGTAAATCTGTCTTGAGATGTCTTGTTCTGTTGAGTAGAGATGTAGTATATGACCAAAATCTCAGAAAAAAACTTGATTTATTGCAGAAAACAACAGTTTTTGGCACAAGGCCGAAGTTTTTTGGGGGCTACAAAGCTGAGGCTGGTCATCAGTAACTAACTTATACCCAGCTAATCAAAAACACAACCCAGTCACTCTATACAATTTTTCCATACACCATAAGAACCCATCAATCTTCAAGCTTTCCTCCATATACCAAAATACCAAATGCTTTCGGAGAGTCTGAAAAGAATCCTTACATTAATTTAAAAAAATTGTTTTACAATTT
Organism: Ascarosepion bandense; assembly: GCA_037127315.1. Classification (NCBI taxonomy): domain Eukaryota; kingdom Metazoa; phylum Mollusca; class Cephalopoda; order Sepiida; family Sepiidae; genus Ascarosepion; species Ascarosepion bandense. The sequence goes on along the minus strand of JBBBDQ010001511.1, from coordinate 690,240 downwards.
CTTTTTTTACAAAATATTCATATATAAATATATAAAAATTTTCACGTGAAATGCGATGAAAAGGGAGGGGAAATGAAACCAGAAATAAAAAAAAATCTCAGAAGAAACGAGCATTACACAAGACTACTCACAGTGACATATTATATGTCTTGGAGAAGTCACATATCAAACGTTGATCTATAATGTGATATACCAAATGTAATAGAAAAGGCGTAATAAAAAGGGTACTTCTGACAGGACGCTGTATCAGGTATGATGATAAAGTTGCTAGCAAATTAGTACCCTGGTAGTCAGGCGAGAGCTGAACAAGAGAAATTAGGGTCAATGTTAGCGGATGCAGGGATGGAGACGACACAAACTGAAACTATCGTAGACTTTATTTCTCTTCACGACTAGCAAGAGAATAATGCCACTAAGAAGCACAGGAAAAGAGAATAACAAAGACTTTAGAAGAAACGGGAAACGAATGATAAATCTTACTTAACAAAAGAAAAATGTGGATAATATGGAAGTCAAGATGGGAGACCTAATTTCGTCTTGTTTTGTTAAGACAACCAAGTCCCTTACTAAGGATATTATGATAGATGAATTTATTTCATTACCACGTTCAGTTCTAGGGGGTAGTCCTTCATGAAGCAGTATATCTCCCCCCAGGGGTTGGTTAGATTTATTTCTAAGTCGTTGGAAGCATTCTCAATGCGTGCCTGTATATATATATATATATATATATATTTGTGTTGTCGTGTATGTGTTTTTACATGCATGGCACGTTTTTTTCTTATATCTGGATTTTGACTAATTACAGGGTAGTCTCCCCTTATTTCAGCCGGTTGAGTGCCATGCGTGATACACGCTTTGGGCGATCATGACTGACTGGGCAGAAGACTATCTCGTAGTAGGTTGCCATTGCTTTCTGCGGTAGACTGCTTGCCAGCCAAGGCTATATAACCAAATCTGTTCTATCATTTAACCCATAACTGGAGGGAAGAGACGGATGAATACCTTTCCCAAGGGTATTTGCAAGGTATTCAACTGGAATTCGAACTCTGCTCCCGATTTGTTGTTCCGAGTCGATATCCACTGCACCACAACGCATATCGCCTTATTTACAATTCCTAAAATAGAAAGTGATATGACACCAAATTTAACAGCATTCTTCATTGTACTTTAATCGGATCTTTTTTTTTAAATAAGTTGTTTATAATATCTATTAACGATATTTCGTAGTTAATGAATTTGTACGAATTTACACGAGATACTAGATTAGCAACTAGGTCCCACCCTTTTACAGTGAAACCGATAAAATGTAACCGCAATTTCTGCTCCAACAGTTTCTTTTCTCGCACTTCCCGCCTGTGAAATTCCCTTCCACATACTTGCTTCCCCGACAGCTACAATCTCCAGGAGTTTAATTTTAAGGTCAATAGACACCTCGTAACACACTAACTCGCATCCATTCTCTCAAACACTCTTCCTATGTACCTCCTTACTCGTCTATCACCCTCCTTCTGAGATTTCCTATATCTAATCGCTCTCTCAGCACCTTTCACTATGTAACCCCCTGCGCTATAGTGGCAGTAGAATGCCTTGCTTGAGGTGAAATGATTAAAAAAAATTAAGAGGCTAATAGGGGAAAGCAACGAGTGACATACTTGATGAGCTTAAGCAAGTGGATAGCAGAGCAGGGTTTGGAAGAAATACCAAGTGAGAGGTTGTTAAAAGCAACAAAATATAGGAGATTGTGGTGGCCTATGATGGTTGAACGGATACCGCAATAAACGAAGATAATAGATAACATTACCAATTTTATTTCTCAATCCATTAGTAATTTCTTGCCTCATTAATTGTACACATTTCTAGCATTTTAACAAGACCAATATCTGTTTTAGTCGTGTGTCCTAAACATAGGTCATCGTAAACTGGATTGGCAACCATACTTCTTCATTTCTTGTATTCTTTTCAGTACGTAGGATATCATGGCCTTCCACATCTTCCTGTCTCTTGTAGCTCTTAACACCCTTTCTCTTGCTACCCCTACTTGTTCAAGCCCATCAAATATATCATGCGACGCTTTCCCCTCACTCTTTCTTCCCCTCTGTCTTGTGAGTATCAGATTCTTCAAGCATTCTTTCCTCATTACGTGTCCTAGAATATTCGACTGTCTCTTCCTGATATTAAGTATGCTTACTTTTCGTTTTCATCCTTTCCAAAATCTCGTGGCGGCTCACATATTCGGTCCATGATGAACCACATTTCGGTTTCTTCAAGTCGTTCCTTCATCTTTGATGAGATTGGGCAGCATTTGCTACCATACTGAAGGACAGACATCACATAACAATCAAGTATTCTCTTCTTTGTTTTCAACGAAATTTTCCTGTCTCTCATACTCTACTTAGCTTTTAGAATGCAACTTTGGCCATCCCAATACGTCTTCAGTGTCGCACTTTCCATTCTTTGTTAGAACATTTTCCAGATATTTAAATTTCTGTACCTGCTTGATTTTAGTATCTCGACCCGTAGTTGGCATTTTGGGCTCCTCTGTATAGTGATAACAATGCATTCAGTTTTATTTAGTTTACTAGCAGTATAACCCGGCGTTGCTCGGGTGTAATGAAATCTTTAAACCTAATCCATGGTCCTGGAGCTCAGACTCAGCCTAAAGAATATTTGTGTGAAGTTTGGTGAGAATCAGATAAAAAATTGTGGATTTGTCTAAAGGATATATAGACAGATAAACAGACACACACAAATGTCTTGCCATATATATATATATTATCGATTTTCTGCACTATTGTAAGAACTGCAACCTTGAAACTTCTGAATATAGTTTCTTATGTCTTTGTCTATGAGTGTATCAAATTTGATTAAAATCGGACCACTCATACTATAAGCCGATTTTTTCGATTATCGATTTTTGATATTTATCGGGTGTACCTCGACACAAAACCTAGCTAAGAACACACGCAGACGCTTATAGTACAACTGTGTACATTTTCAAAAAAATCGATTCAGCCATTTCGGAGTCTATAGGTAATTGATACACAGATACACACACACACACACATACACACAAAGTTCCATTTATAAATAAGTTTAGATGTTTAGTCCTTTCTTTTCGCTTTCTTTAGCTACCTCCTCTAGTAGATATTGTTTTCTTTCAGTATCTGCTATCAGCACTGTATCATCTGCGTGTCTTATACTATTCAGATTGTGGCCGCCAATGACGAATAGTGAGTTTTATTTTTATGTCTATTTGTTTGTGCCATAGAAAACCGCACTTCAACGGGTTTTTTCTTCGAATATTTTTCATTTTTTGGGGGGCATTTCTTTTCTTTTTGACGAGAGAAGGAAAAGAACTAACTTTAAACATCTTGTTTCGATTAAACTTGATGACCCATGTGAAATTGAACTAGACTCATACACCCATAAACATACATGCACATGACACACTAGTGCGTATGCGCATAACACCTACACACACACACGAAAGTATGCACTTATGCCACGTTAATATTGCTAGACTGTACAAGTAGCGAATTGGATTATATTTGAAATTCCAACGCTATCAAATCGTGAATTGGCTTAGTTCCCGTTAGTAATTCAAGTTAGCACATCTTATTTTGAAGTAGCCCTTAAAATCTTAAGTTGTGAAAATTTAACATCAGTACACAGCTGAATGTTCAAAAGTATCCCTAAAAGTTTCTGGGTTTTAAGTAGACTTGCGACTCTGTTTTGGGACAGAGAACGACTCAGTCAGTCGGCGGTCTATGGACCAAAAATTGCCTTTAAAAGACAGAGATGCTCTCTGATGCAGGCAGAGTTAGATTCAGTCGGGGCTCCGGGTTAGAACGGAGATTCGGTTGAGAAGAATAGACACGCTTTGTGCGTGATCTCGAGTTTGCGGTGACTGGGCAAATTTTGACCATTGGTCCGAGTGTATGCGCATGGGGTCCCCACGTTAAACCCGACCTTGTGTCATATCTTTTCTGGGGAACGGGAGTAGGTAGTCTTTTAGATAAGTTACTAGCACCGTACTTTCAAAATTAAGTTGTAAAACCATAAGTAGTAATATTTAGTAGAGCTGAATTTTAAAAAAGTAGACTAAAAAACAAAATTCAAGATTTTCAATCCTTGGGCTGTAAAAAAATGGCTCAAAATTCGTAAGCAATCAAATCCAGACTTTGTTAGCGTTTGGTTTTCAGATGTTGTCTCCCAAGTCGTAAGTAGAGAAGCTCAATATTTATTAGTGCGGAGTTTTCAAAAGTGTTCCCAAAGGTATGAAGCCAACAAATTTTGCAAATTATTATTTAAATAGTATCAAGTCACCAAATTCAAACATTATAAAAGAATTCTAAATAGCCTAAACATATCGGCAAATTTAACGTAACGTAGAACTTTAAATTTTAGTGCAACATCTCTAGAGTTGAGAAATTCAGAAATACAGAGATCTGCACTATATGACTGAGAGAAAAATGCGTGCTGAATAGTTCTGTCAGAACTTGGAGCCATGCTTTTCAGCATATTCATACCAGAGATCAACGTATTTGCTCCAAAAATTCAAAGTACCTTGAACCGTTCCGCACAATATTCTGATAATTAATCATAGAAATATATACTTGGGTACTTCAACAGTGTTATTATAGTTAGCTTCTTTGTCTTGATTTAGGTAAAATAAGTCAACACCACACACACACACACACACACACACACGCACATATATATATATATATATATATATATATATATATATATCGAAGAAGAAAATTATCAATTCAGGTTAAGATGAATCTATTAAACATGTTAATATTATCTAGTTTAACAAACATTACATAAAAGCATTTATTTGTTGATAGCAACTAAATATTTTGCGACATTCAAAGCATTAATTTAAAACAGTGCTAAATATAAAAATAGACCAATGAATATTTATTATTAATTATACTTTAGAACATGTTTGTACTGTTCTAAAGTATAATTAATAATAATAATGATAATATATATATATATATATATATTATGCATATATATATATATGTGTGTGTGTGTGTGTGTGTATATATATGTGCTTGTGTGTGTGTGTGACATCTTATTTTAACAGATATATTTTACAAAATTATACATAAATATCTTTAAATACTAAATAGTAAATATATTCAGAAAAATTGCTATTGGCTTTCACCACGGACTCCAGACAACTTCGGGATCTCCGGCAGCTCTCCTGGATGATCTCCTTGTTTAAGTTGGTGAATGCGTGTGTAGCATAGTTCAGAGTTCAGTTGCCAATTATAGGGTAATTCAGCAGCCACCCTCGTGAGCCAAGGGAGCACTACCTTCTCAAGACACTTTGTGTGGGCCTCCATGTCACGTCTATGGCCCTGTGGGAAAATGGACGGAGGCATAACATCGTCATCAGTATTCATTCCAAACATCTTCGTAATCATCATCGGATTCCTCTCACACTTCCCGAATCTTCTGCACTGTCCTCAGGTTGTCACCTAAACACACTGAAATGTTCCTATTAGAGCTTCTGGTACAAATGCCAAGCAGTACAACATACTATTTCCAAATTTCTGGCAGAGTGAATTGCATCATGGTTCTCTTTTTCTCACATACGTTGCCCAACTCAGCCTACTATACTGTGCAGCTGACAAAATTAAAAGCAAAACAAAACAAAAACACGCATTCGTGAAATTCTGCGGATGACAATATATATATATATATATATATATATAACATAGTGATTATCCACGTATACTGTCTTAATATGTATAGGAAAAACTTTTAAAAAGTTGTAAGTTTAAAAATGTATTTTTTTAATAGAAATAAACAAATACTGTAAAAAAAATACATTTTGAAACTTAGAACTTTTAATAGTTTTTCCTATATATATATATATATATATATATATATATATATATATATATATATATATATATATATAAGGTGTTGCTCAAAATGAATAAAAAAATGACTATTTCCATTATCCTACTAATGACATAAATTGCCCACCTTAAGTCACCAAACTTTGCAGGGACCGTTCGTACAACTAAATGAAGAAGGATGTGTTTCGTCGTTTAGTTCTTCATCAGACTAAAGGGATGTTTACGACGATGCGATTGCACATGCGCGTGAAGAAAAGAGGAACTGAGAATTGAAATTAAAAAATATTTCTTCGAGAGAGAGAGACAGAGACAGAGACAGAGAGAGTGGGGTAGAGACAAAAATATGCAAATAAATAGGAGATAATAAACAGGGTATATGCACAGGGAACGTGTGCTATAAATATTCAAATGATGATCGCAAAACAGATTTTGAAAGCATAGAAATGTACCGAGTAGTTCATGCTACACTAAACTGAGCTGAGACTAAACTTGCCTTGAAAATCAGTATACGATAACTGACGGCAAAAACGTATCTAATACCGCCAGGAAGTAGAACAGAGAATGTCTTCTTTCGTGTGACTTGTCTTTTTACAGCAAAGACGAACACAGATCTCCACAATTTCCTATCCTTTCTAGCAATGAATTTTCCCTGTTTACAATCTCTCTCTGTCTTTGTTCTGCTATAATACAAGCTCGTTAGATACGCTAACCGAACAGAGAAATACGTACTTTAAAAAGTTTTTTTTCTTCTTTTGCTCGTCCGTTCAAGTTCTTGATCTCCTGGGGGTAGAATGAGTGAATTTTGGTGAGGGGTTGGTCGAGGGACTTAGTAGTCAAGGATACATACAACTTTATACAAGTGTACGCGAGATTAAAGACGGAAGCATAGCAAAGCGAAACAAATTCTCGGTGATGTTTATCGTCTGTTAAAGAAGCTTCCGTCACAAATAATAAGTGCCATACGTTGTCCCACTAGCGTTGAAAAATGAAGAAAATAAATGACATTGAAAGTTTATTTTTCAAACCGTTCATTCATTTCACTCAATCTGTTTCTTATCTGTATTTCCGTCTCATTTTATCTATCTCGTTAGATTCATTATTATTCTCTCTTTTTCTCTCTATCTCTCTTTCTTTTTGTGCTCTCTTCCAGTGTATATATATATATATATATATATATATATATATATATATGTGTTTATTCATGAGCCGTTCTAAACATCGTATTTTGGCTTTAATTTCAGGTGAAAATAAAGACAAAAATTCAACAACATTTGGATACTTTTTATTAAGTTCGTTCTAAGATTAATGTTGGAGAATTTTTGTTTTTATTTTCACCTGAAATTAAAGCCAAAATACGATGTTTATAACGGCTCATAAATAAACATAATAGACATTCATTGTCGATTATATTTAACCGTATATGTTTAGAAAATTATCTGCTGCCTCGATACACTAACTATATATTAAAGGAGAGAAAAATAATATATATATATATATATATATATATATATATATATATATATACGCAGACTAGCCAGATTCGCAGTATCACAGCACTTCAGTCCGACTAGATTAACCGTAAACGAGACAAAAGGTATAATATATATATATATTCTTTTTTCTTTTTTCATATATATATATATATATATATATATATATATATATATATATATATATAAACCGCTTGATTAAACTCCAGATACCCGGCTGGGGTTAAATAAAGCTATGGGTTAAACAGCAAAACAGGTTGGTTGACAGATAGTAATGGAAAACTTTAATGGAAACATCTTCTGCCTAGTTGGGTCATGCTTTTTTCGAGACATGATCACCCAAGCGTGTATCACGTCTGGCACATAACTGAATGATAAAAGGTATAGACAAGGATGATAGATTGTTTTTATGGCTTATCAACCTTTTGGAGTTGGACAGTACGAATAAATTTATTTAATGTGTGTAAATATTACATGAAGAATTTCTGACCGATAACAATGGTTTTTCCAATTACAAGCCATACTATTTTACCCATAGGTCGAGGTAAGAGATATGTTCACACTTTAGAGCGTATTTGTGCGTATGTGTGTGTAACGAACATGACTGGTATTCGAAACCGACTATTCCTAGACTCTATGCAACACGCACACTATAAAAAAGTGAGGAAGGAAAAGAGGTGGTGTAGGGAGAAAAGGGATTCTTAAGGAAAGGTCAACAGAAGTACTGATAAGAGAGAGGGTGAGAGAAAGTGAAGGTGAGAGAAAGAAAAACAGAGAGAGAGAGAGAGAGAGAGAGAGAGAGAGAAGTAAAGCAAAACAGATTATTAAGGAGGGGGATCCGTGGAAGATAGAAAAAAACGGTAAAAGAAAAGATATGAAGGAAAGCAAAGAGAATTCTAGTGAAAAAGAATACCACAGAGAGGGGGGGAGAGAAAAGATGAAGATGCAGAGACATTGAGATAGAAACGATAGGAGAAAGAGAAGGAGTGGAAATAAAAAAAGAGGATAGGATAGAAGGGAGGGAGCTAAAAAATAAACAAAATTTAGAGAAAAAACGCTAGGTTTTCCTAAGCAAGAGAGAAAGAAAGAGAGGCATGTAAAAACAGATAGAGTGATAGAGATAAGCCGAGAGAAAGAGAAAAAGGAGGAAAAGAAAGAAAATGTAAAAAGGACGAGAGAGTGGGGAATAGGTAGAATATAACAAACAAAATGACTTTTGCCGAAATGAACAATACAGTAATATATTTTGATAAAAGAAAAAGAGAAATTATGTTTGTCCGTTTGTGCACGATATATATATATATATATATATATATATATATATATATATAATAATATTAACTATAGTAATAACAATACCAATAATAAAACAGAACTAACTCTGCCGAAACTAGTATTAATTAAGCTATAATTTAAATCGTCTTGTACAATCCACCGAGAACAAACTCGGAGGAAAAGAAGGGGAAGTAAAAAAAGAAACAAACGAAGTACATGAACAAAAAGTCAAGCACTCTTAAGAAAGAAAGAAAACCCAAAACGAAAACCCTAACACTAAAGTGCTCAATACGAAAGTAGAGCAAACAAAGACAGAAAAACTAAGCAAGAGCCAACAACCTACCACGGTTTCGCTCTACGGCTCGTCAGGGAAATGGCCAAATTCCGTGACGAGCCGTGGGGCAAAACTGTGCTAGGTCATTGGCTCTTGCTTAGATTTTCTGTCTATATATATATATATATATAATTTTTTTTTAATTTAAAAAAAATATTTCCATCATTATTCAATACCTAATGAGGCATTATTCTTTCAATATCGTAACAAAATGTACAATTTTCTAGTAGTTTGTAGTTTGTACATTTCTAAATGAATTTGAACACTCCCAACTACTGGCGTGTATTTACATTGTATATAACACGCTAAATTCCTATAAAAAGCTCAGAGGTAGAATCGCCTACTGATGTCATGTTTCAGTCGTGTTTCAATCCTGGCTAGAAGCAATCGGAAGACTAACCGTAGGAATGAGCTGTGATACAGCGAAACAGATCTGTCTGCGGATGAGTATTTACGCTCTCACACCCTGATTGAGTACTATGGAGGAATGGTAAACTTAAAAAAACAGTAGCTACTCACGCATCTACGCATTCAGTAATGAATTTGAACACTCTCGGCTACTGGCGTGTGTTTACATTGTATATAACACGCTAAAGTCCGCCCTCCTCTACCGAGCGCCCATAGCTCAGAGGTAGAAACGCCGACTGACTCCAATTTGGTCGGGTTTCGATCCTGGGTAAAAAGCAATCGGATGTGTAAACGTACGCATGAGCGATGATACAGCGAAACAGACCTGTTTGCGGATGACTATATATATATATATATATATAGTGAGAGATTTGAGAGTGGTATAGAGAAATAGTTAGTAAGACAGAGTAGAGATTTCAATCTACAAAGATTTCTGCTTTACAAACAGCGAACAAACATTTTACTCCAGTGTCGTGTTTGTGATGGAATCCGAGACAGGGTGGAAGGAGAAAATCCTGGCAACAACATGAGCTGGGTATACAATACCGGGGCTGCTTAACCAGACCGTTCATTGTCGACGAATAATGCGATATTTCCATTGCAAATCACAATAGAGCTGCGACAAAGTAATCAGCAGTGGAGAATATAGATTGTTTAAGCTCTTGATTCGTGAGACGTTGGACAGCCGACAAATTCATCTGAAAGCAGTGATTTAAAAGTTTTGAATCAAAAGGACGATCGGTAACTACCTGTTCGTCTATGTATCGATTTTCGTAAATAAAGCATTAGATCGATCTCATCATATATATATATATATATATGTGTGTGTGTGTGTGTGTGTATATATATATATATATATATATATATATATATACATTGAATAATATAGACAGATTTTGTCTATTTATTTTGTGCAGGAACGTAAGACGACGTGAGAGCGAGTTGGTAGTATGGACAATGTAGATATTATTTAGTTTGTTAAAGATACATTCTCGAAAGGAGCATTTGAATTTATAAACTACATTGGTTTTTTGCAAATCTGTTTTTTTTTTGCTTCTTACGTTACGCTTAAATGACAATTGAAACATATTCCAACATTTTAAACAACACGGTTATCAACGCACACTTCTCAGAAAAACGCTCGTTGAAAATACATGTATACTTAGACAAGAAAATAATAAACGAAAACTCAAAATCCTGGAAGCTATCTACATCAAACAACTTAAACCTGGCTTGAATAGGATAAATTTTGATATCTCTACTAACATACTCCAATGCCTGTAATCGGGTCAAGAACCACACCACCACCATTTTGCCAGTGCGGCCATCCACCACGGTAAAAGTGGACTTGTCTCTTTGATTTTATTCTCTTTGTTTAATTCCACCTTGTTAATAACTTAAATGTTCTATGTTCATTATATGTTAATGTTCATTGTTTGATAATGGCTTATGTAAGCCGAAAGCTCAGACCTGATAAAAAATCAACAATTACTGTGATTTCTTGTCGTCTTTTTAACGATAGCACCATCAAGCTTATCAGACTATACGAAAGGATCCTACACAAAATAAATAGACAAAACTTATCTATATTATTCAATGAAACCTGTTTAATGAAAAAATGCTTGCAAAATACACACAATTTATATATATATATATATATATATATATATATATATATATATAAGACTAACAACAAATGATAGCTATTTTCTTGTTAGTTGTTTTGATGAGCTTTCCTCTTTAGCATCTCGACTTTACAAACTTGATCGCAGTGCGTTTTCTTATCTCGCCATTCTCGCTTGTGGAACTCTATTTTAGACTTTCATCTTCAAAATTCAAATGCAATATTAATCTTTATCTTTGAATTTTCGACATTCTAAAAGACTGGACATCTGTTTCTTTTGAATAATTTCTGATTCGTCTGTGCTTTAGAAAGACACCTGTCAGATAATAAAAGTGTAGCACGTGGATTCACAGGAAGTGAGAGAGAGACAGACAGACAGACAGACAGACAGACAGACAGACAGACAGAGAGAACGGATAACAAATTTGAAGGACCTAATCAGGTGGATGACGGAACGAGTATTGCATGGTGCAACAGAAGGCGTGCTCAGATCCACCAGGAATAGGGAAAAGTGGAAGGCCATGATCGCCTACGTCCTGAAGGGACAAGGCACATAGAAGAAGAATCTTTATCTCCCGACTTCTTAATTCCCGTTCTTTTATTATTTTCTCTCCTTAATCTTGTTTTACATTTTCTCTTATTATTTCATGTGCAGTAATCCTTTGCGTCTGCGTGGGTTTATTGCCTAGCTAAGGGTGAAATTATATATATATATATATATATATATATATATATATATGTGTGTGTGTGTGTGTGTGTGTGTGTGTGTGTGTGTTAATATATCGATAGATTCAAAGTAGTATAACAAAAAAACTTAATTTAGACAAAATCTGAAGGCGAATTGGCATGGCAAAGGACGCGTTCCAGAAGCTGAACAAAGTACTAACACACAGGAAAATTTCACTAGAAACAAAGAATAGAGAGCTGGATTGCTATGTGATGTCAGTTCTTCAACACGGCGGTGAATGCTGGACAATATCATCGAAAATGAGGACAAAACTGGAAGCAGCGGAAATGTGGACACGCAATGAGGAAGGAGAGCTTGGAGAACCTGATAGTGACTGGCCAGATAGAAGGAAAGAGAGACAGAGGAAGGCAGCGGATAACATATTTGCAGGGCCTGATCAGATGAATGACGGAACGGGTGTTGCCAGGAGTAACAGGAGCAAACATTCTAAGAGCCACAAGGGATAGGGAGACGTGGAGAACCATGATCGCCTACATCCTGAAGGGACAGGGCACATAGAAGAAAAAGAAGAAGAAGAAGAAGAAGAAATATTTTCAATATCAACTCATTCACTCGTGAATATAATTGCCGACACTGTATTTTTTATCTTCCATCGAAATTCCCCATCAAAATGATCGCAGTCTGCTTTTAATCTCGCACACACACACACACAGAGTCACACACACACAGAGTCACACACACACAGAGTCACACAGACACAGAGTCACACACACACACACACACACACACACACACACACATATATATATATATATATATATATATATATATATATATATACAATTGCGATAAACCTATCAGATAATAATGATAGAAATTTGTAAATGACGGTAAAGGATAACGTGGTAAGCAGAAACAAAATGTGAATCGATTTTCCAATATTATTAAAAATTGAAGAGTTTAACGAATGCGCAATGCTAGTATTGACGTAAGTTTGTAGAACATGGCTATTAACAAACTCAGAAATGGCCTAAATTCTACATAAAACAATAAGGAATAACCTGACACGGGACTCGGACACCATGGACGAGAGAATAGTACAAAAGATGTGATATCAGAAAAATCTTACAAAGGTAGAGCTTCCAGGACGTATCGCAAGAATATGAATGTCTATTGTGTTAAATTATGAGCCGTTCTAAACACCGTTATTTTGGCTTTAATTTTAGGTGAAAATAAAGACAAAATTTTTCCAAACTTAGAAGCAACGTAATAAAGAATTTTGGAGAATTTTTGTTTTTTCTGAGGCATATTGACAGAAAATAAACAATTTAATGAAAGTAAATTTTGATTAAAGAAGTTGTTAGCTATGTTACATTTGGCATTGTGGACTACTTAAAAAATAACTAATTTCCAAATTCAAAAACAAAGAGCATTTGCATGAACTACTCGATGTCAGACACCTATTATTAAATTAAAGTTACGATGTTTAGAGTACGATGTTTAGAACGGCTCATGATTAAACATAAAAGACATTCATTTTCTCTTATAATTAACAGTATATGTTTAGAATATATATATATATATATATATATATATATATATATATATATATATATATATATATAATTGGTTTCTCTGTATAACAAATACAAAAGAAAAAATTAAATAGAAGATGGAAAGATCAAATAAATTGATGCGGTGATAAGACAAAACACAATCACGGTCATCGTGGGTGGATTTGGGGAAAGTGTACTTGACAAGCAATGTCTGATGGGTGAGATAGATAGACAGATAGATTACCAGACAAATAGGTCGACAAATTACAAGACAGCTGGCACTGGCTTCACTAAAGTTAACGGCATAGCCATTTTTAATTTGTTGACGATGCAGAAAAGGTGCCAAGGCGATGTATATCAATATGACAAGAGATGGCAGATGAAATTACAGATGAGAGGGTCAGAAACTAGTTTCACTCCGGAAGTGCGATTAGAGCATTTTTCCCAAGAGTTTTGCAGCATACTCACTGAAGATTTGAATTCAAGTAACCTCTCCACTCCATCTACACTGATTGTTTCAACATATATATATATATATATATATATATATATATATATATATATATATATATATATATATATGGCGTTAAAAGAAATCTTTTCACTATAGGACATGATAAATTTTAAAACAAAAACATTTTGTTTTAAAATTTATCATATTATCTTGTGAAAAGATTTCTTGCCTTTAACGCCATAATACGTTTTGTACTATCAAACACACACACACACACACACACACACACAGATATATATATATATATATATATATATAGTACTGTGCAAAAGTATAAGGACAAGAACTGTTTATCTTTTATGAGGCATCAAAATAAAGTTTAAAATCACCCCTGTCCTAACACTTCTGCACACTACCGGTAGTGTGCAAAAGTATTAGGACAGGGGTGATTTTCCTAAAAAACATCACTGAAATTCATATACAGGGTGAAAAGCCAAGTAAATTGCTAATGAATATTCATTATTTTAAAACTAGGTGTAAAAGAAATGTATTAAAGAGAAATTATATTCAATTTTTCCTATTTTCTATCAAACAAGTTATTTTGAAACTGCTCATTATACTATTATCCTTGAATATGACTGACTTTTTTCTTATTCCTACCTAACGAATTGAGCTGTAATTAGTGTCAACATAGTTTAATGGTTCCTTTTTAAACTTTATTTTGATAATAGCTGTCTGACATCGAGTAGTTCATGCAAATGCTCTTTGTTTTTGAATTTGGAAATTAGTTATTTTTTAAGCAGTCCACAATGCCAAATGTAACAGAGCTAACAACTGCTTTAATCAAAATTTACTTTAATTAAATTGTTTATTTTCTGTCAATATGCCTCAAAATAGTTTTTGTCCTAATAATTTTTCACAGTACTGTATATATATATATATATATATATATATGCGTTTTAAGTTATATATGTTTCTTTCTCTTGGTAGCTTAGTCTGGTCAAATGAAAAACGGAAAACTGAATGTAGTAAGATTGGTCAATGTTTCTAGAGAAACCATTTTACCTGCTTTGATAATTAATATGGAAAATCGCTGATCAGAACTCGAACAATGATATCACTGAATGACGGAATGTCGTTTCATGTAAAAGTTTTATGTATATTTTTGTATTTATTGTATATTGTGAAATTTTTATGTACACTTGGGGTATTTTTAGCTCCCCGGAATGCTTTGCGGTATTTTGGTACATGGTGGATTGAGTGTTGAGGGATAAGTTTTTGTGGTGATTGAGAAAAATTGTAACGTATGTTTGGGTCGTGAATCGGATTAGCTCGGTATAAGATAGATACTTGAAGACCATCCCGAGTTTTAGTCCCCCTCCCTTTTCGGCCTTGTGCCACAAACATATATAACTTAAAACGCATATATATATATACAAAAAATTACTGCCCTATGCACCATCTGGGTGTGATGGATAAATGATGATGATGATGATGATGATGAAAAGTAAGAAAATGCTGACAAAAGAAAAATGAAGAGAGAGAGAGGGAGAGAGAGAGAGAGAGAGAGAGAGAGAGAGAGAGAGCAAAAAAGAGAGAAAGAAAAGAAAAGTATCTTCAGTTCCAGTAGGTGGTGATAAGGTGGAATTCTGTAATAATGTTAAATAAATATCATTGAATGATGGAACATATAAACACCTGTTTTGATCGAATGTATTCCACCTTATCACCACCTACTGGAACTGAAGATACTTTTCTTTCTTTCTCTCTTTTTTGCTCTCTCTCTCTCTCCCCCTCTCTCTTTTTCCTGACTACTTCAGATTTCTTTCTCATCCCTTTTCTCTTTGCTTACTTCTCGTCTGTCTAGTTACATTTAGCCTTCCCTTAACCTTCTTTATTTCTATCAGGAAATCCGTCTTCTATTCTTTTTTTATCCTTCTGCTTTCTATTCTTTTTAACAAATTTATTTCTTATTTAACATTTATTTTTTCTCCTCTATATTTTCCCTTCATTTTTTTTTATTTTTCGTACAACACATTTCCATTTTCACTTTCTTATTATTCACATTCTATGTTTCCATTTTTCTTTTGTCAACATTTTCTTACTTTTCATCATCATCATCATCATCATCATCATCATCTATCCATCACACCCAGATGGTGCATAGGGCAGCAAATTTTTGTTGCTGTTTCTGTAACAAACTGTTTTTTATGGAGCAGGGTTGTTAGCCCTGCATCCAACCCCCAAACCTGGAGGACCGGTGGACCATTCTTGGTCCTTACGTTTACAGCACCTGGTATTCCCAAATGGTCACCCATTTACGTACTGATCAGGTTCGATGTTGCTCAACTCCGGTGATCGGACGGGAACCGGTGTATTCAATACGATATAGCCGTAGACGTATGTACTTTATCATCATCATCACCACCATCATCATCATCATCATCATCTATCTATCCATCACACCCAATGGTGCATAGGGTAGCAACTTTTTGTTGTTGTTTCTGTAACAAACTGTTTTTTTACGGGGCTGGGTTGTTATCCCTACACCCAACCCCAAAACCTGGAGGACCATTCTTGGTCCTTACGTTTACAGCACCCGGTATTCCCAAATGGTCACCCATTTACGTACTGATCAGGTTCGATGTTGCTCAACTCCGGTGATCGGACGGGAACCGGTGTATTCAGCCTTTTAAAATAGTGGCGTCAACTGTTGTATGATAAGCTGATCTTAGTTAAAATATTCAAAGGTTAACTGAAATTAGAACAACGTAAGTTGATCAGCATTAATTCCTGACCACCTTACAGGTTTCTTGATTGTTAATCTACCACCGCCGATTTTTTGTTAGATAACTGGCTAGTATTTCATTGTTTGAATTAAATCGTCACTACTTGTGATCTTTCAATATTGGCCAAACATGAGACCAATTTTTGTCCGAACACGTCTGTAAGTTTGATTCTACTAAAAAAGAAATACGTGTATGCAGTGTTTTCTTGTAAAATAGCTTTTCACGTGAAAATTCAAATTGTTCCACGTTTTTACTAACATTAATTTAGTTTGGCACAAGGTCATGAGGGTTGTAGAAAAAAAGCAAAAAACAAACCCGCAAGAAAAGGAATGGTTTGCAAGATTAGCGCTAACCATTCTGATACAGTGTGGCGCCAAATTGACACTAATTTAAACAGCATATGTTTTAAATTACGCGATGTCATATCGCCATGATTTAATAGAATGCTCTTGATCGCCTGTCCAGTCTGTGGTAGGTGTGAGAGACAGAGAAAGAGAGGGGTGGTAAGAGGAAGGAAAAATAAAGAGAGTTAAAGAGTAATAGGGATAAAAAAAGAGAACAGGAAGGAAGTTGGAGTTAAACAAAAATGAAGAGCGTAAATGAGAGGAACATATGAGTTATTATTTAAGCAGACTTCTGAACTGACCAGGATGTGCATTTTGATGCAGTGGATATTGGCTCGGAACGAAGAGCTGAGTTCGATTTCCAGTATTATTCTCTGCATTCACATGCAAAAATATATTAATCCGTTACTTCTACCTCTAGTGTTGGTTAAATAGCAGGACAGATTAGGTTCCATAGCCTTGGTTGGCAACCAGTCTATTACAGAAAGTAATGACAACTTACTTCGAGAAAATCTTTTACTCAGTCAGTTTATGTCTCTTTTGAGACATGATCGCCCAAGCGTGTATCACGTATAACGCTAAACTGATTAAATGAACTGACCAGTTGTGTACAGTCAAACGTGAAGTGACCAATGTTAGCTATGTACTGTGAACAGCAAATAAAGCAGGTACAAAAGTTAAATTCAGTACTGTAGCAAAAAAAAAAAAAAAAAAAAAAAAAAAAACAAACAAAAAAAAACAAACAAACAAAACAAAAACGAAGATTGTGACACCGAAATCCGAAGGCGCATCAGGATAGCAAGATGCCTTCCATGAATGAAACAAAGTAGCAAAACGTAGGAAAAGCATTGCAAAGGAAGAAAAAATGTTAATCTGTTACGTAATATCTAATCTTGGATATGGCAACGAATGCTGGACAATTACATTACCGATAAAGGAGCAACGATCTGTAAATTTTAATTCCTCCAAAACAAATTGCTCACTTTTCCTAGTTTTAAAAAACCTTTCCTGTCTTCTAACCTCCAGGAGAAACTCAATGTGATTTTTTCGGTTAAAAACTAACTGAACCTCTACACAAGTATATTTATTTTAAGAAGATAGAGATAAAATTTATACAAGTAAGGTAAAATGTTTGGTTGTTTTGTTTTTATGGCATATCAACCTCAGCGGGTCATTTATTGCCAACCAAAATTTTATTTATTTTATTGCTGGTAATACATTTTTCTTTCAACAATTTTATTGTTGTTTTTATATAAGTTTTGTGTCTAGTAATACTTTTTTCTTTTCGAGTATCAAGATTCATTGGGATTTGTTTTTAAGGGCAGGGTCCCCAAGTCCTACGCTGTTATTTAACCCATAACTGGAGGGAAGGGACGGATTAATACCTTTCCAAGGGGTACCAGTGCTTAAGTGAATGCAGGGTATTCAACTGGAATTCGAACTCGGCTCACCGATTTCTCTTTCCGAGCGGATATCCACTGCACCACAACGCACATCCGTCACTAAACACTTACAGCATCTGGTATTCCCAGCGGTCACCCATCTAAGTACTGACCAGGCTCAACGTTGCTTAACTTCGGTGATCGAGCGAGAACCGGTGTATTCAACGTGATATGGCCGTAAGCCAAGGTAAAATGTATTTATTTGTAATATGCGAGAGTTTATTAAAATAACCTTGTTCAATAACTGTATTGAATTTTCAGATCTCTTTATATCTATAGACATTATTGTAATATTCTTCGGGGTTTTTTATCTGAATTTCTGTAATGAGGACTTTTTATTATTTACATTATTTCCACCTAGATTGTTATCAGTTTTTGTTGTTGTCATCACAACATTTTGGTTGTTGTGCCTTCCGGTCTACTTAGTTTTTCTTCGTATATTGTACGTTTCCAGCTAATCATTTTTCGTATTTACGTGTGTATTGTGGGTGATGTCACACTCCTTTTTTTATTATAATTTTTTCTCTTTTTTTGAAGTTTTACAAACATAAGAATTCTGTAAAGGTGGCTACAGGCATAGTGTCACTCTGCCTCGCTATGCTATTATTTTTCGATCATGTAATGTTTAGAAGAATTCAAAAAGAAGAGAACTTACCTGGGGTCCTGGACGACATCCACACGGGGCACTGCACGTGTCTTCAAGCAACTAAAAGAAAGAAAGGAATTTTTAGTGAATACGACTTTTAAATATTGACAAGTATTTTTTTTTATTTTGAGAAAAAAAAGGAATATATGAGATATTAATACTTTATTCGAAATAATTTTTTAATGCCGCGATCAAGACTTTCCACATATTTTTTAATTCTTCTCTGGGAATTGCTATGCATTCTTAGGGAATACAGTGAAGGGATTTGCAGCTGGTTCTCTAAGGTGTAAAATTCTAGATTTTCTTCTCTTAGACTATGCCTGACTAAAAAGGCTATTATGTTACATCGTACCAGTAGAAGCAGTCAGTGATATATAATAACCCATTTAAGACATAGAATCAGACAATTCAAGCTAATTAGATCGATATGAACAGATTGACAAAAACAGACTGATATACATATATATATATATATATATATATGTGTGTGTGTGTGTGTGTGTGTGTGTGTGTGTGTGTGTGTTAAACCTAGTGCGCCAACAAACCTACCAAGGTTTCACCTAAACGGATCTTCAGGGAATGCTGGCTTTCCCTGAAGATCCGTTTAGGTGAAACCTTGGTAAGTTTCTTGGCTCACTAGGTTTAATTTACTTATTCTGCTCTGTTTAAGTATCGAGCGCTTTTTTGTTAATTGATTACTCGTCTCTGGTTTTTTCTTTGGGCTACGTGCTGGCTCGGTCCGAATCCCTTTGACTGATGTTCATGGGCTTAGCTCTTTCTTTTTTTACAACTATTTTTCCTTCCACGTAGATACACGGAGGGTATTTAGAAAGGAGTATAATTATAAGTTTGTGTTTATATATATATATATATTTTTAATCATATCACCTCGAGCAAGGCGGTAACGCCACTGATGTTCAGGGGGCTACATAAGAGTGAAGAGATTGGAAAAGAGAAAACCGGAAACCGCATCCTAAACAGGAAACAAGGGATGAGCCTCTTCACCTGTTCAATGATATATATATACATATATAGATATAATGCGAGTGTGTACAGATTTATATATATATATATATATATATATATATATATATATAGAGAGAGAGAGAGAGAGATGTATATATATATATGTTTGTATACAAAACATATAGAAATATATAACAATCTAATATATCTCATTTTAATTTCTTTGTAAGAGAGTGAGTTACAAAAAGACAGAATTTTAATATCTTTAAATTTAGTCTTTGCAATTTACCCATTTGGGTGACCTTAGGGGAGATCGAACGTACTTGGGTAGAAAAAACTACAACGCTTTCCTTGATGAATTCCACCTAACATCAAGAAACTGACTAGAGAATTCGAAAGAATCAGTGTAAAATAAGAAAAAACAAAACAAAAAAAAATAGATATAATATGTTTATATTATTCAAGGAAACATGTATATTTCAAAACTCCACTGTCTAGCGGCCATATCCAGTCATGGAAAGCGATTCACGAGTAAACCTCCAGGTAAAATACGAAGTTTGAGTCCCTAAGGCAGTTCGCTGCTGTATTCAACTACTTCTGGCAGCTCCTTGGCACTGGTCCCAAAGTGAAATGATCCTGTCGTTCCTCTCATCTAATCAGTGACGTGTAGAGTGGGGACGTGCTACATGTCCTCCATATAAAATTACTCAGCCTTGCATCCGATCATACTGCACCAAAACACTAAACCTGGAGAGGATACTCTAGTTTCGCTATTGGCGTTGACACAACACAGAGAACGACAGTTACGACAGCTACCAGTTATAAGCTACCACTCGATAGGAATAGGACATGGTCGGTGGGAGAGATACTCTAATCTCACTGGACAGCTACCCCCGCCTCAAGCTGGGAAGCCCCTAGCCAGAAAGTGTTGTCTCGCCAAGGTCTGCCTTTTTCATTGGATACATGTTGATTAGGATGCATCCGATAAGTGCATCTAATAACTTGCAAAAGGCAACAAGAAATCTCAAAGAAAACCAGCTCTAAAACTGGGCTGTTGGAACGTCCGACTATGCTGACCGGACTATCTGAAGATCTGCAGGATATCAGTGGCTCCTATCAAACACTGAAGGGGCACCTCGACGTGGTGCAATGATCAGCAAACTTGTCTCGCTAGAATCTATTACAAATGTGTAGTGAGTTCTATCCTCCTGTGTCATATTTAAGCGTCGCTTAGAAAATCAACTATCAAACACTGCAAGACTATCCTACTGCTTACTCTGCACAAAGTTCTCTACCAGTGCTGGAAAGAGAGGGCTTTGCCATAGGACTCGAGGGATGCAACGATTATCACTCTCTACAAGAACAAAGGCGAGCGAAGCGACTGCAGCAGTTACAGAGGCATCTCTCTACTCTGCGTCGTGGGCAAAGTCTTTGTTCGGGTCTTCTTGTTCCGTCTGAAGAAACTTGCTGAACATGTTTACCCAGAGTCGCAGTTCGGCTTTCGATCAGAACGAAAAATAGTAGACATGATCTTATCAGCTACAGAGGAAGTGTAGAGAACAGCAGATGCCCGTCGCTTTCAATCTATCTGACCAAGGTGTTCGACTTCGTTAGTAGGTAGGGCCACTTCAGAATCCTATCCAAGATTGGCTGTTCACCCACGCTGCAGAGCTTGATTGAGTCCTTCCATAACGACATGCGAGGAATTGTACAGTTCAACAGCGACAACTCGGAGCCCTACAACATCTGCAGCGGATTCAAACAGGGTTATGTTCTCATTTCCAATCTCTTCGGAATGTTCTTTGCGATGCTTCTGAAGCACGCATTCGGCACATTATCGGAAAGGATTTATATGCATGCTAGATCAGATGACAGGCTTTTCAATCACGATCGTCTCAGAGCCAGGACCAAAATACGAAAAGTCCTTATCAGACATGTTTTTTGCTGATGATACGGCATTAGCATCCCACACCCAGCGTGAACCTCAGTCACTCATGGATCATTTCTCCCAGACCTGCAGAAACTTTGGGCTAACTATTAGCTTGAAAAAAAAAAACAAAAAAAAAACAAAACAAGCATCCTGAGCCAAGGTACCGGAGCAAACCAGTCACCACCATCAATGACTATGAGCTGTATACGGTCCATCAGTTTTAACTACCTTGGCTCTACCATCACTTACAACTTCTCCCTGGACATAGAGCTCGACAAGAGAATTGGGAAGGCAGCCACAACCCATGCGTGTCTCACAACACGTCAGTCAGTTAAGTGCCATACGTGATACACGCTTGGGCGGTCATGTCTCGAAAGAGACATGACTGACTGGGCAGAAGATTATCCCGCAGTAGGTTGCCATTGCTTTCTGAGGTAGACTGGTTGCCGACCAAGGCTATAGAACCCAATCTGTCCTGTTATTTAACCCATAACTGGAAGGAATAGACGGATTAATACCTTTCCTATGGGTATTTGCTCGTAAGTGAATGCAATGAATTCAGCTGGAATTCGAACTCGGCTCCCCGATTTCTCGTTCCGAGCCGATATCCAATGCACCACAACGCACATCCTTCACAACACATAATCAGACCAAATCCAAGCTGACAGTGATAACAAAGGCGACAGTGTACAACGCTTGTTGCATCAGTACACTGCTATATGGCAGCGTGACATGGACCACTTACGCCAGGCAAGAAAACCTCTGAACACCTTCCACCCGAGAAGTATCCGAAGTATATTTGGAACCTGATGGCAATATAAGTTGTCCAGCACTGAGTTCATGTCTCGCACGAGTCTGCCCACCATGTTTACACTACGCTGGCTAGGCCATGTCCACCGCATTCCAGACGGTCGCACTCCAAAAGACCTCCTGTAAAGAGAGCAGGCCTCTGGAAGAAGACCCATTTGGCGGCCACAGTATCGTGAATCGTGACATCATAAAACGCGATTTGAAGTCTGTGAGCATCAACACGGGGTCAAGAGGGAGTGTAGCAGTCAACCGGTCCAAGTTGACTCAACAACTCAGATCAAGAGAGCAGTTGCTGAAACAAGTCGCCATGGAGAGACGAGTTCGCAGAAAGCATAGTGACAGCTACGATAGAGCGGAAACAAAGCATTAATGCAGCCTCTGCAACAAAGACTCTTGCGTCGGCTTCTACAGTCACAGACGCCGATGCTCTAGCCAAGCAGACAACTAGGATTCTACCCAATGTCAACTTTGACCGATGGAATCCTGCTAGTATATATATATATATATATATATATATATATATATATATATATGAACGAACTAATATAGAGGAACAAATGAATAAACTATGACAATTAAGACTAGAAGTGAGACACATAGATTGACAGATCTGCCGGACGTTATAAACACAAACTGATATAATCAGACATAGATAGATAGATAGATAGATAGATAGATAGATAGATAGATAGATAGAAGCAGAAACACAGAGTGTGTAAATATAAACAATGACTATAAAAATCAACATTGCATAAAGATTGTCAGCTTCACGCCTTAAACGCGTATGAAAGCAGTCTAAAAATCACCTGACCCATAAGTCTGTTATATAAAACACTAAAACTCGAGTTATTACGCGACTTAGGTTTCTACTTTGTGGTGTCTTCAGGCGATTTGCAATCACTGTTAAACGCTTTTTTAATAACGGTCACGTAACGATGATTTTTTTAAACGCTCACGTAACGGGGAATCTTTGAACGCGTAATTTTTAAAATTACAAGAGATTGTAACGTTTTCATCCATGGTTGTATGAATCTAATATGCATTTTTAGTATGATTACACTTAATCATAATTTCCTACATATATATATATATATATATATATATATATATATATATATATATTACACTTAGTAATTTCATATATATATATATATATATATATATATATATATCACACTTAGTCAAATTTTCATATATATCTATATATATATATATATATATATATATATATATATGTTCATGTTAAAATGTGACGTAATATTCTTTCAATTTAAATAGCGTCATATCTCTGCATCTATTTTAGTGGCTAAGTGAAATTCTATACTTTCTTATAATGTCAGTTCGTTCCTTCACTTCACCAACTCGTAATGTTGCATTTAATAATACATTTGCGCTAACATAAACTTTTCTATAAAATTTTCATTAAAAACTAAATATAACAAGCTTTCAAATAATTACATCATATATATATATGAAAAAAAAAATATATATATAATGTGTCAACTGCTCCAGAAGCAAAAAGCTTTTAACATTTGTTTCGAAATGGTAAAATAATTCCGACAGCAAAATAAGGATTGGTTATTAAATATTCATCTCAATTCACACAGAATGATTTTTCTAAAATATTGTAAATATGGGTCAATTAGTTTTTCGTCTGGCATGTAGCTATGAACTGAAATTTCATATTAAACTTTCAGTGTATAATGTTAAATCTGTGTAACTGACATTCTTTATTAAACGAAGGGAACAGAGCAGATCAAGACAAGAGGTAATTAAACTAAAGGGCGTGGAATATTTCTCTAACAGATCCATTTCAGTACAAATCAATATTGTTATTTTTTGGCAATTGAAATATTGATTTTCAGAAGGGCGCATAACCGATAAACCTTCAACACCTTATAAATAATTAATGTGTACGAACTTTGTGCATGAAATAACCCACTTATATACAAGTAGGGGCAGGAGTCAACCCTGTGCAGTGAAAGTCTATTTCATGCTTCATTGCCACAAGGTGGCATTCCTCCGTGAAAAGGATTGTTACCTCTTGGTGTTAACCTGAGTGTCCACTTCTATGTTTAAACACCCTTTATCGCTGAGATTTTAAACTTAAATATATATTACGAAAATATTTACCATATATATATATATATATATATATATATATATATATATATATATAAATAATTCCAACACTAATACCAGTCTGCCCCATAATAACAACATTTGTAACTGTAGAAACCCAAACCAATGACCCATTCCTAATAAATGTTTAAGAAAATCCCTGATATATATATGTTCAATTTCATCCATGGAGAATCCCAAAGATGAACAAATATATATCGGAAACAACATCAACGTATTTAAAAAGCGCTTTTACAATTACCTCTCATCCTTCAATAACAAAGAAAAACAAAGCATGATGTCTTTTTTCCAAATACCTTTAGAAGTTAAAAAACGAATATAAAACAGCTAAAGTTAAATGGAAAATCCTCAAACAAGTAAGAACAGCCAAATCAATAAAGCAACCATTTTTTCTTTGTCTTCACGAGAAAAAATGTAACCATTAAATATATGAACAGCAACAAACTTTTAAACCAGAGACATGAAACCACAGTAAACTGCAAACACATTAAAGAATTAACCTTACAGTCATGCTCAAAAATACTACAAAAGCCAAAGCTAGGACCCCTTAGAGATGGTAAACCTTCATAGTACTAACAACACTCTTACATTAAATTGTATCTATTACTAACCACAAACTGTGATCTAATCTAAAATTTTATAGAAAAAATCTATTTCCTAAATTAAAAATTAAGTTAAATATACAAAATTAGATTAATTATAAAAACTATGCTTAAATACAAAAATATTCTATAGTTGTACAAATAAACATTAAAGATAGGTCCAATCCAATCCCTCCCCACCCTTTACACTTCTCTACTCTGATCCTCTAATAAATTCAAAGAATAAAGTCTAGTCATGAGACCATAAAACCTACATCCCATCTTCTAATGTTAAATCAGTCTACAAAACTCGCCAAATGTAAGAAAAGAGGGTTTCCATTCCTTTCCACACCGCCTGATGAGACATTGTAGTTTCAATGTCGAAACAAAATGTACAATTTTTAAAGTATATTAAAAATTTGTACATATTCTAAAATATTATTTATGATATATACTCACAGCTCTATATTATATATCGAGCACTGTTTTAAATTAATGTTTTGGACGTTGTAAAATTTTTCTTCGTTCCTTATTCACTCGGGTATATATATATATATATATATATATATATATATATATATATATATATATAGTAAAGACAGACTTAGTTTTAAAAACAACACAAAAGTTAGCTGCATAATAACACTCACGTGAACTAGATGAAATCCGCTTGGCGAAGGACTCAATAACGCTACCCAACCACGGGACTCGAAGATAGACCAGATCTTTACTAATCGTTGCAGGTTTAATTTTATTAAACTCGACAATCTTATCCCGAAAACCGTTTGAACTATATCCGACGGATAACCATGTTCACAAAGATACTAGTTAAAGAACTAATTTCATCTTTCAAGGTCTCATCTAAACAAATCATTAGCGCCCTGTGGGTCAAAATTCTAATCAGATTAATCTTTTGTTGTTTAGGATAAAAGGAATCCCATCGAGTATAGAGACCCGTAAAAGTCAGTTAAGTGCCATACGCGATACACACTTGGGCGATCATTTCTCGAAAGAGACATGACTGACTAGGCAGAAGATTATCCCGCTGTAGATTGCCATTGCTTTCTGCGGTAGACTGGTTGCCAGTTAAGGTTATAGAACGCATAACTGAAGGGAAGAGACGGATTAATACCTTTCCCAAGGGTATTTATGCCTAAGTCAATGCAAGGAATTCAACTGGAATTCGAACACAGCTCCCACGATTTGTCGTTCCAAGTCTATATCCACTGCAAAAGCCCGTAAAGTTAGACTTTCTCTAAAAAAAAGTAATAAAAGAGAAAGGTGTTCTCTGACGCAGAACATCTAAGAAGTTTTTATCATATTCTGATAGGATTCGTTTTGCCCGTTATGCCGGTCTGATACATGCGCGCTCTCGTTCTAAGACGGCGTGTAGTTTCCAGAAAAGTTAGAGCATCTCATCTCCAGATGATTTGGCTGTATGGATGAACCAAATCCCACAAAAAATGTAATTTCTTTGTCTTCTTATTGTCCTTCAGAAATTGAGCTTGCTATTTAGGCCCCTACCAAATTAATTCTGTTTAAATCTATTTATCATGTCCTATTATAGTAAAAAAAATTCTTGTCTTTAACGCCATAATACTAGTTTGTACCGTCAATATATATATATATATATATATATATATATTTCTCAAATTGTTTTTTTCTTCAATATTTTCTGCTCTGTTTAATGAATTTAACTATTAAAAGACCTTACTTAACGGTAATTATTAAAACCAACTTGATAAGCAAATAATATTAATTTGTAGCGTTCAAATTTTAAGCCAAGTTTCATGTAATTTACCTTTGCGCTTACACCGTACGCATCATCTCCTGAACCTTCTTCCTCCACTGCTCGTTTTTGGAGTCGGGAAACCATTTTGCCCATCCTGATTTCAGCCATCATATTATCAAATTCGTCTTCTTCTTCGCTGTTGTCATCTTTAATAACGACATTAAAGTCCTCGGAAATATGTGACAATCTATTTGCCGATTTGTTTACACGTCGAAATTCATCGTCGTTTAGGCCAGCCTCAACCTCCTCGTAAAATGTTACCTTCTGTTCATTTGGTTTTGCTGTGGTGCTGTTTACAAGGTACCCTAAAATGAGAAATTGAAAAGAAGAATTCAATGTATTGCTTTAAAAATATTTCTCAACTTGAGTTAAAACTTTTTTCTGTGTTAGAAAATTGCACATTCGTAATGTGCAATTTATCATTGTGACAACTACTAATAACTGATAGTTTGGAGGAGATAGAAACGAAAAGAAAATACTTAACATTAGTAAAAGACAGCTCCGACATGTAATGAGGAAAGACGGCTTGGAGAATCCGATACTCAACGGTTAGATAAAAAGAAAGGGAGACAAAGGAAAGCAATGCTTGACATACTTGATGGGTGTGAGCAAATGAATAGCAGAGCGGGGATTTGAGTGGGGTAACAGTAGAAAGCGTGTTAAGAACCGTTTAGGATAAAGAGAAGTGGAAAGCCATGATCGCATGGTCCGGTTTTCTCTTTTCCAATCTTCTATCGCCCGGTTCACACCCACGTCTATTGAACAGGCGAAGATGTTCATCCCTTGTTCCCTGTTTAGGATGCGGTTTCTGGTTTTCTCTTTTCCAATGTTCTCACTTTTTTTTTTCAATTGGAGTAGATAGACTAAACTATCGCCCGGTTCACACGCCACCCACGTCTATTGAACAGGTGAAGGGGCTTTTCATTCCTATGTAGCCCCCTGCACATCAGTGACGTTACCGCCTTTCTCGGGGTGATATGATTAAAAAACAAAAAAAAATCTTCAAGGGATACGGCATATAGAAGAAGTTAGAAATAAATGTGGATTGAATTAACATTGAAGCAATGGAAATATACGTAGTGAATTAACAGAAAAAAATGTTTTTTCGCCTCCATGACAAGCCAAGAGCGAACAGAGCAAAAATAACATAGGAAAACATTTTGAAACATGATTTTTTTCTCCCCTACGCGCCATATTTAAGTGAAATCGAAAAAAAATTGTTTAGTATTCGTCTATATTTCTGATATGAGGAAGTATTTACAGTAGTTACATTATTCGTACTATTGTCCTTATCTTTCTTGCCATTTGTACGACGTTTCGGCCGTTGTACGCTTCGGCATTCTTCAGGTGTTAATAATTTCGAACCGAACCCTTTATTACAATCACTGGGGTATATCATCCTCATTCTTTGCGTAGTAATGAATCGAAAGTAAATCATGAGTTATCTCCCTCTAACCCTGCAACTTACTTGTTCATCATTTCTTTTATTTCTAAAAGTTCGAACACTTTTTTTCTATCAAATTCTGCGAAATTTTAATCAAAGGGTTTCAAGGAATTGTTTCACAAGTGAGAACAAGTTACTGCAAATAAAGTCACATATATAATAGAATAAAATATAAATGTACTTTAGAAAAATAACGTTGATCAGCAAAGTTGGAAATTATTTGATTTATTCTAATTCTTAACCGTCACTTGTGCCCCCACCACAAGAATTTACTCGTGCAACCCGACTGGCAACTGGGTCTCACCCATTTACAGTTAGATCAACCAAATGCAGCCGATATTTCTACTCCTTGAGCTTCTTTAATCGCACTTTCCGCCTGTGGAACTCCCTTCCATATACTTGTTTTCCTGAAGGCTACAACCCTCAGGAATTTAATTGCAATGTCAATTCTCATCTCTTATCCATTTGACACCAGTCCTTTCTACATCACCCCGTCTACCTTGTTCTTTTCCTTTCTCTCTATCTTCGCAATTGTCTTCACACCTATGTTCCCATCCTTCACTTGCCCTTTCTCTGACACCCCTTGTAACTGGTTCGTCTTTCTCTTCACTCTCCTCCTGTCTAAACTTTTACTCTTATGCAGGCCCCTGCGCATCAGTGGCGGTACCGCCTTGCCTGGGGTGAAACAATAAAAAAAAAACATGTACCTTCTGAAAAATTACTGTGAAAGCAAACCCCGACATGTTGTAATGGTTATTATCAAGACGTTTAGGACCATTATGCAATTAGTCTTTCTTCACGTGTTTCTCCAAAGTAAAAACAACAACGAGTAATATAACATGATAACTAAAAAAGTGATTTTGCCATTATACTTGAGTAAACACTAATTTTATAGATAATTATCTATAAAATATATACTGTTGTTTCAATATTTCTTGTACGAAGTATAATTTTGACACAATGCCTAAAATTGAGATGGGGAAGACTGGTCGTCATCTCTTTTAAACTTAGCTAGCCACAATTACTGACCTTAGCACACCACAATACTCACTGCACCAAAACGCCATAATTTACCATTCTTACTAAATCCACCATAAAACATCAGAGATTCTATGTAGTCCTAAAATACCATATATACTAATTTTCTGTGGAAGGCAGGGAATAATAGCAACATTAAAAAATTTACCTAGTGGTTTTATACTGTGAAAAGGAATGGTATATATATAGGAAACAAAACAGAATCAAATCCTTAAATGTGGCAGATACATCAGTTAACTGGACGATATTAATTCGGAGCTTAAAAGGTATTCTAACAATCATTCGATCCGGTTCACTTTATTGTCTCACGTGCGAAAGTATTCAACTATTTAATTATAAAAATGTAAAGGTAATCAAAGAACCAGAAAAGGCAATAATAGTCTTAAGAGCGGCTATTGTGTTAAAGTCTTCGGATAACAGATCACCTTAGCAGTTCCTTTCACATATTCATTCATGCATTGCGTGTCTTAGGCGACTAAAGTTTATCCTTCTTCTGATCAAACCAAGCCGATTTCCTAGATTTCATGGACAGGTGGCCGTTGATTCCGTAGAGAGAAACACCCGGCCTATTTAATGAGCCTAATCCACCCCACTGTCCTCGGAGGCCGTTGCAAGAAAGCAGTATAATAGTGTCATCTTTCCCTTTGATAAATCTTGTTTTTAGTTCAGTTGGATGAATAGTCACCATCCACATGGGAAAACTAGGAGGTGGAACGGTTTAATCGCTGTTGACCCGAACATGCAGTAGGCAGCAATAGATTATATGATACCAGTAGCACTGGTGGAATGCTGTAATGACATAATGAAAATGTTAACTTTCTAAATAAATTAAATTTAAAAAAAACAATGTATTAACAACCTTATCTATCCTATTTACTAATGATCTGTTGACTTATTGATGTCAAGCAACCATAGAAACAGCATATCTCATTACTTAGAACAAAACATGAATCTACATAATACGATAAATATATTAAACTATTAGAAAACATGTTACTGAGTTCTGTTAGATGATTCTGTTTTGACCTAGTTGTTGTGTAATTCACGCAGAACTGGACACCTAGAAAGCTGTGGTTCATTTGTGTCCGCAATTTTCTGCTAGTGATAGGAGTTGATGATCGAATACTAATACCTCCAAGGCCAGTTATTAAGTCTCCTGGAATGCTGACGCAACATAATCTTCCTAACAACATACTGGATGCGTAGAGACGAGTCACAGTTAGTATTCAGTATATTTTATAAGAATAGCTTACTACAGTACAAACTCAAATTGAATTCATTAAAAATAGGAAGATCGTGTTACGCCAGCTTATATGGAGACATGTACGTGTCTGTGGTAATTATCTATTTCACACCGGTACCTGATTCCAGGTAAATATTCAAGAATTCGAATGCAGATTTTATGACAGTTTAGTCATTCCCACTTCAAAATCAATATTTGATATGCCATTTGCTAACTATAAGGAGACTTTTAGTGGCCTGAACACTAAAAATATTTTCAAGGTTACAGACGAATTTCGGTTGGGGATTACGTAATGTTGTGGCAACGTTACAAAAGTTTTGCAATCACCTTTGTGTTCATGATGCCAAACTGACCGTTCACCCCAAATGTTGTTATAATGTTAGGGTGACTTTGTGAAGTGCTGTACATGAAAAATTTCGAACTCATCAAATAAAATCAGAATATTTTTTAACTTAACATGATGGGCAAAACTTTTTCTAAATTTAGAATTGTTAATTAAGGTTATAAATGCGATCCTAATTATCTTGAATTTATAAACCGTTTTCTGTTACAAAACATTACAACGTTTTCTGTTACAAAACATTACAACGTTTTCTGTTACAAAACATTACAACGTTTTGGCAGTTTACAAAATTGTCTTAGCAATAAAACCTTGTAGCAAATTTCATTTTGTTGGTTAGCAGGTTGTAAAGGGTTCATCTTGAATCAGGTCAACAAGAACAGCAAATCTTTCTCTTGTAAAAAATGTTTGAAAACTTTGAAAATTACTCTATATATATATATAGTTATTTTTTTCAGTTTGAATTCTTTTTAAAAATTTACCCACCGTAATAATATAAGACCCGCAAATGATACTGTATTGATGGCAGGTAATACTGCAGAAACTCCTAAAAAACTCCTAAAAATGGCTATATAAGAAAACGAAAAAAATTACTATCTCTTAATTCTAAGAAAGAATGTATGGTTGTCAGGTAATGAACATCACATGTTATAAGCTGTAAATGAAGACGACTTCAATATCAAACAGGAAAATATTTAACCATCTGTGTAGTGTCATAACAAAGGACGAAAAATGCGCTTTCGGAAGACGCGTTTTGAATAGCGAAAGATATCTTTCAAGAACATTGCCTTCAAATTTCACTGAAGACTTTTCGATCGCTTCCACATGATTGCCGTTAAAAAGTATTAATCCATTACTTCAAACGAGACTACGGATTAATGGCAGGACAGATTGAAATCGTTAATATTGTTTGTAAATAGAGAAAGATGAATCTTGATATTCAACGAATAATGTGTTGGGCAGCGTATTGAGTGAGTGCATGACACAATAACGCACTGGAATGAGTCTGTTGGCTTAGCAATATATATATATATATATATATATATATATATATGTATATATATGTATATATATATATATGTATATATTTATATATATATATATGTATGTATATATATATATATATATATATATATATATATATATATATATATGTATACATGTGTGTGTGTGCGTGTGTGGTGTGTTTTCTGATATTATCTGTAAAGATGAACAATATGATGAAAAGAAACAGACAGGTTTTTCCCTTGTTTTTTTTTATTTTAGTCATATATATATATATATAATATTTTAATCATTGCTGGGTGCTATATTAAATATAACCTTATAATTAAATGTAATCATCACGTGTTCAAATATCGTATATATCGTATGATATCTTATATATATATATATATATATATATATATATATATATATATATGGAATGTGTGCTGTGGTGCATTGGATATTGGCTAGGAGTGAGAAATCGGAGTGCCGAGTTCGAATTCCAGTTAAGTTTGTTGCATTCACTTACGCGCAAATACTCTTGGGGAAGATATCAATCCGCCTTTTCTCTCCAGCTATGGAATAAATAACAGGACAGATTGGGTTTTCTCATCGTCCTTCACAAGGTTTTCTAGTTATCGTTATGAACTCGAGGAGTCGGGTTCATTTATTGAAAATTAATATCCTCACTTTTATCAGGCATTATTTTTATTCAGAAGCAGAAATAATTAGAAGAACTGCTTTTCAGTCGCTGAAGTAAATACTTGGTAGGAGAGCCACGCTATCTTTTACCAATCAAACTCCAGAATTTAATTGATTTGTCAAAGGATCTCTCACAGGTTTATTCCTATTAAAGATGGCGGTGGTAGATATTAGATAATGGCAGATTACAGACAACGTCAATAAATAGATCTAGAACCCAAACAATTCTAGAAAATAATAAAGGAGATCGTTATTAGAGGAGAGACTAACTCAAGACTAACTCAAAGTGGTTATAGCTGCCAAGGTTCTGCAGGTGAATCTCTTGGTGAAGCTCTTCACCGGTCAGTCAGTTAAGTGCCATACGTGAAACACACTTGGGCGATCATGTCTCGAAAGAGACATGACTGACTGGGCATAAGATTTTCCCGTAATAGATTGCCATTGTTTTCTGCGGTAGACTGGTTGCCAGCCAAGGCTATAGAACCCAATCTGTCCTGTTATTTAACCCATAACTGGAAAGAAGTGACGGATTAATATCTTTCCCAAGGTTATTTAAGGTTATAAGTGAACGCAATGAATTCAACTGGAATTCGAACTCGGCACCCCGATTTCTCGTTCCGAGCCGATATCTACTGCACCACAACGCACATCCCTCTTCACCAGGCAAGGCCAAATTCTTTCTTCACTCTATCCTTTATCCTAAGGTGTACATGGTAATGAGCAAAACGCTCATTAGGATGAGATATCTGCAGAATATGCAGAGGAAATTTCATCAATCTTAGCTGTTCTGAACAACCTTCTTCCGAGGAATGAATTTAGCAAGACTAACGTCCTCGTCAGACCGAGAAAACGGTTTTCTAAGCGTAACTTCATTGTGGCACAAGGGCGAAATTATGGGGCATACAATGAATATCAAACCCAGTATTCAGTTGTAATTGAGCTAATGAAACAAGCTTGTTAACAATTACATCACATCGAATTGCAATTTTACTGCTCGAAGCTTAGTTGTGGTACAAGGCCGAAAGTAAGGAGGACCGAGAGATAATCGATCTCACAGCTCAGATGTAACTGATCTATCGAGACAAGCTTGCTAACCATTCCGCCACCACAAAGTGCCCTTGAGACATATGGATGTCATGCATGGCGCCAAACTCGTTCATCACACATATCGAAAATGTCTGTAAACAACCACTTTCAAAGATCAATGTCTTCAAGTGAATGAATCATGTAGGTCTCAGCTAGGACCATCTTTCTTCGAATCTGACGCTACAGATTCACAAACAAAGAACTGTAACAAATAGTAGAAAGTATATCACTTAAGGACTTTGAATAACAGCAAAAATCTTGATGTTAACCTCCAGAAATGCGACTCATTGCGCCTTCTCGAGCTGACGTTCTCGATTGACATGAGCTATAAGTCTACCATTTGTCCATGTTTATAATATTGCTGCCATATATAGTACGATGCCTCTGCTATTTATCTTGAACTCTTTGAAAAGATCCAAAGAAGAATGAGCTATATTATTGGTCTTGATCTGGTAGCTCAGTTTCAGTCACTTACCCACCGCCGTAACGTTGCCTCTATGTACCTTTTTTATAAATATTTCCATGGTAATTTTTCAGATGATGTTTTTGCTATGGTACCTAGAATTTTTAAATTTAGGCGCAGTACTAGATTCGCTTCGAGATCTCGTCAGTGTACAGCTGACCTGGCTAAATGTAGCCGTAAGTTCTACGCTAACAGTTTCTTTTTCATGCACTTCTCGTTTGTGGGACTCCCTTCCGGCTCAAGTCAACGTTATTCTGCGAAAATTTAAATGTAATGTCAGTCTCTATCTACTGTCCTTCTGATTAGTCTTTTCTCTTTCTGCTCACAGTTGATGTTTCTGTTCCTGTTTTTTTCGACACCTTTTAACCTCTTGTGTTTTTCTGGCATTACTTCCTGGCTTGGAGAGATTCCGATTAAGAAAAATAATATATGTAAACGGCGAGAAAATGGCATACTCAAAAGTTTTACGTTCCACACTACTTCAAACGAAAGGTTATAGCGAAATACTTCATTAATACTGAAAAGAACTATAACAGTTACAAGATTTTGGAAACATATTTCATGAAAAATAGATTTAATATAACATTTTATAAGTACCAATTGTTCTATACATATTTCCATTACCATATACTGTTTTATGTTTTATAAAATTGTCATCGTTTCACTCGTCTATGAATGCCGAATTTTCAGTCATAAGGAAACGACTGATATTACTGTTACCAGTAGAGATGAGGATAACAGATACTACACTTTGATCCGAAATTTACCCTACTTCCGCCATGGAGCGAGTTGCAACACAAGGTCAGTTTTTAATGTGGGGAACCTGAGCGTAGGCAAAGATTATCAAGGCCCCGCTTACGCGGTAAATGATTGCAAAACTTGTCTTAGCTGGTCATTGCTAGTCAAAGCTGGTCAAAAGTTAGTCATTGCTTCCAAAACCGGTCGGCGAGCAGGAAGTGATCTGTGACACAAGGTCAGTTTTTAATGTGGGGAAACTGAGCGCGTAAGTTTAGGCCATTGGTCAAAGGTTACCCAACCCCCGCTTATATGGTAACTGGGTACAAAGCTGGTCATAGCTTGTCAAAATCTCGTCTTAGCTGGTCATTGCTTCCTGGCCAGCGGGCAGGAAGCGAGTATCTAAGAACAGATACTACACTTTGATCCCAGTCTAATAGCCAGGGAATGAAAAGAAGGGTAACTCGAGTAACATTATCAATGAATACCGAAGATTTCCTTATGTTCATTCCAATAGCATATAGTGTTTAAGATATTTTATAAAATTAGTTTTGTTTTCTCACTTTATTTTCTAATCTTAAGTTGGCATCCAGACAAATGTCAGAGAATCTTATGTTCCTGAAGGCTTTTCCATCGAAGTACTGATCGACATTGATGCTGCAAAACATCGATGAATCGGTTCTTTCAACGTAACTTGGCTGTAAGCCGAATACAGATTTATTTGATCGTTGTCTCGTTTGTTTTTCTCAGGACATTACAAATGTTTCCTACTCCGATAAGATTAACACGGGCCTAATTTTGAATAGAGACTGTTTTGTCTGCGATTCTGAAATCGTTAAGATAACATTATTCAGATAAAAAGAAAGACAAAACGCCAACTTCTTAGATTACAATCGTCATGGAGAAGTGACTCGCAAGCTTATCCTGTTGACCATTACTACTGGTTAGCGTGTTCGCTTGCATAGAGAGAGAATGAAAGAAAGAGAAACAATGACAAATATAGAGAGGGATAACGAGAGAGAGGAGGAGGATAGTGAGAGATATAGCGAGGGATAATTTGAGAGAGAAAGGTGGATAGTGAGAGATATATCGTCAGATAATGCTAGAGTGGGAGTGGGACAGACAGGGGCATAGTGAGAGACATAAAGAAGGATAATGAGAGAGAAAGAGGTTGATAGAGATATAGCGAGGAATAATGAGAGAGAGATTGGAAGTGGGAAACGGAAGGGATAGTGAGAGATATAAAGAGGGATGAGAGAGAGAGAGAGTTGGAGTGGTAGAGAAAGGGGGTAGTTAGAGAAATACAGAGTGAGAGAAAAAGTGTGAAAATGTTAGATCCTCACTGGGTGCCTGGTATTTTTAAGATTGTATTAAATTTAATAAATAACAATATTAGTAATTTAAAAGATATAAAGAAAATGAGCTATCTTGTGAAAATTTAGTATAACAAACTGATATTATTCCGAGGTGTTTCGAACTTTCGCGAAGATCATTGTAAAAAAGTTGGAAGAACTGGATATCGTGGAAAGAACTGACCCACCAACGACGAATCACAAATTCACGAAAATAGATGAATTCGTCGAAAATGATGAAGAGACTTAATGCGGCCGAAATATGTTTCTACCGACGGATGTGGAGAAACACTATGTACTGTTCAGTCAGTTAAGTGTCATACGGGATACACGCTGGGGCGATTATGTCTTAAAAGAGATATTACTGACTGGGCATATTATCCCGCAGTAGGCTGCTATTACTTTCTGTAGTAGACTGGTTGCCAATCAAGGCTATAGAACCCAATCTATCCTGTTATTTAACTGACTGGAGGGAAGAGACGGATTAATACATTTCCCAAGGGTGTTTGCACTTTAGTGAATGCATGTACTGTTATTGTGACACAAAATGGATGATGCGAAGAGAATATAAGCCCTTTTTGTATTTTTTACTAATGTTCATACAATAAAAGATCCAAGAGCCAATCAAGGTAGAATGTTACTGTGTTGTGCCGAATGAAGTTTTTGGTGCTATGCACGAAAGACAATAGGTAACTCTCGAGATGAAGAGGTCAAGATTTTATTAAGGAATAATAATCTAGAGTTCATTCGGAAACGTCGTAAGTAAATTGTGGAATTAGACTTTATAAGGAACCAGAAAATCATTACCTCTGTTTCTGTTCAAAAGACAGGAAAGACGTGTCAATCCTGTGTCAATTTCTTTTGTTAACGGCATCCTTCGATGAAGTGTTTGCCGAATGTATCCTCAAAGTTTTTGTTTAAATATGTTTCCCCATTTCAAAATTCTGTTTAAGTTCTTTGTCATCAAGTATTTATCTAATATTTATATATTCCTGATGAATGTGCGTTGTGGTGCAGTGGAACGAGAAATCGGGAATCTGAGTACGAAATACAGTTGTATGTCCTGCATTCACTTACGCGCTAATAATATTGGAAAAGGTAATAATCCGACCTCCGACCTCCAGTTATGGGTTAAATAACAGGGCAGTTTGGGTTCTATAGACTTGTTTGGCAAACAGCCTACCGTAGTAGGTAGTACCAACCTGTTGTGGGATAATTGAAAGGCAGAGGTCTATTTTCTATTGTGGCATTTATATGCACCGAATGAGTGTATCAATAGTTCCCAAAAAGTGTAGATGGTTCTGCACAACCCTTCACCACTTTAATCAAATCAATTTTGTGGGTTTTCTGGCGGTTTACTGGCGGTTTACTTTGGTTTCATAACTGAAGCAATTAGGCTGTCAGATCTTCAAACATCGAATCCGACGAGAGAATCCATAATATATATATATATATATATATATATATATATATATAGTTTGATTCTTGCTTGTCTTTTCATTAACATGACTGATGATAAACACTCAGGCTAACGTTTTACGGTTAAAAGATTATATTATGTATGGCTGTGGAAAGATTATATTGAATCAATTTCTTTGTCTGCTCTTAGAAAAGTTCATTCTCTCTGTCCGTCTAGACAATTTTTCTCGAGAGAATGTATCCAATAAGTTTACCATTCATCCATGTATTAAATATTGATGTCACATATGGCCTGGTGCTTCTGCTATGTATTTAGAGATTACTAGCAGTAAGTACCCGGAGTAGTCCTAGATGGGAAGAGTATAAATCTACTTTTAATTTTTCTTATACAATCCACATCTGCAGAAATTAAATATGGGAGATAACTCTTGTATTTTTAAAAGAATTATTCTCCATATAAAGGTTACTTGAAAATAGAAATTTAAAACAAAGGTTAGCCTGAGAGCCATGCGCAATTTCTTTTTCTTGTGTAGAAGAATAAATTTTCAAATGGTGTGTAAGATTTGAAACAAATCGGATGAAAAATGTAGAATTCTTTGTTAATAGAAATCAGTGAGTATACACACACGGATATACACACACGCTGACACACATATTTATTCATATATATCTATCTAAACTTATTTATAAATGGAACTTTGTCTGTGTGTGTGTCTGTGTGTGTGTGTGTTTCCGTTACCTATCGACTCCGAAACGGATGAAAATTTACACAGTTGTACTATAAGCAACTGCGAGTGTTCTTAGCTAGGTCTTATGTCGAGGTACCCCCGATAAATATCGAAAATCGATAATCGAAAAAATCGGGTTATAGAAGGAGTGGTCCGATTTTAATCAAATTTGATACATTCATAGACAAAGACATAAGAAACGATATTCAAAAGTGTCAAGGTTGCAGTTCTATCCTTGGATCACTTATTTGACTCCGATATTGGAAATCGATACCCTGATATCCTACTGAGTTTGATCAAAATCAGTATTTCAGCTCTTTTATTTTAGTTTTTGCTTCGGGTTTGGCTCTAAGTAGGTATATTTATAGTTCTTAGTCTCAGCCATGATACCATTTTCTCAGAGGACTTATTTAGCATTCAAAATTCAGTTTACTTATTTGATATCGATACCAGAAAATCAAAATTTGACTTACATCCATTCATTTTTCTTTCAGTCTACGGTTTCGCTTTAACTGGACACAGCTATTGCTTTTTAGTCTTTCGTGCCAAAGTCCAAAGAGTCAGACCTCCAGGACTATTGATTAGTTTTAAAGCTTTCATTACACCCGATCAACGCCGGGCTATACTGCTAGTAAATTGATAAAATACAAAGAAGAAACTGCTCTATTATTGTTCTTGACCTGCCATGTTGCGCCTTTTCTATCAATATTTTCATCGTAATTTTCTTGATGTGTTTTCCACTTTGGAGCCTAGACCACATGAACTTAATCGCAGTACTAAACTGGCGGCTAGTTCTCATTATTCTACAGTTAAAATGGCTAAATGCAACTATAAGTTCTATGCTAAGAGTTTCTTCTCTCACTCTTCCGGCTACTGTCTTTTTAATTAGCATTGATCTTCAAAAATTTAAATGAAATGTCAAGCGTTATCTTCTGTCTTTTTAATTCTTGTTTTTTTTTAAATTCTTTCTCCTTAATACAGATGTGCCTTGTGGTGTAGTGCTTATCGACTCGGAACGAGGAATTGAAGAGCCGAATTCGAATTTCAGTTGAATTCGCTGCATTCACTTATGCGCAAATACCCTTGAGAAAGGTATTATTTCGTATCTCCTCTCTAACTATGGGTTAAATAACATGGAAAACTGGGTTCTAAAGCCTTGGCTGGCAACCAATCTACCACAGAACGTAATGGCAACCTACTGCGGGAATATCTTCTGCCTAGTCAGTCATGTCTTTTTCAAACCTAACGTGTATCAAATATGGAACTTATCTAATTCCTAAAGAATATTTTCTTTCTCTTATATTTTCTCACACTCATTAATACATTAGAGTCTTTTAATAATGTTTTATAGTACATAATTTATTTGTTATTTTTAATTTGAGAAAGTAAAAATTACAATTTAACAGTTAAATGGGAATAGCAAAGAAATGTACATCTATAATTTCATTTTTATTGATTACATTTCTATTTAAATAATAATAGTAATAATAATAACAATAAAACATCCTTTCTATAATGAAATTGAATAAAATAATTTTGCAGTGTTCGAAAAACTGATAAATATTGGGCGTGCAATGAAGAGATATATGTCTCAATTATAAAAAAACGTTTTGATGACTTTTTCAGTTTTATTCTGTATGCTGCAAGACAAAATACATGAAAGTTTTCATAGAATGTCCTCTTTTCGTTTATAGCTACTTTAAAATTCCTTGCTAATTTTTGCTATTTAGTACCCTTTTAACTTTAATGGCTCTAAGGCCTTATATTGGATGAGTATAAATGCGAAAAAAGAATTTTGGATACAATTTTTCAGTCAGAATTGTCCCCCACGCCTGATATGTTAATGATAATATTGATATTAGTCGTTTCATCATATGAAAAATTCGATATTTAGTAACCGAGTAGGTATTCCAGCTTCTGTTTGAAATTTATTAAATATTTTTAATAAAGCAATTTTACAACAAAAAAAAAAAAGAAGAATTAGAACATTTTATTTTTGTATTAATTGCTATTTTGCCATAAAATGCACTATTGGTCATTTTACTATAAAATGTTTTGCTGGTAATTTTACCATAAAAATATATTGTTGATATTTTGACTATAAAGTTAACTGTTGGTTCTTTCGCTTTAAAATTTATTTCTGGTCATTGTGCTATAAGTATGTGTTGTTGTTAATGATACTACAAAAATGTATTGTTGGTAGATTTTCTTTATAAAAATGTATTGTTGGTATTTTTATACTTTCCTAGAATTGTGTGTGGGGGAAGTCATTATTTGCCCATAGCTGTGGCCTTTACTGTTGCTACCCAATCGGGTCACAGCAAACCTGGAACTAACAAAATTAAGAGCTGGTTCCACGCTCATCAAAAACTATAATCTTCCGATCAAAAGTTGTGCCACTGTGTGCAGTTTATTTTTCTGTATGGTAAAATCAACTGAAAGAGTTTAAATGAATCTTCATCGACTTAAGTGTTTTTGTTGTCGTAATAAAGAACAAAAAAAGCAATTTATTTTTTTAGAATAACCTGTTAAATAATTTTCAGCATAATAATTCTCGAAGAGACAGGAGAATTTCACTAGAAACAAAGAAAAAAGTACTGAATTGCTACGTGATTTCAGTCTACAATCTGGCAGTGAATGCTGGACAATATCATCAAAGATTAAGGAAAAACTTGAAGCAACTGAAATGTGGTTCTACAGAAGGATGCTGCGAATATCATGGATCGAGCATGTGAGCAATGATGAAGATTTGGAAATGATGCAAATGAAAAGGAAATTAATATTAAGCATCAGGAAAAGACAGCTAACGTCCCTGGAACATGCAATGACGAAGGAAGGCTTGGAAAATCTGATACGAACAGGCCAAAAAAAAGAGATAGGGGAAAGCAGCGGATAACATATTTGAAAGGCCTGAGGAGGTGGATGATGGAACGAGGGTTGTATGGTGTAACAGGAGAAAGCGTGCTACGAGCCACCAGGGATAGTGAGACGTGGAAATCCATGATCGCCTACGTTCTGAAAGGACAAAGCACATAGAAGAAGAAGAATTCTCGGTTAGACGAGTATTTTTAAATAAAGAAAGTTGATGATAATATTTATTATAAATGCATAAAATATTTATATTTTCTATTGAAAAATCACTTCATAAATTTAGTGTTTCAAACATACATTCTATTGTCATAAAACATATGAAACTCGTCACAATCACCGAAATAAGAGATAAACTAATTTAATGTCAACAAAAATAAATATTTCTATTATTCTTTCTTTCTTTTTACTTGGATTAAAAAACTGTGCGCTTTTCACTGATTCGAGTACAAACTTAGGTAAAAGTCAAAATTTTGATACTGATCTTTAAATCAGACAGGTTCTCCCCAAGGATAAGATATATCGAAAACACACTTTATTCTACGCGGAAATGAAGAAACCAAACCTAAAATACGGGCCAAGAATCGTTTAATTAATACGGCTCATTTATATTTCTTAGACGTTTAATGGCACCTATAATTTATTGATTACTTCTGGTATTATGTAAATTGTTTTTCTTCAATATCTTTTCATGTTAAAAATTTGATGTGTTTAATAAAACAGTGAAATGGAAATATCTTTCCGAAGAAAAAGATTAGCAACAGAAGGATAAAGATTACGACGTCAAGGTATATTTTCAAGACTAATTTGAAGCAAGGCGAGCACTGACTTACTAGACAAATGTATCTGAGTGCCTCATATGAAAGGCTTGAACAAATAAGACTTAACTCTTTGAAACCAGTAAAGCAAATTGATATTTAAACGTTTCATATTTTTGCGCAGATAATTTTGTCCAAATACAGATAAATGTGTTACTTGTGAAGATTATAAAAACGAATAAAAAAATATTCAGTCATAAATTTACTAACTTAATTTGATTTTTTTTTTTTATAAGCGTTTCACCCCGAGCAAGGCATGTCACTGCCACTACTTCGCAGGGGGCTACATAGAGTGGAGAAAGGATGATTAAATATAGGAAATGTCAGAGGGTGGGTGATAGGCGGGTAAGGATACCGAGAATGAGGGTTAGGTAGATGAGAGTGTTCTGAGAATAATTGGGAGTTAGAGTGATAGGAGGTGTCTATTGACCCTACATTTAAACACCTGGAGATTGTAGCCGTCGGGAAAGCAGACTTGTGGAAGGATTCACCTCCCTTCACTACAGGCATAGAAAGAAAATATATAAATAAATACGCATTTATAGTATGTTTATTATTATGTTTATTTTCTGTGCGCGTCTAACTGTTAACTTTTCAGATGGCATATTATGATGCTTTCTTTTTCTCACACGCGAACGGGATCATTCATTTTTACTATACTAGCGGTATAGCCCGGCGTTACACGGATGTAATGAAAGCTTTAAAACTAATCCATGGTCCTGGAGCTCAGACTCAGCCTAAAGGATATTTTTTGAATTTTGGTGAGAATCGGATAAAAATTGTGGATTTGTATAAAGGACATATAGACAGATAAATAAACACACACAAACATCTTGCCTTATATATATACATATATATATATATATATATATATATTATCGATTTTCTGCACTATATTAAGAACTGCAGCCTTGAAACTTCTGAATATCGTTTCTTACTTCTTTGTCTATGAGTGTATCAAATTTGATTAAAATCGGACCACTCCTTCTATAACCCGATTTTTTCGATTATTGATTTTCGATATTTATCGGGTGTACCTCGATACAAGACCTAGCTAAAAACACTCGCAGACGCTTATAGTACAACTGTGAAAAGAAAATCGATTCAGCCGTTTCGGAGTCTATAGGTAACGGATACACACACACACAGATATACACACATAGACAAAGTTTCATTTA
This sequence comes from Ascarosepion bandense, assembly GCA_037127315.1. Taxonomy (NCBI): domain Eukaryota; kingdom Metazoa; phylum Mollusca; class Cephalopoda; order Sepiida; family Sepiidae; genus Ascarosepion; species Ascarosepion bandense. Next base: position 646,686 of record JBBBDQ010001511.1, on the reverse strand, counting down.
TAAATAAGTTTAGATTAGATTACCACAGCAAAGGAAGACTACATTAATTTTAATATAGAATTGGTTGTTCGTTCATTGTTTACTTTGTCTTTTATAGCGTTCCTTCCCACACCAATTTAACTCTCTCTCTCTCTCTCTCTCTCTCTCTCTCTCTCTCTCTATCTATCTATCTATCTATCTATCTATCTATCTCGACTGTTTCACTTTGCAAGTGATTGGACACGATATCTGTTGCCTAACTGACAACACGGAAATATATGTTGTCAAAATATTTCTCTTTTTCTTCTTTCTGTCTAACCTCCTTTATTTCCCTTCATATTTTCTATTAATACCTTGGAAGATGTATTAATCCGTCTCTTCCTTCCATCTGTGGGTTAAATAACAGGACAGATTGGGTTCTATATCCTAGGTTGGCAACTGAAGAAAGTAATGGCAACCTACTGCGGGAATATCTTTTGCTCAGTAAAAAATCTCTTTTTTAAAACAAGCCCAAGCGTTTATCATGTGTGGCATTTGACTGCTTTCATTATATTTAGCATCTTTATAAATATATACACGATGACTGAAAATTAAGCCCCCATTTTAAAATACTTATAATATATTTATTAACTATTATTTTTACGAGAGACTGATGTGAGGGGAAAGCGTTTAGCATGAAATTTTATGTAAAATTCATTGTTGTTACCAGATTTCGTTACCAGACTCACGAGCCGCTTAGAAATCGCCACAACTGATTTCACCAGTAGCACTCTTCGCCCTTCAAGTCTTGGTTTGATATGGTAGACTTGTTTCATTAACCCCTACCACCACCGCCAAAAAAGTCACAGGGTGTTAAGTCAAGACTCCTGACTGGCCATTGCATAAAATAGGGAGTTAATTTTCAATCACATTATATAATAACCTAAATTTTATCAGTAATTGCAGAAAGTATCTTTGAATGATTAAGGATGCTTCTAAGTCATGGAATGTCAGAGAATCCGGTTTATTTTTTATTGCTGCAGTCGTTATAATACCTGGAAGAACGTCAATGTAATTAAATATGGACTCGAAAAACGATAGAACTGGAAAATGACTAATTAGTTTTACAAAATAAAGTAATCTTTTTTGATGAAACACCGAATTAACTCTTAAAAGAGTCGTGCCATTTCATTACATATAATTAAAATCTAACCCTATCATGAAATAATATGATGAATGTTGTAATATTTAAAAAAAAAGAATATTTTTTTAAAGATACACAACATATATTGAATATTTAAAGATGCGAACGTTTCGAAGAGGAATGCATTTTGATTGTTTTCTCCTTTCAGAACATAGTTTGTCTTCACAGCAACTTTCATTCATTATCTATAAGCATTCACGACGTTTCGGAAATTATAGTGGGTTAGCTCGTAATTGCTCTGTCTACGCTTTGGAATTCAAACCGACTGGCTGCTATCCTGAGCAGGGGAGCCTGTTAATACACGCTTTCGTGATACGTAATACACGCTTTCGAGACATGACTGACTGGGCAGAAGATTTTCTCGCAGTATGTTGCCGTTACTATCTGCGGTAGACAGGTTGCCAACCTAGGCTACAGAACCCAATCAGCCCTGCTATTTAACCCATAACTGGTAGGAGAAGAGATTAAATATATTTTCACGTAAGCGAATGCAACGAATTTAATTGGAATCGAACTCGTCTCTCCGATTTCTCGTTCCGAGTCAATATCCACTGCACTAAAACGCCAAGGCGGATATTGCATCGATTTATTTAATCCATAGTTGTTTGGTCGGTGGAGAGGGAAATAGACTGATTCTAACATTTTCTTACGTCATTTATTAAGAGAGCGCAAATGACAAAACACGGATTTGAACTCGGCTCGTTGATTTTATTTTCAACATCGTTAACGGTTATGCTATGTTCATATTCTGTAAAGTAATGTTCAAATATTTCCAATTTTTTTCCTTTTATAATAATTTTCAGATGTTTGTTTAGTTTCTAGCATTTGAAAAAACTGGTTGCTAGAAACGACTATAGAAAATATTCTGTAAGAAGTAAAGCATGCAGATTAGCAATAAGAATCATGACAATATCTTTGCTATTGATAAACAAGTTAGGATTCGCTGGTATCAACGTTATCGATAAGAATCATGTTCCCGTTGATAAACGACTGTAAATGAAACTCCGCTTGTGCTGATTAGATAGACATCTGTAAATGAAAAATGAAAATAACAATACACTTACCTCCGATCTCATGAGAAAGAGATAGAATAATCACAGTAAATGCTAATAATCTGTCCATGGTTGGGAAAATTCCACTCTGAAATTTGATATCTGTAATCCTTTTCAAAGAGTAGAACAAAGAGCTGAAAAAAAAGAAAATTCTCATAAAAATAGAACACAATACATTGTTGTTGTTAATAATAATAATAATAATAATAATAATAATAATAATAATAATAATAATAAAACTAGCCAAAGAACTTCAAGAAATGGTTGACGATCCCACTAAAATTCCTGCATGGATGACCAAAGGAATGACATTTCTTCTACCCAAGAATGGTGACACAAACAACCCGAAAAACTACAGACCAATTACATGTCTTCCGACAACATATAAACTATTAACATCTATTTTAACAAAACAGATATATTTATTCTTAGAAAGAAATGACATGATACCGCTTGAACAAAAAGGGTGCAAACGTGGCTGTTATGGTTGTAAAGACCAATTGCTAATTAACAAAATGATCCTGGAAAACTGCTACATACAAAGAAAAATCTTAGTACTGCCTGGATAGATTATCGAAAGGCATTCGATAGTGTGCCACATTCCTGGATTTTAAAGACTTTAAATATATACAAGATATCGCCCGTCATCATCAATTTCATCAAACAGTGCATGTCTATATGGAAAACAACCCTTTACCTCAATCATATAAATGGAACCTATAAGTCTGATGAAATAAACATCAAAAGAGGTATATTTCAAGGTGATTCTTTATCTCCCTTACTATTCTGCATATCATTAATAGCACTAACCAGTCAACTTAATAAGACAGAATGTGTTTATAAAATAGGCCAAAAGAAAATAAGCCATCTATTTTACATGGATGACTTAAAGTTATATGCTAAGAATGATAATGAGCTGGAAGGTCTTCTGCAAACTGTAAAATGCTTCAGCGAAGACATTGGAATGAAATTTAATTTGAATAAATGTGCTAAAGCTACAGTTTTACGTGGATCAATACAAGAAACATCCTCAATTAGCTTAGACCCTGCTGTAACAATAAAAGAATTGAAACCAAAAGAAGCTTATAAATACCTAGGTGTAAATGAGAGCGAAAACATTCACCATAAAAAAATGAAAGAAATAGTGCGTAAAGAGTACTATAGAAGGCTACGAATGATATTAAAAACTGAATTAAATTCACAGAACAGAGTTATGGCCATTAATAGCCTTGCAATCCCAGTTGTCCAATATAGCTTTAACATCTTAAACTGGACTCTAAACGACATCAGGCGAATGGATGCTAAAACAAGAAAGCTTCTTTCTAAGCATAAGATGCATCATCCAAAGGCTGATGTAGACCGTCTATACATACCCCGTAAAGAAGGTGGAAGAGGTCTTATTCAGCTGGAATTGTCATACAAGACAACAACTATTGGCTTATTAACATACATAGAAACAACAAAGGATTGGATGATACAATTAGTAAGGCAACATGAAGAAAGAAAGAAAAAATATTCAATAATAAAAGAAGGCAGTAAATACAAACAAGATTTACAGTTAGTAGATTCTGTAGAAAAGCAAAACAGAAGCCAAGAACCAACTATTTCGGCAAAAAATATGAAAATGAAAGCCAAAGATAAAGCTCTTGAACAGATGAAACAGCGCTAGCAAGACAAACCTCTGCATGGCCAATATCCAGAACGTGCCAATAAATCCAATGTTGACAAAGTTAATACTCATCGATGGTTACGTGCATCTGGATTAAAGTCTGAAACTGAAGGCTTTATTCTTGCAGCACAAGACCAAAGTCTTTTCACTAGAAACTTTCAGGCAAATATTATGCATAATAATATGGATCCAAAATGCAGGTTTTGTGATAAACACCAAGAAACAATAGACCACCTAATCTTAGGCTGTTCTGTGCTTGCCCCAAATGAATATAAAAATCGCCACGATAGAGTTGGGCAATATTTACATTGGGCAATGTGCAAACATTATGGAAAAGCTGTAAACAAACACTGGTATGAACATCACCCAGCACCGGTTACAGAAATAGAAGATGTAACCATTCTATGGGATTACACCATCTACACAGACAGAAAAATTGAAGCAAACTGGCCAGACATTATTGTTAAAAACCAGAAGGAGAAAACTTGTCTATTAATTGATATGGCTTGCCCAGCGGATTGTAACATAGCAATCAAGGAATTTGAAAAACTGTCAAAATATAAAGACCTGGAAATTGAAATAGAAAAAATGTAGAAATTGAAAACAAGAGTTGTGCCAGTGATAGTAGGTGCACTTGGAATGATAAAAAATGGAACAAAACAACACATTGAAAGAATCCCTGGAAACCCCAGCTTAAGAGATATACAAAAAATTGTCTTATTAAGTACAGCCCACACAGTAAGGAAAACTTTATCTATGTAATGCTGGGGATGATAGGGAAGATAGAAAAACATGAAATGGAGCCATAACAATACCTGCCTTAGGTCTCCCCGCTGACTTGGTTGGTAGTGAGACCAAAGCAGAAATCGAAATATGATGAAAAATGACATAATAATACTAATCAGTCAGGAGAGGAGAATGAGTAAGTAAAGCTTCTGCGGGATTCAAGAATCTTGGTTGATAAGTAATTGAAGAGAAATCGCCCTGATATCGCACGTTTTGCCTAAGAGTGACCATGAATCTGTACTGATAGAAGTTACGATGCCTTGGGATGGGAATAATGTAAAACATAGCAGTCGAAAAGCGGGAAGTACAAAAACCTGACAGAGCAAATAGGAGAAACTTATAAAGCAACAGCCGAAGTTTTCCATTTTGTGCTTGGCGCACTTCGAATTATTTCCACAAATCTTTCTATTTCTCAGGTGCTTTTAGGATAAATGACGTTATTGGTGACATTATGCAGGTGGCAACGCTGGTTGAAAAATCTAATATGCTGAGAATTTATACCGCTACGCTGGGAATTGGAGTATATAGATCTATCTATCGCCCGGTTCACACTCCACCCACGTCTATTGAACAGGTTAAGAGGCTTGTTCCCTGTTTAGGATGTGGTTTCCGGCTTTCTATTCTCCAATCTTTTCACTATTACGTAGCCTCCTGCACATCAGTGGCGTTACCGCCTTGCTCGGGGTGATATGATTAAAAAAAATAATAATAAGAGCTTAGATACACCCATCATCACCAGGCCGAAACATTCAATAATCTGGGATGATACAACCTCAAATAATAATAATAATAATAATTGTTTCTTCCTATTTGACATCTGAATTAATAGCAAAGAAATGGAGACGATAGACAACTAAAATGATTTAAAGTATGATATTTTGAAAGTTTGGGAATGACTAGCAAAGAAAGTAAGTACAATACTAGTGATGATTAGATCACTGGGATGTTATGCAAAACATGAAAGCAAATATTGATATTAATAATGATGATGATGATAATTATAATGCCTTGAGGATAAATCAGGCATGGCTCTCATGGCCTTCCAAGCTTAACAAATTGAAACTATTAGCATGTAAATATTTTGCCTTTTTTAGAAAAAAAAAAGGGGCTAGAATCAATAACACGCTCAGTATCACAGATTTGTTTATTATTTTCCTGGTCCTAAGCAGTTGGGGATTTACCTAGATATTGATGCTCTGTTTATCACAGCTAGTAGTTAGGGGCATCACATGTAGGTATCGAGAGAAATGATTTTACTAAGTTTTATGAATGAGGCCGTCAAGGAGTCTTAGGTGTTTCATCTTGATTTTATTAACAACACAAGATGTAACCGTAAATTCTACTCCAACAGCTTCTTTTCTCGCGCTTCCCGCCTGTGGAACTCCCTTCCACAACTCTGCTTTCCCGACAGTTACAATCTCCAGGTGTTTAAATGTAGGGTCAATAGACACCTCCTATCACACTAACTTCCAATTATTCTCAGAACACTCTCATCTACCCAACCCTCATTCTCGGTATCCTTACCCGCCTATCACCCACCCTCTGACATTTCCTATATTTAATCATCCTTTCTCCACTCTACGTAGCCCCCCTACGCAGTAGTGGCAGTGACATGCCTTGCTCGGGGTGAAACGCTTATAAAAAAAAAACAAAAAAAACACACTTAATTGGAAACCTTCAGAGCAGACTTAGTTACACGAATAGAGCATATTCTTAACTGGGGTCTAGCCGATCGTTCATAAAGCTACCGTTATCAGAACCTCTTATTTTATTGGGCGAAATTGACAGTGATGCATATGTATGGTATACCTTTATCAGATTGGGCATTAAAATTGGTATATTGGCCTTTGTATTTTCGTGAATATTGAGGAATGTATTAAATTACGTATCTCAGACATGGAAAAACATGTCTGAGATACGTAAAGTTGAGGCATGTACACCGCTCGGTTACTTAAAAACTCTCTCAATGTAATCTGCTCAAGAATTTTCTCAGAATGAATGGAACTATTGTGTTGAGATAAAAAGCTAAGATATGATGGAATAAAGCTACTAATAAAATAATAGTTATATATTACCAATTCCTTCCACAATTTTTTTCTATAACACGCAGGATTATCCGATTGCCGGATAATCAGATTTGCCCGATTATCGGGTTTGATTATTTATGCCGGACCAACGAATGATATAAAAACAATTCAGTAATTAACATCTAACCCACTAAATATACTTCTCACATGTCTCCTCAGTATTATCGACGCTTAATTCGGGGAATTAGTATGACAATCAGATGATGTTCAAATGACTGCTAATGACGTTGTCCGGATTAAAATAGGTAATCGGCTGTCGATGGTCAAGTGTAGAAATATTTAAATTTCTTCGTCGAAAAAATTCGAATAAAGACCCAAAATAAAAAGGATGCTATTGATTAAAAATGACGAAGCAGAAATAGAGACTTAGAAAACGAAAATAACATAAATTATCCATGCCTCGTGGGTGAATTAGTTGCTAAATTCCCATCCACTGGCGTCTACTTAGTGGTAAGCAGAAAACAGGTCATCCTCCACATCAGTGGGCCAATAGTGCATCATATATCAAGTGCACCATCTGACATATGGATCATCTAGTCGTTCGTAATCACTTATGCTACAAATGTTCAAGAGTGCAACAGCACCTGTAGAAGGGGGATGTCGGGATAGCTTTATAAAATACTGCGTCGCGACACTTCAGTGTAAATCAATTTCTCATTGAGTTTTTTTTTTCTGTTTATTCAAATTTTCAATTATACATTTGACATCTCAAAAAACACACTAAGTAATGTGTCATATATATATAATGTGTGTTGTTAAAGCCAATAGGTTTGAAAAGCTATGGTTTGTATTACAGGATTACCAGTAAAATAAATTTTGAATCTATGATTTTGTCCACCTCTTCAGAAAAGTATCAAAGGGTGTAAAAAGTTGCAATCAGCGCCGTTATTCTCTGAATGATGACAGAAGGTGGTTGTCGGACCTCGCTAACATCATGATAGAGGATTTTCTTATCGGACAGATTATACTTTTTAATTGAACTATTGGTGCAGCACAGTCTTCCCTCCTCTTTATCTACTCTTTCGCTTTCTCTCTCTCTCTCTCTCTCTCTCTCTGTTTCTCTATCGCCTACAGAGAAGGAAATCAAATAAGCAAGAGGAGAAAGACGTAATAAGTTTAAGTTGATATCGCGGCAAAGACCAGATATATGTATGACTGACTGTTTGTATTCTTGCATGTCTGTTTGATAGGGTGTTTCAGAACGCCTGCTCAGTCATATTTGTGTTAGTTCAATTCTCACAGATTCAACCTATAGCTTAAAATGCAACTGTGCTGAGCAAAATCTTTTTTTTTTTAATCATATCACCCCGAGCAAGGCGGTAACGCCACTGAAGCGCAGGGGGCTACGTAGGATTGAAAAGATTGGAAAAGAGAAAGCCGGAGACCACATCCTAAACAAGGAATAAGGGATGAAACTCTTTACCTGTTCAATAGACGTGGGTGGAGTGTGAACCGGGCGATCGTTTAGGCTATCTACTCCAACTCGGCTTCAGTCATTTTTCTACTGCCTAAACATTATCTACCGCTTCCTGTTCCATAAATATTTCATGGTAATTGATGAAATGAGCTTTTTTCTATGGAACCTAGACATTATGAATTTAAGTGCTGTATTAGATTGACAACAAGGTCTCAACAATTCACACCTGAATCGGCAGGATGTGACCTTAAATTCTAAGCTAACAGTTTCCTTTCCTTCACCTCTGGCTTGTTGAACTCTTTTCTGATTTCATGCCTTCCAGTTTATATTGATTTTTAAAAGTTTAAATACAAGTCAGTCATTATCTACAGTCCTCCCTTCTGTTGTTCTCACTCCTTAATACTGTTTTTTTTTTATTCTTTTACACACTTTAACCCCTTGTCTCTATGTAGCTTCACTGCCTTGCTTTGGTTAAGTCCCGACTAAAAGAAAGTAAAAATAAGCGATACACAATACACCTTGTTATGGAACAGTAGTTATCAAAATAATCTTGCAAACCAGAAATGCTGAAATGTGTTTACGACTCACTGGCTTTTTCAGTATCAAATTAAGTCTGATGAATAAAAATTAAATTTACTTTGGTGTACCTATACGACCGGCACCCTCACTGCAATATTTCTGCTTTTCATTTTTTTTTTACTTCTTTCAGTGCATTCTTATCGATTAGACCCTAAAATTTCAGATTAGCAAGCAAAAAAAAAAAAAAAAAAATTGTACAAAATTCAATATTTAAAGATGTTTTTGCTCAGTTTCTCATAAAACGTTCTAGTAAATCGATCCCCATATTACACTCGCTTTGAGGACAAGTAAAATCCAAATCCATTCTTGGGGTTTCCGAAGAAGTTGGCATTGTAAGAACTTAACAAGTGTTGGAAAAATTAAAAATAAAATAAAAAAATAAAAATGAAAAGCCAAAAAATTACAGCGGGGGGTGCCGGTCGTACAGGTTGGTCAATACTTTAATTAATGATTATTGCAGTTTGCTTTGTTCTTTCTTGCCGATAGAAAAGATTGATATTTATGAGAATTAACCAAAAGCCAAATCCTCGAATGCTGATTGTTTTAGGTAACCAAACTCTTGTCTAATAGTAAGATTGATATATCTCAATATTCCAATTCTCATATTTAATTCAATTTGTCTCTGTATTGGACATGTACTGCACTAAATCCTGATACTAGAATGTACGTTGAGAAGTGGATATCGACTCGAAACGAGAAACCGGAAAGATGTTCGAATTCCAGTTGAATTCGTTGCATTCACTTACACACAAATACCCTATTCTTCCTCCAGCTAAGTATTAAATGGAATAATAGATTTGGTTCTTTTGCCTTGCTTGGAATCCAGTCTACTGCGGAAAGTAATGGCAACCTACTGCGGGGAAATATTCTGTCCAGTCAGTCATATCTTTTTCGAGACATGATCGCCCAAGCATGAATCGCGTATAGCACTTCAATGAATGATTGCACTAAATGTTTAGTATGTAACTAAATAAATGCAATAGAAAAATGGGAAGATTTGGGAGTGACATGGAGATGGTAGTTGGGGAAAAAACAGACGGGACTTTTGAAAAAATGAATTAACGGTTTTTCATCAAAGCGATGACAGAAGCAGAGATAAACCGACCTGCCAAAGTAATGAATAATAAATAAAAAATGAATAGACATTTTAAAAAGGGCTCGATGTTCACCCTTGGAAGACCAACGAATGTCAGGCGCAAAAGATAACGGGGGTAGACTCGTCTTTGGCTGGTGGGGTAGAAGAGCCATTACTTTTAATGTTTTTGGATGCCGACCATAAAAAAAAAATTTGACAGGTTTCACTCTCCGAAAGATTAAGTAAAGATATGTAAACGCTCAGCTTAAGCCGAGAGTAACTAATAAGTCCCCCATTTTCAAAAAGAAACAAGTGTTCAAGGTAAAAAAAAAAGAAGGGGCACATAGAAACCCTGAATTCTATAAATTTTGGTTTCCAGTTCTATTTCACTAACACGATTCATATAATCCAAATTTTCCCCGTATTTATCCATTGTATTAGACTAGAGTCAAGTTTTTCTTAGGATATTGGATTTAACTTTGCTGACTACAATGAGGGCGACACCAAAATCTGAAAGTGAAATGGGATAGCCAAAGATGACTTTCAAAAGCTAGGCAAACTATAAAAAAAAAAGAAAATTTCATGGGACGAACATGTGAGTAACGACGCAGTTTAAGAGAAAATGGAAACAAAAAGAACACTTATACTTAATATCAGAAACAGACAGTTGTAATTTCTAGAACACATGACAAGGAAATAGGGCCTGAAAAAATTGATACTCACTGGACAGATTGACGACTTGTGGGACACAGGAAATCAATGTATAATCTACCCAGTGAGCTTGTTTGAAATTGATGGCAGTACAGGATGTAGGAGAGATAACAATAAAACAAAATTTATTAACAACTACAAAGAAGAAGAAATTGTGAAGAGCCTTGATTGACCTACACTACCGGCTATAATTATTACGTCACCCCAGTTTTAAAAAAAAGATAATTCTAGATAATTCTAAATGGAAATATAATAGTTTTTTTGTTATTATTACTTTGTAAAATTTTAGAAGGCAGCCAGAAAGCCTTTGCTTCGGCCAGCCAATAAGAAGAAGAGACTAGCATGGGGAAGAGTGCTTTCTTTCCCTTTCCCATGCTAGTCTCTTTGAATAATAACAACAGAACTATTATATTTTCATTTAAAATTATCCATTTGGCAATAAATACTTAAAATAGAATGAAATACATCTTTTTTTAAAACTTGCGTCGCCTAATGATTATGGCCGGTAGTGTACGTCTGTCTTTCAATATGGCAGTGAATGCTGGACAATATCATCAAAGATGAAGGAAAAACTTTAAGCAACTGAAATGTGGTTCTACAGAAGGATGCTGCGAATATCATGTATCGAGCATGTGAGCAATGATGAGGTCTTGGAAATGATGGAAACAAAAAGGAAATTAATACTGAGCATCAGGAAGAGACAGCTGAAGTTCCTGGGACACGCGATGAGGAAGGAGGTCTTGGAGAATCTGATACTAACAGCCAGATAGAGGGAAAAAGAGACAGGGGAAAGCAACCGATAACATATTTGAAGGACCTAATCTGGTGGATGACGAAACGAGGATTGCATGGTGTAACAGGCGTGCTCAGAACCACGATGGATAGGGAAACGTGGAAGGCCACGATCGCCTACGTACTGAAGAGACAGGGCACATAGAAGAAGTGTACGTCTAAATGTGAAACTGTACATAAAAGAATAAAACTATTGTCATAGGGTCTAGGATAAACGTTAACTTGCTCAGTGAGTCGGTTAAGATTTTCCCGAAGTATGTTGCCATTTATTTCTGCGGTAGACTGGTTATTAAACAAGGCTATAAAACCCAATACATTCCGCTATTAAAACCCATAGCTGAAGAGAGAAGTTTTGGATTAATACCTTTTCCAAGGGTAGTTGCACGTAAGTGAATGCAACGAATTCAACTGGAATTCGAACTCGGCTCACTTATTTTTCATTCCATTACACCACAACGCAGTGGATATAAAACTGAAAATATTTTACAAATGTCGAATTATGTTGTCGAATCCTTTAGTTTGTGTTAATCGTCTTTTGACTCGCAGATATTCATAAACTGTAAAATTATTTTCAGAATGAAATAATATAAAATAATAATGAATTAAAATATAATAATAATTAATATATAATAATCTTTTTAATTACAAACTAAAAACTATTTTTTCTTAATATTTTCATTTGCTTTTCCTACAAAATTCTTGAACAATTACTGGTCAATAAGGAAACAAATCTCGTTAAAAACTACTTCTGATTTCACATCAGTTACACTGCCGTTTTTCACTCGAAACCAACCCTGTCGGATTTCCTGTCTCCGGGCAGAGACGAACACAGACGAGGCTATACCGAACAGCAGAGTCTCGTCTGGAGAAAAATAGACAGTTGGTCGACCCTACTTTATGAAGGGTTTACGGGAAAATTTTGCCTGAGCTTAAAGGCTCGGAGTTCCCACGTTAAAAATAACCTTGTGTTACATCTAGTTCTCAGTGGAGAGGTTTCTGGTGAATATCCAGTTATACTGAAAGCATTCTAACTTGAACGTCGAAATCACAAGCAACAATCAGATAAAGAGAAATCAATAATTATTCTTTATTAATATTATTAATAACGTCAAATACTTTAAGAAATCAAGTAACTTGAGACGATAATCGCTTTTACATTCCGAGGCATTATGAAATAAAAAGTAACCTGATATCTAACAACAACGGAAACATGAATATTTATTCAGTCGTTATCTCCCAATGCGCTGGGTTCTTGTAGGACGTTGGCGAAAATGGCTCTCCACGACTAGCTCTCCTTTGTAACTCTTAGTAAATTTCGTCTTGTTCCTATGACTCCTAAACTCTGTTCTGCCAATCATAACTCACTATATTATTAATGCTCTATTTTCTTCTCTCTGTCTTGCCTTCAGTACGCCCTGTGAGTGTTAAATTTCCCAAGTCCTCTTTCTTCATAATGTACCCTAGAAATGTCAGCTGTCTCTCTTTGATGTTATGTATAAGTGATCTTTTTATCCCCTTTTCTTTAAAACTTCGCCGTTGCTAAACACTCTCCCATAATTACCTAACTTTTAAGAAAATAGTTACAAAAAATTTTTCCCTACTAATCAACCGTATTATGGGGAAAATGAATTAAGCGTATATTTTTAAAAAAGGGCTTATAGTGTAACGGTTGTCACCGCCGAAATAAAGATTCAGTCAATCTGTTAAGTGCCATACATAATAAACGCTTGGGTGATCATGTCTCGGTTTTTATTATAATAGAGAGAATTATTATTATTATTATTATTAGTAGTAGTAGTAGTATTAATAATAATAATAATAGTAGCAAGTTTATTATTTTTCCACCCCTTTATATAAGAAAAAGAAAATCTGATTAAATATATTATTCTAATTTAAAAAATTCCATAATTTTGGGAGAGGGAGTGTATTCAACAAATGTGTTAGTAAAGTGTCTTACGGATACACGCTTGGGCGATTATGTCTTGTAAGAGACATGGCTGACTGGGCAGAAGATTTTCGCACAATAGGTTGACATTAATTTCAGCGGTATGACTGGTTGCCAACCAAGGGTTCAGAACCTAATTTGTCTTGCTATTTAACTCATAGCTGAAGGGCGAAAAGACGGATTTATACTTTCCCCAAGAGTAAGTGAATGCAACGAATTCAACTGAAATTCGAACTCGGCTCTCTAATTTCGTGTTCCGAGCCGATATCTACAACGTAATTAAAATGGAGATTTCCAAACCGAATGTAAATTTCGTTTGATTATATTTTGCACATTTTGCGCTCATGCCCTTCAAAAAACACATAAATTCATCTTCCATGTGTAGGTAAAATTTCAAATTAGACACGGATTCCCAGCCTCGGTTGGTCTATAGTCGAGTAGTAAGAAAATTGAATTAAAAACTGTGAAGTACTTGTGTTGCATTCATGCTTTACAATTATCAGTTCTTTCGAAAATTGTGGCTGAGTATACACAAAAATGACTAATTACATTTAAAACTCTCTCTCTCTCTCTCTCTCTCACACACACACACACACACACACACACACACACACATATATATATATATATATATATATGAACATATTCTTAGTAGTACAGAACTTAATAATAGCGAGGAAAAAGCGAAATTTTGACCACAGTTTTATACCAAAAACTAAAATAAACGACCGGTTTGTCCCAGATATTCTCAAGTTTATTTCTGGAAAATTTATAATAGCATGGAAAAATAAAAGATGATAGTGAGAGGGGAAAAATACAAGAGAACTAGAGTCCATTAACATTCAAGCCTAGCAAACAATCTCTTTATTTACAGAGAGATGGCTTGCGGGATTTGATATATATGGACTCTAGAACTTCCTAAATGATATAGAGAGTGTGACCTAGATAGTACAGTAAAACAGTCGGCACTCAATCCAACAACACATTTCTTGCTATTCATGGCATGATGTGCTACGGATGACCCGGATGTACAAGGTAACCAAAAAAGTTCTGTCCATTTTTTGATTAGTCATTGAATGAAGTTGAAATATATACGAAATGCGTGTAGCAATTGTTTTCAAATTCAAACAGCCGGAAGTAGGAACATCAGACGTTATAAAAAAACACGCGCACCGTGCCCGTCCATCAGTTATAAGCCGGAGAGCTGTGAGAAGGATGGAAGTGTCTAGAGATCTTGTTCGGGGCTGTTTGCTTTACGACTCAAAGTGGGCTTATCAGCAGCTGCATCAAGTCGCCGAATATCTCAAGCGTTTGAGGATAGTGCTGTGGATAAACCTACTGCAAGGCGTTGATTTCGAAAATTCAAGTCGGGAGATTTGTCTCTCCATGATGAGCCTCGAAGTGGACGACCACAGATCTTGAATGACGGAGTCCTGAAGGCGGCCATTGAAGAGGACAGTAGTCTATCGTGTGGTGGGGAACTTGCAAGACAGTTCAACGTATCCGATGAAACAGACTTCACCTTGCACCGCCTAGGTAAGACGTACAAACTGAGCAAGTGGGTTCCGCAAACGCTGTTGGATGTCCACAAGGGACAACATGTGACAGCCTGTTGTATCGCTGCTTTCTCGCCTCCGTACCGCATCCTTATTCAATCGAGTGCTTGCCAGTGATGAAAAGTGGGTTTTGTACGAAATTCCAAAGTGTTCCAGACATTAATTGTCTCCTCAGGATGCTGTCCCTCACACCGCAAGACCGCTTATTCACCCATGCAAGATTATACTTTGTCTCTGATGGACAGGTCGTCAAGTGGTTTATTATGAACTGCTACTAACGGGCCAAACGGTCACTGGAGATCTATGCTCTCTGCAATTGAAACGTGTGGGCAATAGGCATTGCGCCAGAAGGAGCAAGCACTGGTGAATCGCAAAGGTGTGCTTTTCCTCCATGACAACTCCAGGCCACATGTCGCGCGAGTGCTCAAGGAATACCATGCAGCAACTTGGGTGGTGGACTTTTGCCATCCACCTTATTCACCTGATCTTGTGCCATCCGTTTACCACCACTTCCAGTCCCTGGATAATCATCTTGGTAGGAAATCCTTCACCATTGAAGTAGACAAATCACTCACGGATTTCTTTGCGTCAAAACCCGCCGAGTTCTACCACAAGGGCATTGAACAGATGGATACATGTTGGCAGAAGGTGCTGGATGCCGATGACGATTACTTCGAAGACTGAATACACATACTGTAAAGCGTTTTCGTTTTTCCTTGTAAAAGGGACAGAATTTTTTTTGGTTACCTTGTATTTACCAGTTGGTTACTACTTGCGGCCGGATTATATATATATATATATATATATATATATATATATATATATATATGACTTTTTATATTAACTGATTATTCAACGCTTTTTCGAAAGCATAACAGGAACTTCCAAACTGCATAACTGGAAGGTTAGAATAAGCCAGAAGCTGGTCAAGACTAGCGAAATAATATTTTCATCCGGGTTTGTACGATACCAAAATATATATTTTTAAGGTTTTTGCATCCGGACGTTATAGCGTATAATTTAAATATACAAATAAATAAATTCAATTTTGGTCTTTATCTTAAATTCAAATGTCTCAAACAGACAGTTTATAATATGCACCTGATGATTGCATAATACATGAAACTCTAAGTCGTGCCATCCACGTAATATATATATATAGGCGTGTGTGTCCTACATATTGTTGATATTAATCCCACATTTTGCAAATTGAAGAGTGGAATTAATTAAATACAAAGATAAAAAAACATATAGTTGCAAAAATAACCTTGCCAGAAAGCAGTGTTCCTTGTAAAAAAACAGAGGCTGCAATTCAAATTAACAAGGATCGAGTTTCATCTTCCGTTTTTGCAGATCATTTTTAAATCAATGTGTGTCATAAATAAATTTCAGTTAGTATCACTGCATATTACCTACTAGACTATTAGAGGCCTGTTAAAATCACTTCGTTTTGAATGTTGATTTACAAAAAACAGATGGTTCCTCCGAAATTAAAGAAGCTGGTGCTGGTGCGGCATAATCATTTTACGCTAACCCTTTAATTCCCAGTTGATTTTTGTGTCTGGATAATCTTGAGTTAAATGTAGCAAATACCTAATTTGCATTTTTTTTTTTTTTTGCTAATTTGCGTTTTTTTTTTTTTTTGCTAATAAACTAATTTCAAAATTTTACTATTTCAAGAATAAATCTAAATAAAGTTCATGAATTTTGTGTTAGATACATTGAATAGAAAATATATTCACACCAGTATTCTAATTAGGAAACATGATGAAAAATATGCAATGTTTTACTGTATTCGATAAGTAAAAACCTTGTGGAAAAATCTAGTCAATAAATAAGATTTCTTAAATCATTTGTTAGAATATAATTAATGAAAACAAAAAAAAAAGAATAGATATTACTGTATATAACACCATAATACTTCTAGGTACAATTTTTCATATCTGGTCAGGCGCCCCTGCTGTTCATCTAAGGGGTTTCGACAGGCTCTAAAGGAGAAACTGTAATGTGATTGGTCCTGACCTGGCAGCTCGACTCCAGCCACTTTCTCACCGGTGGCATGTGGCTTCCCTTCTATGAATATTTTAATGACTTCTGCTAAGACAAACTTAGGTCAGTAGTGCCCCCTCCACAAGAATCTACCCGTGCAACCAAACTGGCAACAAAGTTCCAACCATTTACAATTAGATCAGCAAAATGCAGCCGGCAAATCTACTCAACAGCTTCTTTTCTCGCACTTCCCGCCTGTGAAACTCTCTTCAGTATACTTGCTTTCCTGACGGCCACAAATTCCAGGAATTCAAATGCAATATCAATTCCCAGTCATTCCTACATCATTTCATATATCTTTTCTTTTTCCTTCTCTCTATCTTCGCAACTGTCTTCACACCTGTGTTCCTATCCTTCTCTTGCTCTTTCTCTGACACCCTTTGTAACTGGTTCGTCTTTATCTTCACTCTCCTCCTGCCTAAATCTTTACTCTCTTATGTAGCCCCCTGCGCATCTGTGGTGGTACCGCCTTGCTTGGAGTGAAACGATTAAAAAAAAAAATAAAATGTTTTATATTTGTATTGTTTTTTGAAAATCGATCAAAATTACTGTACTGTAGAGCAAATTACATCACAATATAGTTTAATTGTTTAGTAAAATTTCCCTTTGAAGTAGATAAAGGGAATATTTCATGGTACAATGATTTAGCATAATTGGGCTTCTGTAATGCATCTTTTCCATATACAAATTGGAAAGCTTCAAAAAATTTAAAAATTTTATAATCCTGTGAAACTTTAAGAAAACTGAGTGCATGGTCATCAGCAAAAGATACAACACAAAATGCCAAATACAGGTGGGAGAAAACAGAAACAAGCAAGTACAAAAATTTAAGTACCTAGGAAGTTTTCTAACAGGAGATGGAAAGTGCGACATGGAGATCCAAAGGCAAATTAGCATGGCAAAGGACGCATTCCAGAAGATGAGCAAAATACTAACACACAGGAAAATGTAAATAGAAACAAAGAAAAGAGTGCTGGACTGCTATGTGATGTCAGTTCTTCAATACGGCAGGGAATTCTGGACAATATCATCGAAAATGAGGACAAAACTGGAAGCGGCCGAAATGTGGTTCTACAGAAGGATGTTATGGATATTGTGGACTGAGCATGCAAGCAATGATGAGGTGTTGGAAAGAATGGCATCAAAAAGGAAATTAATAGTGAGCATCAGGAAGAGACAACTGAAGTTCCTGGGACACGCAATGAGGAAGGAGAGCCTGGAGAACCTGATACTGACTGGTCAGATAGAAGGAAGGAGAGACAGAGGAAGGCAGCGGATAATATATTTGCAGGGTCTGATCAGGTGGATGACGGAACGAGGGTTACCACGAGCAACAGGAGCAAACATACTAAGAGCCACAAGGGATAGGGAAACATGGAGAACCATGGTCGCCTACGTCCTGAAGGGACAGAGCACATAGAAGAAGAAGAAGATATAAGGCTTTTACTGATCACCGGAATAAAATTCTAATACTAGGATTTTGAAACTAAATTTAATCTTTAAACTTATCTCCTCAAAATACGGAAATATTTGTAAAAAAGATTTTGTGACGTTATTTTGCATATCGAATCCCGGTAAAAAAAAATCGACATGCCTTAGGGATCAACCCTTATCTATCATACATGTCCTCTTGTGACTTTCTTCATTTACTCGCTTCTTCTTCTATATGCCATGTCCCTTCTGGTCCTAGGCGATCATGGCCTTCCACATCTTCCTATCTTTTGTAGCTTCCTATCTCTTGTAGCATCAGATTCTCCAAGCTCTCTTTCCTAATTTAGTTAGTTAAGTGGCATACGGGATACACTCTTTGGACGATCATGTCTCGAAAAAAAGGACATGACTGACTGACGAAAGAGACATAACTGACTGGGCAGAAGATTATCCCGCAGTAGTTTGCCTTTGCTTTCTGCGGTAGACTGGTTGCCAACTAAGGCTATAGAACCCAATCTGTTATATTATTTAACCCATAACTGGAGTGAAAGGACGAATTAATATCTTTCGCAAATATATTTGTGCGTAATAAATGCAAGGAATTCGACTGGAATTCGAACTCTGCTCTCCGATTTGTCGTTCCGAGTCGGTATCCATTGCACCACAACGCACATCCGCACTTTCCTCATTCAGTCAGTCAGTTAAGTGCCATACGTGATACACGCATGGGCGATCATGTCTCGAAAGAGACATGACGGACTTGGGCAGAAGATTATCCCGCAGTAGGTTGCCATTGCTTTCTGCGGTAGACTGGTTGCCGACCAAGGCTATAGAACCCAGTTTGTAATGCTATTTAACCCATAACTGGAAGGAATAGACGGATTAATGCCTTTCCCAAGGGTAGTTGCGCGTAAGTGAATACAATAGATACAACTGGAATTCGAACTCGGCTCCCCGGTTTCTCGTTCCGAGCCGATATCCACTGTACCACAACGCACATCCTCATTACATGTACCAAAACCTTCAGCTCTCTGTTCCTAGTGTTAAGTTTCCTTTGCGTGTCCATTCTTTCAAAAACCTCATGGTTGCTCACATTTTCTGTCCATGATATCCTCACCATCGTTCTATAAAACCACTTTTCGGTTGCTTGAAGCCTTTCCTTCGTCTTTGATGAGATTGTCCTGCATTGGCTGCCATATTGAAGGACATATATCACATCACAGTCTCTTCTTTGTTTACAGGGAAATTTTCCTTTCTCTCAATACTCTACTACAAATACGCCTTCAGATCTCCGTATTAAGTTGATTGTTCGATAGAGTTAAAATTTGTTTCGGAATTGTTATTTAGTAAGAAAATTTATTTGAATATAATCTAAGGACGTAGAGCATCTCACCAGAAATGTTTAGTAGTAGTAGTCTATCAGGCTATTACTTAGGTGAAGTGGGTTCGATTCTCACTTGATGCTCATGAGTTACGGCCTTGTACCAGTTAAGTTTCGTAAATATTCTATCTATTCTACCCATTGAAATGTTGCTGCTAATTTTATGCGTTGTGTTTTTAGTAGAACAATAGAAAAGAGGTGATATTTTTTATAATCATATCGCCCCAAGCAAGACATTTTACTGCCACTGGTGTGCAGGAAGTTACATAGGAGGAACGTTATGAGAAAAAGTGACAGATTATAGGGAGTGTCAGGAAGTGGGTAAGAGAAAGATGATAATACTGATGAGAGTGGAGTGGATGGAGAAAAGAACATGAGAGAGAATGCAAGTTAGTGAGATAGAAGACGACTATTGACTTTATATTTAAATTCTTGGAGATTGTGTCTGTCGGGGAAGCAAATAAACAGAAGGGACTTCCACAGGGAAGTGCGAGAGAAGAAGCTGCTGGAGTATAATTTTGTTTACA
The DNA here is from genome assembly GCA_037127315.1 of Ascarosepion bandense. Classification (NCBI taxonomy): domain Eukaryota; kingdom Metazoa; phylum Mollusca; class Cephalopoda; order Sepiida; family Sepiidae; genus Ascarosepion; species Ascarosepion bandense. Next base: position 626,467 of record JBBBDQ010001511.1, on the reverse strand, counting down.
TATTATTGGTTTCACAGTAAAAGGGTGGGACCTAGCTGCTAGTCTTGTGGTTCGAGTAACTTCATATATAGGGGGCACCAGAGAGCTAAGTTCATCGGAGCAGAAGCCGTGAAAGTATTTGTAGAAGAGACACAGGGAAGCCACATTGCGCCAGTAAGAATGTGACGATATCTCTGAAAATGGATGCCAGATGGTTATTAATGCCTGGAAAATCACATGATATTGCATAAAATTGTAGGTGATAATCTTGCTCAAAATTGTTTACGCGGCCTTTTCGGTAATTAATTATTTTCCACCTTGCAACACCTTTCCCCACAGACAAAAAAAATTCCTAGCCTTCCTGTAATCTATCACTATTTTCCTGGCAAATGTACAGACGAGTTATATTCTTAGTTTGACCAGTTCAGACCGTCACAGCTAGAATCTGCGATTCTACATACGCAGGATTGAACTATCCTTCGTAGTTAATTGATGAGGAGGACGTCTCACCCAGACAGCGTCGTTTCAAAAACGAATACTTTGTGGAAGAGACTCCAGAGTATATGCTTGCTTGATCGCTAAAATTAACCTCTTCAAGTTCAGATTCAACCATTATTGATCCTACATATACTTATAACATACTTTTGATTTCCTCCTTTTAATTCCTTCACTCTTTCAGTAACGCAATAACTTGAACGACTCTTGAGCCTTACATCTAGTAAAAGTAGTATAAAATGTTAATAAATGGTTAAATATCTTCTGGATCTGACTAAAGATTAGTCGAGGTTCGTTTTAAATTTAAACTTCATTTTAGGTTTCAGCGATTCCATTGCGTTTTTTTTCATTTTTATTCACACTGACCTTGAACAAGAATTAATAAAATGAAACGATCAATTAAAAGAACTAAATCTCCCAAGTCAAACTCAAAGATGTCGCTGATAAACTACAGGCCAAAGAATAAGTAAACTATAAATGTAAACTAATTGAAAAACACATAGAAACAAATATCATTACGCATTTAATAACCTGATTATGTCAGTAACCGCTATTTCAATTCCTGGCAATCGCAGACAATCGGTTCGTTTTTGTCATTAAAATGTAAAACAAGCAAATTGAATGGACAAACTCTCCTAAGACTAATGGGAGTTAGAAAATGTCAAATTTAAAATTTCAATGCTTCATTAATATACACGCTTACACACAAATACAAACACAAAAAAAAAACACCAATATATGCATGAGGCTGAATAAGGGACATACATCCGTCAATCTCTCTTTATATTATATATTGTTTAATAGTAAAAATGTTTCGCACCAAGATTGCTTTTTCAGTGGTTCTACTGATAAAGCAGGTTTTTATCGTAAACTGTTTGATATCGGGGTGGAGGTGGGACATTGATAAACTTATTAATATTTCAAAGAAGAGACCACACACCATGCTACCAAGGTTTCGACCACGTAGGTCTCTTCAGGCAAGCTTAGCCCGACGCTTGTCTGATGAGACCTGAGTTGTCAAAACCTGGGTAGTAAATAAGTGGCATGTATTCTGTTCTTTAACATATAGTTAGCTCTGCATCTTCAATTCATTTGTGTTGGGTGAGCATTGAGCACTTTTTCCAACTACCTTCTGCTGGCCCAACCAGCATATATATATATATATATATATATAGGGGGTGAACTGAATAATGAAAACACCTAGTACCACACTAACATAATTTGGAAAATTAAACTGAAAAATATTGCTATTTTTATGTTTGTTGATTTAATATCAGTAGTATTTCATTTTTTTTTATTGCTAAAAAAGCAAGCTAGCTCTTTAATGCAACACACACTCTCGGGTGGCTTCCGGGACTTTTGGAGAGTTAAACCTTCAGCAAGAAAAAAGATACGCTAAACGAGAAAGCAAGAAAATAATTATACACTAAATGTGTTTAAAACTTTTTATAAATATTTAAAGACTTTCAAATGCAATATGAACTAAAATGGATAACACATCTAATTCAAAAATAAAACATTACATAATCAAAATGATGTTCCCGACGTCTTTAATCTATACTTTAGAAAAGAAACCAAATCAATACCGGAAAGTGAAAAAATGTTTCTGTACTTGGGAATCCTATTTTTATGAAAAAGCGTTTTAATAGGAAGATTTAATTAAAAATTCAAGCCAAAGAAGCACTCACTGTTGGGCCAACGAATATCATTTGTTTCCTCATAAGGAAACGCCTAATATTACTGTTATTACTGCTACAAATATTAATATAATATTAATATAGATTTTTCGTATATATATATATATATATATATATATATATATATATATATATACGAAAAATCTATAAGTGAGCCACAACCTACCGCGGTTTCACTCTACGGATCGTCAGGGAAAGTGGCTCTTTCCCTGACGATCCGTAGGGTGAAACCGCGGTAGGTTGTGTCTCACTTATAGATTGTTCGTGTTCTTGCTCTACTTCCGTACTTTCGTATCGAGCTCTTTTTCTGGTGTTTAGGTTCCGTTTTGGGTTTTTTTTTTCTTTTCTGCGGATGCTTGACTGCTTGTTCTTGTTCCATTGGTTTCGTTTTTTTCATCCCCAATATCCGACGAAATATTTCTCGTCGGATTTTGACGGATTTAGGTTCTGTTTGTTGACATTTTTTCGAATATTTATGTTTATTTTGATTAGTGTAAACTTACGGATTCTAGTTTATTTGTATTATTATATATATATATATTTCTAAAAGAAAACTCAACACGTCATTTCAATTTTTTATAAATTATAATTCATTTCTATGAGCTTAATTACCTCATTTCATCATACCTTACAATATTCCTTCCATTTGGTACAAAAAAAATTGCCTGAATAAGCATTTTTTTAACTGAAGAAAAGGATAAAAATAAAATGAAAATAAAAATACAAAGAAGGCAAAGAGAAAGAGGAAAAGAGAGTCAAGACCTTAGGCATTGGCGCCAGTTATTCGAAAGTGAATGTTAAAAAAATTGAAAATGAGGGAGATTATATTGTAAAACAAATATTTGATGTGCAAAGTAAATATATTTTTTCGTTATTGGGCTACAGACACATATACGTGCATATATATATATCTAGTAAATAATCTTATCTGACAGGACGCTCCGTTATATATGTTTAAAAGAGAAAACAACACATTTTCTTTATTGAGACTGGTAAAAATCTGAAGAGAGTGACAAGAAAAACTACAAATAAACTGCAAGAAAACCGAATGTATGGTCATCAGTAAAAAGGGTATCCCAATATGCTAAATACAAGTCGAGGATACTAAAATCAAGTAGGTATAAAAATTTAAATACTAGGAAGTGTTATAACAGAAGACGGAAAGTGCGACACAGAGATCCGAAGGCGAATTGGCATGGAGAAGGAAGCATTCCAGTAGTTGAGTTAAGTATTAAGAGACAGGAAAATTTCGCTAGAAACAAAGAAGAGAGTACCGGATTTCTATGTGATGTCAGTTCTTCAATATGGCAGTGAATGACAATATTATCAAAGATGAAGGGAAAGCTTGAAGCAATTGAAAGGATGCTGCGAATATCATGGATCGAGCATGTGAGCAATGATGAGGTTTTGGAAATGATGGAAATGAAAAGGAAATTAATACTGTGCATCAGGAAGACACAGCTGAAGTTTCTGAGGACATGTAATGAGGAAAGGGGGTTTGTAGAACTTGATACTAACAGGCCAGATAGAGAGAAAAAGAGACAGGGTAAAGCAGCGGATAACATATTTGAAGGATCTAATCAGGTAGATAATGGAACGAGGGTTGCATGTTACAAAAGGAGAAGAGCCACCAGGGATAGAGATGTTGAAAGAAATGATCGCCTACGTCCTGAAGGGACAGGGCACATAGAAGAAGAAGAAGAAGAAGAAGAAGAAGAAGAAGAAGAAGAAGAAGATATATTTTCACCCAAAGCCGGAGGAAGAGATTGATTAATATTTTCCCAAGGTTATTTGCGCGTAAGGGTGAATGCAACAAATTTGAGCGTAAGTGAATTCGAACTCGAATCTACACAGCACCACAACGTCCATCCATATATATATATATATATATATATATATATATATATATATATATATATATGCACGCTCTAGCCCGCACGCGCGTGTGTGTGTGTTTATAGTCTGAACACTTCTAGCTAAAATGTTTCTAAAAGTACTGTTCTCCGGCAATTATGGTAACATTTATAACCGGATTGAACGCTCATGGTGTTGCTATGAGATCACCTTTTAGTTCTATTGTATCAAATTTTTAAATGTTTTAATTAGAAAATAATTCATATCAGCTTTTACCGACCTTTTCATGAATGTTTCTTGTATTGTTGATATACTCATATTTGCCGAAGTCCTAGATTAAATTAAATCAGAAAAAAAACTGTTAAGGTAATCTCTTTTCTGTTCTTTTTGAGCCTAATAATTGATACCCTGTCTTAATAGTCAACATTTTACAATTTCATTCTATAAAAAAACCCACTAATATAAATATCTGTCTTGTTAATCCTCAAAGTAAATGTCTTCATATATATGAAGTAGCTGTTATTAAAGACATAATTAGCAGAGCCATACTAATTTCTTTGTCACGCAGTGTATTTTACCAAGAATTAAGTATCATCATTATAATGGTTTTCAAAGCCATTTTGATAATAACTATCATTAGCTATAAAGAAGTTTGGAAAAATCGACAAACAATCTATTTAGCAAACAACATCATGATTTAATTTAGGTTTGCTGGCGTTGATCAAAACGCACTCAGCAAAAATATTAAACAGACATTGTCAATTCCGTTCAAATAAACATGTTTACACCTCTCTCTCTCTCTCTCACTCTTTCTCACTCACTCTCTCGCTCTCTCTCTGTATAGCTAGCTAGCTAGCTAGCTAGATAAATAGATCAACGCCTAAAAACGATCGCTAACCGTGTAATCCCTAACTCGTTCAGTAACGCAATAGCTTGAGTGACTCTTGCGCCTTACAGGTGGTAAAATAATATAAAATGTTACTAAATAGTTAAATATTTTTTCGGGATCTGATATAGGAGTAGTCGAGGTTCGTTTTAAATTGAAAATTTAATTTTAGATTTCAGCGATCCCATTGTTTTTTTTTAATATATATATATATATATATATATATATATATATATATATATATATATATATATATATAAAATCCTAAAAAAGAAATGTATATAGATAAAACCGTAAAAAAAAGATTATATTAATATTAATTTTATCAATATTAAAAATGATCCAAGTGGAGGGCTCGATATGGATATTATTATAATTTTTTTTTAATCGTATCACCCCAAGCAAGACGGTAACGCCACTGGTGTGCAGGCGGCTACATAAGATTAAAATGATTAGATAGAAGAGAGTGAAGAGGAAGACGAACCTGTTAGGAAGGAGCAAGAGAAGGATGGGAATACAGGTGTGATGACAGTTGCAAAGGTGGAGAGAAAGGAAAGCATATACAGGGTGGTCAAGAAAGAACTAGAGTCAAGTGGTTAAGAGACGAGTATTGATATTGCATTTAAATTCCTGGAGGTTGTAGCCGTCAGGAAAGCAAGAATATGGAAGCGAGTTCCACAGACGAGGAGTGCGAGAAAAGAAGCTGAAGGAGTAGAATTGTTGTCTGCATTTGGTTGATCTAACTGTGAAATGATGAGACCCAGTTGCCAGTCTCGTTGCACGAGTAAACACCTGTTGCAGAGGGACTAGTGACTTAAGTTCGTTGGAGCAGAAGCCGTGGAAGTATTTATAGAACAGCCAAAGAGAAGCCACATCCCGTCGGTGGGGAAGTGGCTGGAGTCGAGCCGCCAAGTATCTGTCACATTACTGATTCTTCTTTGGAGCCTTGTCAAAAACACTGAGATGAACAGCAGGGGCTCCTGTCCATATATGGCAGCAGTACTCCATGCACGAACGAATGGTTGATGTGTATACATGCACGTGGGATTCAGGAGGGAAAAACGTCCTGGCCTGACACAGTGACCCAACCTTCCTAGCAGTGGATTTAAGTATTAACTCAATGTAGTGCTTCCATTTGAGAGCAAATGAGAGGTTAAGGCACAGTGTATTGCTCTCAGAAGACTCGTTTTGTCGATGTTGCTTTGGCCAAAATAATTGTATTTTTTACCTTATTGGCAGAAACCATGTGTTGGGATGGGTGCAACTTTTTAATAAATATTTTTAAAAGTAAGTCATTTTTGCTTAATTTTCATGCTTAATTGAACGTTTGGTTTTCTTTTTAATTTGGCAGAATCTTCTTTGATTGCTGGAGCAACGATCAAAAACAACTATTCATTAATGCAAACATAGTACAAAAATCCACATATCGAAAGGAGCCCAAAAACATATCAACACACAGGAAGTTAAAAAAAAAAGGGGGGGGTTGAGCATCAAGAAAGAAAACAAATTATTTAAAATTTGTCATCCAGACATAAAAAAAGGCAGATACAGAAATTCCCATTTTTTTCGTGGGGGGATCCACGTAGTCTCTTATCAGTTGCAAGCTCTGGGAAGTTTTGCTTGGGTAGGTGGATGTCTGACATTCTGACATTTTTCCGGCCAATCTATGTATACAACAATGACTATTGGGTTAAATATCACATACTTTTTAACGCTTAGTTGGGCTGAGAACTTTTCAGCGCCTTCTCTTATCTATTTGACAGTAACACTGACAAAACATTAATTCCGTTCAGATTTGATGCACAAGTCCTAGATTTTTTCAAAGATGAAAAATCAATTAGTTTAATTGCGGGATTTTGGTGACATTAGTAACGATGATTACAAACTTGACAAATGAATTTAACGTTTGCTACACTTGAAAGTAATTTTAGTCCACCACCCAAATGAGACATTGCATTCCATGCATATATATATATATATATATATATATATATGTGTGTGTGTGTGTGTGTGTGTGTGTGTGTGTTAAAATATCAATAGATTCAAAGTAGGATAACAAAAAAAAATTAATTTAGACAAAGTATATTTTCAATATCAACTCATTCACTGGTGAATACTCCTACTGAGTATTTTTCATCATCTCTTGAAATTTCAGAAAAAAAGTCAGTTATATATATATATATATATATATATATATATATATATATATATATATATATATATACCATATCATATCACCCTGAGCAAGGCGGTAACATAGGGGCTACATAGGAGTGAAAAGATTGGAAAAGAGAAAGCCGGAAACCACATCCTAAACAGGAAACAAGGGATGAGCCTCTACACCTGTTCAATAGATGTGGATGGAGTGTGAACCGGGCGATAGTTTAGTCTATCTACTCCAATTAAAAAAAGAAAGTGAGAAGATTGGAAAAGAGAAAATCGGAGACCGCATCCTAAACAGGGAACAAGGGATGAGTCTCTTCACCTGTTCAATAGACGTGGGTGGAGTGTGAACCGGGCGATAGTTTAGTCTATCTACTCCAATTAAAAAAAGAAACTGAGAAGATTGGAAAAGAGAAAATCGGAAACCGCATCCTAAACAGGAAACAAGGGATGAGCCTCTTCACCTGTTCAATAGACGTGGGTGGAGTGTGAACCGGGCGATAGTTTAGTCTATCTACTCCAATATATATATATATATATATATCTATATATATATATATATATATATATATATATATATATAAAGCTGAGGTTAATAATGTGAGGTTGTATATATAAAAATGCCAGGTTTGCCTATTGTAACGAGATTGACCACAGTTTTGACATAAAAAAATGCAAATCTGATCAAAGGAGAAAAAGTTCACTACAACAAACATTATCTTGAGAAAGCCTTGTTAATCTACTGTAAATATGAGTTCCGACTCTTCCAAGACTTCACCTTTCCTGAAACATATGCAATCTCACAGTAAGGGCTACCTAATAACAAAAATGGTGGAAACTTCTAAGAAATGAACAAAATACGTCACAAGTATAATTTTTCACTTTCCCCATATATATATATATATATATATATATATATATATATATATATATATATATACTATTCGCATTATTCGGAGTATTGGATTATTGTCTTCATCTTTATTGCTCTTGTACGACGTTTCGGCCGTTGTACGCTCGGGCCTTCTTCAGGTACTAAGAATATTGAACCGAACCTTTTATTAAAATCACTTGAGTATATCATTATCATTCCTCTTTTGGTAGTTATGAGTTATCTCACTCTAACCCTCAGGTATTGAACTCACAACTATTTGAATCAAGTCACTGGGTGATGTGTCCTTAAGGACAAGAACAACTGAATTTCTGGGGCTTATAAAACTAATATATTATATTATATATATATTATATATGCGCGGTACTTATCGGAAATCGGTCAATATCAGTGATAGAGCTAACAAACTCACATCAGTCCCACTGAATATATATATATATATATATATATATATATATATATATATTCCTGGTTACCTTCCCCTCCTCAGGAAGGACTCCAACGTCCATATACATGGGCTTGGTATATATGTCAGTGAACACCTCCTCCTAGCTCGAATCCCTGGACCAGTCTTTCATGTGCTTCCGTCTCTCACTTCTAAGCTTTGTTAGCTATCGCTTCTTCCTCTGCCACTCCCCCTCCTCCTCTGACTGTTCGGTGCTTGACAGCATCTCTGACAATATCGACAAAGCCATTTCTTCCCATCTGCCCATATTTTCGTGTTTGGCGACTTTAACGCCTGCCACACTAAGTGACTGGAAAACTCTGTAACCGACCCTGCTGGTGTACACACCTTTAATTTTTCGATCTCCTAATTCCCCACGCGTTTTTCCAATAGCCCTAACGGAAGGGACTCGCGACTAGACCTCTGCTTCACTTCCACCCCAAATTCTTGCTCTCTCGGAAATTCTGACCACGGCGTAGTTTCTGTCAACATCTCGTTCCACTCCACCCCTACCCAAGAAACCCAGACTACCAGAATATCCTACTGCTATCAAAGAACAGGCTGGGATTCGTTCCGTGACTTCCTCTGCGACGTCCCTTGGAACAATGTTTTTAGTCTTCCCATCGAAGACTGTGCATCAGTGGTCTCCTCCTGGGTTAAGGCTGGCATCGACGCATTCATCCCTGCCAAGAAATTTCAGCTTAAATCCCATTCGTCTCCCTGGTTCACGCCCGCTTGCTCGGCCGCCATTGCCCACCGGAATCACTTCTTCCGGCTTTATCATAGCCACGCGTCGGACCAAAACAGGCGCCTTTTCGCCTCAGCTCGTAATAAGTGTAAAAAGATACTTAACGAAGCTAAGATGCTGTTTGCTACCAGGATGAAGCAGCGCATAGCATTCTCCAAGTTCGGTACCAAAGACTACTGGCGCCTCTGCAAACGCGTGCTTAGCAAAGTAAGTCCTCAATACCCCCACTAATAAACGAGTTTGAGGTCCTCACCTCCTCAGCGGACAAGGCTGAATGCTTTACCATAGATTCTCGACCAATTCGACTCTGGAATTCGTCTAGAATCCACCCGATTTCCCATCTAGAACTGAGGCCCAATTGAATGACGTTCACATCACGCCCTCACTGATTTCTAGCATAATCTCAAAACTGGACCCTCACAAAGCGAGTGTTGGGGATGGAATCCCAGTCATAGTTTTGAAGAATTGTGCCCCTGAACTCTCATCTATCCTTTCTAAGCTCTACAACCGCTGCCTATCTTCCTCCTGCTTTCCTGCCTGTTGGAAGTCTTCTTCTGTGGTTCCAATATTCAAGAACACTTGTGAACCCATCGGACCCCGCAAATTACCGCCCCATCAGCCTTCTTCCTATCTTCGGCAAAGTGTTCGAAGCCATTATCAATGCCGAGGTCGTTCAGCATCTCACAGCCCACGGGCTCCTCTCGGACAAACAATATGGCTTCCGCTTCACCAGGTCCACTGATGACATGCTAACGACCATCACCTAGTATATATACCAGGCTCTCGACAAGAATGGTGAAGCCCGAACCGTCTCTAAAGCATTCGACAGCGTATGGCATGTGGCCTTCTACGGAAACTGCGAAGCTATGGCATAACTGGATTTTTGTTGGACTTAATCCGGTCATTCCTCTCTAACCGCATACTGAAGGTGGTATTAAACGGACATGCCTCCCAGAACTACCCTACAAACGCGGTGTACCCCAAGGCTCTATCCTAGGTCCTACGCTCTTTCTAATCAATATCAATGATCTCCCCGATATAATAAAATCACAAGTAGGCATGTACGCCGATGATACCACAGTTTACTCTCGCCTCGATCAAAAATCTGGTGTAGGTGACAAGGCGACCCTCGCTGCCGAGCTTGAGAAGGACCTCCAATCCGTGGTGGATTGGGGTAAGAAATGGCTCGTAAAATTCAATTCTTCCAAAACGAAGCTGCTGTCAATTAACCACCACAGACAACCGCACCTCCCTCCTATTAGCATGGAACAGGCTTGCCTCCCAGAGAATAAATCACTACGCCTGTTTGGCCTGACACTCTCAGCGGACCTCAAGTGGAATGACTACGTCGAATCCATTGCTAAATCCGCTGCAATGAAAGTCGGCTGTCTGTGCAGGGCCCGGAAATTCTTTCCGCCTGAATCTATCCTGCAATTATATAAATCCACCATCCGCCCGAGTACTGCTGCCACATCTGGTCGGGTGCCACTTCTATTCTCCTCGGGGTTCTTGACAAAATACAGCGAAGAATCTGTAATGTGATTGATACCGACTTGGCTGACCGCCTGCAGTATCTCTCACCGGCGTGACGTGGCTTCCCTGTGCCTCTTCTATAAATACTCTCATGGCTTCTGGTCTGACGAACTTAAATCACTGGTGCCCTCTAGATGAGAATTTGCACGAGATACTAGATTGGCAACTAGGTCCCACCCTTTTACAGCGAAACCGATGAAATGTAACCGCAATTTCTACTCCAACAGCTTCTTTCCTCGCACTTCCCACCTGTGGAATTCCCTACCGCCTGCTTGCTTCCCCGACGGCTACAACCTCCAGGAGTTTAAATGTAAGGTCAATAGACACCTCCTAACACACTAACTCACACCCACTCTCTCCAACTCTCTCCCTATGTAAATCCTAAGTCGTCTATCACCCTCCTTCTGGCATTTCCTATACTCAATCCCTCTATGTAACTCCCTGCGCTATAGTGGCAGTGGAATGCCTTGCTTGGGTTGACACGATTAATACATATATATATATATATATATATATATATATATATGAGTGAAATGATTTGTTTGAACATTATTTTTTATCAAAAAATCATTTCCAATTGTCGGTTGTTTATAACCAGTTTCGTTAATCTTTGTTAATTTCCGAAAAAAAAAATACATATATATATATATATATATATATATATATATATATATATATATATATATATATATATACGCATAGTTCATTCAGCAACACTCTCAGTTATTGGGGGTGTCTAATGATAATATACACGCTAAATTGTCTGCCCCCTTCTACCGAGCGCCCGTAGCTCAGTGGTAAAATCGCCGACTGACGCCAATTCGGTCGGGTTTCAATCCTGGGTAAAAAGCATTCGGCTGTCTAACCGTACTTATAATCTGTGAAACATCGAAACAGATCTGTCTGCGGATGACTATATATATATATTTATATATAATATATATATGGATGTTCTGGTGCTGTGGATATTGACTCGGAACAAGATATTGGAGATCCAAGTTCGAATTCTAATTGAATTCGCTTCATTCTCTTACGCCCAACTAATCTTGAGAAAAATCTTAATATATATCTTCTCCGTCCTGGCTATGGATGAAATTTCAGGCCAGATTCGGTTCAGTATTTTTGGTAGATAAACAGTCTACCGCAGAAAGTAATGGCAACTGACTGCGAAAAATTTTTTGCCTGGTCAGTCATATCTTGAAAGAGACATGAACGCCAAAGCGTCTATCACAACTTAACTGAATGGCACTTAACTAGCCATTGCCCCACTTATTTATATTGTTCATGTTTAGATTAAAACTAAACTCGTGGCCTGTGAATCGTTGCAAAAAAAAAAGAGACTTTCTATCTTCCTTAAAGAGACAACCACATGGTTGTATAAATTCGCAAAAGCACAACCCCACAGGATTTACTTCCTCGAAGAAAGTTAGTTCAGTTTTCTCGTTCTAAGAGGCCCTACTTGAAATCTACCTATTGATCGCTACTTTGAAGACAGCTTCTTCTCGGTCCCAAGGGTCCATGTTTATTCGGGGTTTTAAGGCGATATTTCACTTTTCACTCCGCCCCATTGAACAGATTTCCGCTCATTCTACAAGACACTTAACAGAAGTACATGCTGTGAGTCTTCAGACATAATAATCATTTCAGTTGATAGATAGAACATGTGGAATTTTGTAGAGCAGGGCTTATACTGGGTCAGGTGAATGCGTGGTCAATCAAAATATACTTGATGTCAATAAAACACTTCACTACTTCGAAATCCTCTTTATAAAAGCTTTGCTTCGGGTGAACAACACAGTAAATATACTTCACCAAAGACTATTATTTTTTTTTCCAAAACATTAAGGTACCACCACTCATTTTCGATAACTTTTAAATTGATGTTTTAAAAATAAAAATAAAATTTCTTAAAACTTTTACTTTAGTTTTAATTGAAAGCTAAATGATGACATTTACTATTTCCAGCAAGAAAAATATTCTCGTGTATTTCAAACAGAAATTGTATTAAATGGAATTTTAAATTTTAAAATTTTTTTTTTAATTTTTTAATGTTTCTGCCATCTTTTAGCGATCGACACATTTGTAAACAAAAGTTAATTCTCGGTTTTAAAAATCTTGCAAAAATAAAATATATATCTGTGAAACATTATTATTTAAAAAATAGCAAATTTAATGTTAAATTAATCTGATTTACACAAGTATTACTTATTTATAGCATTAAATTTAGAATAAAACTATTTCCAAAACACAGATTTCAGCTTTCTGTCTTTTCCTCTATTTGAAATGTGATGACAGCTCGACAGATGCGTGATAAGATATGTGTATGGCTATCACAACTGACATAATTTTCCAAATCTTTTTTTGCTGCAAGGCGAAGACACCGTGAAACACATGACCTTTTAATGTACACAGAAACTATCATTAGTAAAATTCAAATACACAAAAAATATTTTTAAAATACGAAGGCACGACAATTTGCGCTAAACTTTTCAATTTTCGATTAGTAAATATTATCTTCAATAAACTAACGACAACAAATTTTTGAAGTATTTTAAAAATATTTTTGAAACTTTATAAATTATTATAATTAAAAAAAGAAAACAATTTTTTTAAAATTTCATTATTAACCGAAATCTTTTTTCAGACATTATAGTCCTAAGTATATATTATTCATTAATGCAATTAAAAGCTTATCAAATTAAATAATGTCATAGTTTTATTGCAATTTTATCTTACTATTGGGAGCAGATTTTCTGAAATAAAGGAAACATGTTTAAAAAAAATAATAGATGATCTACATTTCCAAATGAGTCCTGCGTTTAACTAGTAAAAACCAATAAAAAAATAAAATAAAATTGTTCGTCTATTTCAAATATAAATTGTCCTTTATAACAATGATTAAAGTGACTTATACGCAGTAGTAAGTTAGCCGACTGCTAGGTCGAGGTTTACCGGAAGCCTCCCTGTTCTTTCGCTGCTATACTGCGGTAGCGGTGGGCACGAAATCTATACCTGGATTTCTCCACTTACCTTCAATCCTTCGCCTTGTTGCAGAGTGCTTAGCAGAGAGGAGTCTGGTACTATTTTTAAAGTGTTTGATATATGTATATATATTATACTTAGATAAACCACATATTACAGTAGACTGATATCATCAGACCAGAAAAAGATCCCAACTGTTAATCACACACACACACACACACACACACACACACACACACACACGCTCTAACACGTTTACACACACACACACACACACACACACACAAGCACTCGCTACAATTAATGACACCAGCGGCAGCCAGGAATAACCATTCCTTGAAAGGCACGGACGCACTCGGACAGACACACGCTCCTCTGCCATTCTGAAGTTGAGATTTTGATCTCAAAATATAAATGTATAATAAATAGGTAATACCCAAAAACATCTTTACCTTTTTTTATTTTACTAAACCCATTGTGACAGCCTTCATGTCCTAACTATATATATATATATATATATATATATATAAAGAGCGTATGAATGGGGTGAAATTTACTATAAATGTAACGTGTAAATGTAACGCCTAGTCAGCCATGTCTCTTTCGAGACATGATCGCCCAAAGCGTGTATCACGTGTGGCAATTAACAGACTGAAATGTAACGTGTAAAATTCATATATATGTGAAAAGCGTACCCTACTTCTTGATAGACCAATGATATTGAATATGAAATTCTGTCTTAAGAAAAATTGTAAAGTTTTTCTATATGCAGTGTTTTTTCAGGATATATACGATTATGGAACATGTGCGGGTGGTGCAGTGGATATCGACTCGGAAGGACAAATTAGGGAGCCGAGTTCGAATTCCAGTTTAATTCCTTGCATTTGCTTACGTATAAATACAGTTGGAAAAGGTATTAATTCCTCTCTTCCTCCCAGTTATGGGTTAAATAATAGGACAGATTGGGTTCTACTGGCTTGGCTGGCAAGCAGTCTACCGCAGAAAGCAATGGCAACGTACTGCGGGATAATCTTCTGCCCAGTCAGTCACGTCTTTTTCTTGATATGTTCGCCCAAAGCATGTATCACGTATTGCACTTAACTGATACGATCAAGTATAAGAGATCCATAATTGTCCACGTTCTGAAAGGACAAATATCGAAAAAGAAAAAGAAGTACTGATTTCACAAGATGTTATTTCTGGTGAGAGCGATAAACATGTTTAACGCTTTTAACGACCTCTCCTCTATCAACCTTGATTGTCCACGTCCTGAAAGGACCCGGTAGGTAGACAAAAGAAGCGCTGATTTCAGATGATGTTATCTTTGGTGAGGGAGGTAAACATGTCTAACACTTTTATCACATTGTTACAGACAACTCCATTTTAGATTCCTCTAACAGACAATTTCAGGGAAGAAATATTCGCGTGAGATTCCTAACCAGAACTGTTCTGTCCATATGGATCACATTAAGAGACACATAAACATAAGGGGTCACTCAAGAATTTGGGACTTAGTAATATCGAAAAGAATGTTTACTCGCTTCTATATTTATGACACTCCTGTGAATCAAGTTTGATCAAAAACTTGAAAGACAGTTTTGAAATTCCTTGCGATAAGCCAGGCCTACATGTTGCTCCTCATATCGACTTATTGAGTTCTTGAGTGCTATCAGTATGAAGATTTTCTAAAGTCCGCTTAAAAGATTTTCAGACTGAGAGTCAATAGTTGATTTTTACTTAACAGCAGTACTGTTAAGTGGAACCATGCAGCGGTCCCTCTAACTGGGGTCATTCAACAGTTAAAGCATGACTATTTATTTGAAATGTTAAGGAAGAAAGAAAGAAAGAAAGAAAAACGGAAAGAAAAACAAAAAGAAAGACGTTGAAAAAGAAAAAAGAAGAGTTAATATATACAAAAAGTCATGGTACGGAAATAATAAAAGAAAGAAAGAAAGAAAGAAAAATGATAACGTTTGGGATATAGAGTACAAACAATAATGAAAGAAAGAAAGAAAGAAAGAAAGAAAGAAAGAAAAAGAAAGAAGGAAAAATTGATTACATGAGGGATATATAGTAAAAGAAAGAAAGAAAAAAGAAAAAATTGATATCATTTGGGATATAGAGTAAAAGAAAGAAAGAACAGATATTATTGGAATATCGAAAGCGAAAAAATGAGGAACAGAAATGAACAAAACCAAGAGAAAAAGGAAAAGAGAACAAAAAAAAAAAGAAACCGCGACAACTGTCCCACCAAAAAAAAAAAAAATTAACTAAATAAAGTTAAAAAAAAACGAAAATTATTGAATTGTCCGGAAAATCATGCCGACTTTTAGAGGAAATTAAACGCAAAACAAAAATATTCCATAAAATATTTATTCAGCTAAAAATGAACCATTGTCTTCCACAGCCATTTTCTTCCCCGAGAATGAATATATATATATATATATATATATACATACGCATATATATATATGTATATATATATATATACATATATATATACATATATATATATATATATATATACATATACATTATATATATATATATATATATATATATATATATATATATATATTGGAAAGAATATTAAAACATTTTGAGTTTAAAAATGTGTTTTTTTGATAGTATTTGTTTAGAAATAAACAAATACTGTCAAAAAACACATTTTTAAACTCAAAACGTTTTAATATCCTTTCCTATACTTATTAAGACAGTATACGTGGATCATCACTATGCTATATATAATCATAATCATACGTTTTCCTGTATATGTTATTTCACTGATTTTATTTTTTGTTTTCCTTTTTTTTTTCTTTTATTAAATCTTGCATCTAAAAGTTTTTTTTCGCCTTTTCTTGGGGAGAATTACCGCATGGACACCACATCGGTTCTTGATAATGACTAGAAAAGTCTAAAATACTTGAAGAAAAAAGACCCAATATGATCTTTGTGCAGTTTACCCAAAACTTCCAGCACAACACACTTAATTCTTATTTAGAAATTGAAATAGTACAATAAAAATAAAGTCAGACACTCATGTTTTTAATGAAACTTAAGCTTATCTTTAGTGCTACAAGGAGTTTTGTTGGTCTCTAGCTGAACTACGCCACACAAAAAAAGAAAGCGGTTTGCAGTCTGGGGAGTAAGGTGGCCACATATAAGTGGTGATGTTGTCACAGAAAATACTGACAGTCATGACTAGGTACTCTTGCTAGTGTGACATGGTGTAGAGTCCCGTTGCCAAACATAGGATCTTCTAGCAGCCACCCTCTTGACACAGAACAGCACTAACTAAGCTAATTCCTGTAGGCGTTTGTGTTGAGTCTCAGTCTCTAACCAAGAAATTCGGGTCTTTCCTTATTATCAAAACGATCAGAATCAGTTTTTCGACCTGCCGTACCTTCGTAATCATCATTAGACGCATCAAATCCAACACACTGTCCTCAGATTGACACCGAAATACTCGAAAATGTTTCAATATCTTGGTATTATTTCAAAATTATTGTTCTCATCTTGGTTGATATAGATGTGATATACCGTTTCGACCAAGTTGTGGTACAGTGGATATCGGTTCGGAATGAGAAACCGGGGAGCCGAGTTCGAATTCCAGTTGAATCCATTGCATTCACTTACGCGCAAATACCCTTGGGAAAGGTATTAATCCGTCTATTCCTTCCAGTTATTGGTTAAATAGCAGGACAGAGATGAAACCGGGGAGCCGAGTTCGAATTCCAGTTGAATCCATTGCATTCACTTACGCGCAAATACCCTTGGGAAAGGTATTAATCCGTCTATTCCTTCCAGTTATTGGTTAAATAGCAGGACAGATTGGGTTCTATAGCCTTGGTTGGCAACCAGTCTACCGCAGAAAGCAATGACAACCTACTGCGGTTATTTTTTGTTACCAAAACTCATCCCCCTAAAGATTATCGCGGGAGTAGATTGAAAGTACTTGGAAACATCAAAAAATGAATAAAATCATCCGTCAAAGTTACAGATCATTTCTTACATCTTTCAATTCTAATACACAAAAGATTATCCGTGAGTATGAACGGATTTTATTAAAAATAAGCAGATACAATGTGTGTAATTTATTCAATCTAACATGTCTAAAAGAAATTTTAATGCCTAAACACACACACACACACACACACACACACACACACACACACACACACACACACATATATATATATATATATATATATCGATTCGGCACAAATAAAATCTAATTGAAAAATTAAACAGTCATTCTTTGTCTGTTTCATTCAACAACCTTGCACACACACATACTCATATATATATATATATATATATATATAGGTATAGTTGTCAGTCCGTAAACTGTGAGGATAATCCAACAAGATTTCCTTATTATAAAATATTAATAGGTAAATCCATATAGAGAGCTCAATGGGTATTAACCAGAGCGATATGAAGTTTATGCCAGATGGAGGAATATTGTGAAAGGGTCTGATGAGATGAGTTTTAAACTCATTGAAAAGAACGATATTTTATAACTATTATGACGTGTTGAGTTTTCAATAAACTATATATATATAGATATTGATATATTCCTGGTTTACCCCAAAATAGAGAACTGTAGACTTTTGAGTGTATCTTACGCACGCACACACACACACACACACACACACACACACACACACACACACACACACACACACACACACACACACACACACACATTTATTTATTTATACACACGTGTGTTTATGTATTTGATTTCTATTCTAAGTATCAGGTGTATTTTCGGTTTTTGACTTTATTTTTTCGTATTCCTCTGTCACAAAAGGAGAAACAGAAGCCATAGTATGTACGAAAATAACAATGCGAGAAATTATGGAAAACATTTTTTGGGATTTTTTTTTTTTAGAAGCGCTGTTTTCGGTGATGTCCAAAATGCCAAGTATGTTTTTTTTTTCATCTGATATATCTATTCTGTTCTCGACGTCGGATGGCGTTTGCTTCTTTCGCTATGTCTCTCTCACTCGCTTTTTCGCTCTTTCTCTCTTTCTCTATGTTCCTTATCTTGTTGCGTATGTATCTAAACTTATTTATAAATGGAACTTTGTGTGTGTGTGTGTGTCTATTGTGTGTGTGTGTCCGTCGCCTATAGACTCCGAAACGGCTCAACCGATTTTCTTGAAAATTTACACAGTTGTACTATCAGCGTCTGCGAGTGTTCTTAGCTAGGTTTTGTGTCGAGGTACCCCCGATAAATATCGAAAATCGATAATCGAAAAAATCGGGTTATAGAAAGGGTGGTCTGATTTTAATCAAATTTGATACGCTCATAGACAAAGACATAAGAAACGATATTCAGAGGTTTCAAGGTTCTTAGTCTCAGCCATGATACCATTTACTCACAGGACTTATTTAGCCTTCAAAATCCAGTTTACAACGAGAAAATTTTATATCAAGACCAGGAAATCAAAATTTGACTTACATCCATTCATTTTTCTTTCAGTCTACGGTTTCGCTTTAACTGGAAACAAGTGTTGCTTTTTAGTCTTTTGTGCCAACGTCCAAAGAGTCTGAGCTCCAAGACCATGGATTAGTTTTAAAGCTTTCATTACACCCGAGCAACGCCGGGCTATACTGCTAATGTTAACATAAATGTATCTCTGTTTCTTTCTTTCTTTCTTTCTTTCTTTCTTTCCTAATAAATCCCGCCTTCTACTTGTGTATGACGACTAACTATACCCGGTAGCAAGGTCTCTGAACGGGAGATTGGTGTTTTTGTGGCTTGTAGAACTACCTATTGCTGTTGTTCACCCTTCCACCCTGACCAGGGGTGGTAGAACCTATTAAGATTCTAGCTATAGATGAAATAGCGAAAACAAAAACAAACGCCATGAAAGCATAAAAATACAATTTTATACAATGACCAACAATATATTTAATGCGTAGCTGAGGGCATTCTATTACTTTTAAAATATTTTTACTTAAAGCCGTAAACTTCATTTGAAAAAGTTTAGATTTCGGCTTTAAATTGCATTAAAGTTGATATGACAATAACCTAAACTACCTAGACTAATCAAACCACATCTATCTTCTGATTAAATATTATTTCATATATTTCTGAAAGTGAGTGTCTGCTAATGTGTTTGTTTTATATTTCGAACATAGTTGACGTGTTCGTAGTATTGATATTATTAAGTTTTGGAATTTTTTATTTTATTAATAATGCCCCCATTTGTCTATACTTCTGAGATGAGTTAGTATTTACTGTATTTAGACTATTATCCTTATTCCTAATGCCATTTTGGCCGTTATACACTCCGGTCTTCTTTAAGTACTAGGAATTTCAAACCGAACCCTTTATTGCGATCATTGGCGTATAACCATTCTCATACCATGTGTGAAAGACAACTACATGGCTACCTGAAGTGGCATTGCACAACAGCCGAAACGTCACAAACATGGCAGTAAAGATAAGGACAATAGTCTGAACAAAGTAATTAGTATAAATGCTTCCATTATTTTTAGCCTTTTTGCATGTGGATAATGCTATGATATTTGTGTTATTAAGAAATATGTTGCCGATAGAGTATGGTAGGTCTCTGTGTGTGTTTCAATGAGATCGAACTGAACTCTGGTCTGAGAGGTGCAAAGTTAATCTCGTCAACCGCGTGGTGGTGTGTCTAATGTAATTATTACGAATTTGAGTTGATTAAGAACACACTTTTTCAAAGGACATGTAAATTCGTAAATGATATTAGTTCGCTGTAGTTTAGATCTTACAGGTGAATTGTTATTTTTGACGATGAGGTTAGCAGTTTTACATTTTGTGTAATAGATAATTCAGTTAATTTTTTTTATTTAAGTCAACTGGAGTTGCGTATTTTCAGATAATGTTTTGACGGGATGATTCGCTCTTTTTATAATTGCTATGCATTTGGTTTTTGTATGTTATTAATGTTTCTATTCTTCTGAAAGCGCCCGGAAAAACAAACTATTTGGACAATCTTGTATAATTTAGATCTTTAAAAGAAAAAAAATAATAAGATCATATGAAAAATTACATGAAAAAATTAACCATAATTCCTGCCTGTAATTTTTAATGAAACTACATACAAGTGAGAATACTGCTCAAATACACAATATATATATATATATATATATATATATATATATATATATATATATATATATTTTAATCATATCATTCCAAGCAAGGCGATAACGCCACTGATGCGCAGGGGGCTACGTAAGGGTAAAAAGAATGGAAAAGAGAAAGCCGGAAACCATGTCCTAAACAGGGAACAAGGGATGACCCTCTTCACTTGTTCAATAGACGTGGGTGGAGTGTGAACCGGGTGATAGTTTAGTCTATCTACTCCAATTGAAAAAAAATATAAACAGAGAAAAGAGTGAAAAGATTGGAAAAGAGAAAACCGGAAACCGCATCCTAAACAGGAAACAATGGATGACCCTCTTCACCTGTTCAATAGATGTGGGTGGAGTGTGAACCAGGCGATTTTGTCTTTAAAAATAAAAAAAAAAATTGAAAATATCATTTGGACATATTTGATCTGATGCTGATAATATATAAATAAAAAAACATTTTGTAACAAGTACTTTTTATAAGACAGATTTTATTGTTTATTTCTATCTACCGCCCTGATTCTTCGAGAAATCTTATTAAAGATTCAGGTGCTTATTGTGAGTTTCATAATAAACACCTGATTATTGCAGAAAGCATGAAACTCAGTCTTGCTATAGACATAGGATAATATGTATATTTATCAATATATACTTTATAGCTTTGTTATATTACATTGAGCACTTTTTTATTAACACAAGAAAAATATTTACATATTGTGTGTATCTGCGTATACCTATATATATTTATTCATAACAATATATATATATATATATATATATATATATATATATGGATCTTAAATCAGCTTTGCTGATATTTAATGAAAAAAGTTCTGACTGATTTTTCTAAAATTTAAAAAGAAGCATGTCACTGAATGTCCATCGCTAGTCACTACTTTTATCCCATCTTTCTACCACTATTTGAATTTTCTGTCGGAAAACGACACGTCTTTTGAGGCCAACCATGAGTCAACCCATTTTTTTGGCATCTCCATAAGAATAAAAGTCAGGCCAAGTGCCATCAATCGACACAAGTGATAATCGAACGGGACAATATCTGTTGAATACGGTAGGTGGGGTAGGACTTCTTATTTAAGCCTTCCAAGTAACATGTGGCCTAGCGTTGTCATATTGCAAAATCATTTTGTCGTGTCTCTGCACGTATAGCAGCCGTGTTTTTTCTTAAATACTTAGCTCAAAAGAATCAATTGTAGTCGATAGCGATCTCCCGTGATGGTTTTGGTCGGTGTGAGAGGCTCATAATACACTACACCCAGCTGATCCCACCAAATGCAGAGCAGAAGCTTCGAACCAATAAATATTCGGATTTGCTTTACCGCCGATTTTTATGCATTTTCGATTGTTAAATATAATCTTCACTTAATAATTTAATGATCTAACCGCAACAACGCCTTGCAGAACTTATTAAAATTTATTAATTATTATAACTGAAAAATAATGAAAACAATTCTTAAAAATTCATTATTCATCGAAATTTATTTCAGACTAGTTCTGATTTTTAGAAAAAATACGAATTGTGGGAAAAAAAATGTTTGTTGATGATTTGCATTCCACAAGGAGTTCTGCGTTTAACAAACAATATACATTTTCGCGACGGAATTGAATTTTTTAAAATTTCATAAAATAAAGTAAAGAGGGGAGGATTTAAAAAAATTACTTTTACGAAGATTTTCTAAAAAAAATCACTAATAATTTCATTCATTTCTGAATAAGTCCTGAAAATTTTCATTAAAATCCTACAATTATTTCATTTTTTCTTCCTGCTATGCTTTTTATTCAGCAAATTAGTGGAGTTATATACTGTCTGTCTATCTATTTATCTATCTATCTCAGTCTGTTTTTATCAGTTTATCTATAATATATACATACATAGACACACACACACATCTATCTATATATATATATATACATATATATATATATATCAGTCCGTTCATATTTATCAATCCTTGTGTTTAGTTTGTAATAGTACAGTCTAGATAGACAGATTTATCATTAAAAATTAGATAAGGATTATTATATTAACTTTTTTTTACTTTTCTTTCATAGGAAAAAAAAAACAAAAACGTAAAAAAGACTTTGTGTGTTGTTAATGAAACCTGCATTAACGAAGGACTGCTACCTAAACACAAACATATATATATATATATATATATATATATATATAAAGAGAGAGAGAGAGAGAGAGAGAGAGAAACTAATCTATGTATATGTGTGCTAGAAAAAATAGAAAACGCATTTTCCTAACCCAGCTGTTCCCTGCTGGTAACGAATGTAAAAAAAATAAAAATAAAAATAAAGTAAAATAAAATGCGCTCTAGCTGCGTGTGGGCAACAGACAAGTTCGTGGCCAACCCCGTTTCCAGTCAACTCGGGTCACTCTTCACGTGAACAACGGCTGAGTGACGTTATCTCTTCTATTCCTTCATCCCTGTTTTTGGCCTCTAGAACAGTTCGCGCGAAGGCAAGCAGTGCGTTCACCAATACGAAACAGTTTGACACAGGGAAACCTTTACAGAATGGCAATTAATACTTGGTTTAAGCGCATCCCTAATTCTATCGAAGGAAAAATGATACAAAAGTGAAATTAAAGAATACATTGCTGAAGTATGGAAAATTGAAACATAGAAATATAGTTATCTTGAAACTGTACAAGTATGAAATGTTTATTACCACTTCAAGGAAAATTATAAAATTGTAAAAAATGAATTCATATTTCACTTAATAACGCAGTTAGTTAAGTGCCATACGTGATACACGCTTTGGGTGATCATGTCTTGAAAGAGACATGACTGACTAGGCAGAAGATTATTCCGCAGTAGGTTGACATTGCTCTCTGTGGTAGACTGGTTGCCAACCAAGGCTATAGAACCCAATCTGTCCTATTATTTAACCCATAATACATTTCCCAAAGATATTTGTGCGTAAGTGAATGCAAGGAATTCAACTGGAATTTGAACTCGGTTTCCCGATTTGTTGTCCCGAGTCGATATCCATTACATCACAACGCACATCCAGTATAATAACGCAATACTCATTCTACAAACAGAAAAATTAACAGTGCCGATATAGCATGTGGCCTATCTCTTTGGATTTAATATAGTATGTGGCCTACTCGGACTGAATGTGTCCTACCTCAGTAAGAGTATATTTATAGATATAAATATTCGGCTATTTATTGAAACTAATCTAAATGTAAACTTATTTATAAATGGAACTTTGTCTGTGTGTGTCTCTGTGTGTGTGTATCCGTTACCTATAGACTCCGAAACGGCTGAACCGATTTTCTTGAAAATTTACACAGTTGTACTAGAAGCGTCTGCGAGTGTCCTTAGCTAGGTTTTGTGTCAAGGTACCGCCGATAAATATCGAAAATCGATAATCGAAAAGATCGGGTTATAGAAGGAGCGGTCCGATTTTGATCAAATTTGATACACTCATAGACAAAGACATAAGAAACGATATTCAAAAGTTTCAAAGTTGCAGTTCTTACAATAGTGCAGAAAATCTGATATCGATACCAGGAAATCAAAATTTGACTCACTTCCATTCATTTTTCTTTCAGTCTACGGTTCGCTTTAACTGGATACAACTATTTTTTTTAGTCTTTCGTGCCAACATCCAAAGTATCTGAGCTCCAGGACCATGGATTAGTTTTAAAACCTTTCATTAGATCCGAGCAACGCCGGGCTATACTGCTAGTTATTAATCTGAAACCTAACCCTTACCAGTCTGCTATAATAGGCTTTTTAAGAGAAGCCACATATTATATCAGTGGCAGAATTTTGCTGGCCACATATTCTTAAGGCATTTCAACGTTGTGTAATGGTTAGCAACCTTGTCTTGCTTATTCATTTACAACTGAATAGTGAGTTGGATTCTCGCTGGATGTCCCATCCTTCTGGTTTTGTGCCTTATCTAAGTGTACGCTTAAAAAATCACCTTTCCCTAGTTCAAATAACTTTGTACAGTTTTAGGAGCTTCTTGTTAAACATAATTTTGGTCTATTTAGATAACTGGAATATTTTGAGCTTCTTTCAATTAACTTGTAGTATCGTGAAATGTCAGACGACTTATGAACAGTGCAGGTTTTTCTAAGTTACGGCCGAATTTTAACAGAGCAGATCGAAATTTGTTTTATGCAAATACGATGAATTTAAAATAAAACTTTATTATTGTAATTCTTAAAACTCTTAAGACAAACGAATTGTCGTCTTCATTATTCTTGCCCTAACCACTGACCCATAACCGCATATGCATTTTAATCAGCCATATTGACAGATTTATACATCCATTTTGCTCCTGAGCTTTTGTCTGAATTTCTAAGATTAAGTATTTATTGCTAATTCACGTACATTTTTTTTTGTTTCTGCACGTGAGTTCATTCATATATACTGCTTGAAATTCTTTTTTTGATCTCGCAGTTTAATTTGAAAGATAAAGAGATTATCGTCAATAATGGTTAACCCAGTGGCTAACCATTGTACGAGGAGGCCAAAAGAGGCCAAGCCTCCCACTGACCTCTCGGTTGACACCCACCACTTTTATAAGCTTAAAAAAATTATGAAGCTGTTCAAGTCTCTGATTTTGATAAGATTTGATCTTCTGTACTTGTCTCTCTGTGTTTTCTTTTTCATTTAGCTTTTTAAGGACACATACAGAGACTTGTAGAAGAAAAGATCAGAGCGGACAAATCACATTGTTCTGCTAGTATGGCGTTAGTATTAACCCTTTTGATTTTGTTTTGAAATTAATCTCTCTTGCGTTCCAAAAGCTTGAGAGTTGAAAAGAGGGCAAAAATAGATTAGAACTACACTATTAAGAATAAATGTTGTTCCGTTTAATTTAGTGAAGTAACATAATTAAACTCATTTCTAAGTTGTATATACGATAGTAGTGTAGTATGAAAATGAAGACACTACTTGAGTTTGTTCACCTTCTTCTTAGAAAAATATCGGCCCTAAGTGTCCCCGCGACTTTCAGAGTTCCACAATCGCTACTGAGTGAGCCTAAGATAAAATAAAAATAACGATTAAAGATCAGTCAGTTAAGTGCCATACGGGAAACAGGCTTGGGCGATCACGTCTTGAAAGAGACATGACTGACTGGGCAGAAGATTATCCTGTAGTAAGTTGCCATTGCTTTCTGCCGTAGACTGATTGCCAGCCAAGGCCATAGAACCCAATCTGTCCTGTTATTTAACCCATAACTTGAGGGAAGAGACGGATAAATTACTTTCCCAAGGGTATTTGCGCGTATGTGAATGCAAGGAATTCAACTGGTATTCGATTAAAGATACTAGTCAAAATAATGTGAAAAATTAGTAAATAACAATTCAGTAAGTTTTAAATTCAGTTGCCAATTTGACAGTTACATAGATATTTCATTGTCAGAAGCCAAACACTTTAAAACAGATATCTTTTTTACCAAATGAGCAAAGCCATTACCCCTTTCACTTAAATAGATAGCATCAACTAGTTCAAGGTTTGTAAATACTGTACAAAAAAAGTTAACGGATATTTGTTTTAGCTTCACAAAGAAAAGAAAAATTAGAAGAAAATAAAATGCCCCAGTTAATGTTCTTGTCGTCGAGGCAAGCGAAAGTTGTACGTACATAAAGAAGTTAAGCGTAAAGAAAAAGTAAAACGACTTTAAAGAATGAGAAGAAAACAAAAATAAAAAGAAGAATTACGGGGGCGGTTATGTTTGTGAAATCTCCGGCTGCTCTCCCTGGAGTGATCTGAAGTCAATCCAGGATTCGGTTTTTACGTCTGTGATTTACTGACCTACGATGAACTCGACGCTCAGAGATCAGCGGGTCAAACGGCTTTGTCTTCTTTGCCACCGCCATCTGGCGAACGAATCCAGCGAGTGGAGTAACTAACTCAGCATTTTCTCTGACTTGATTGGTTCCTCTTTTCTAATTTCCGGTTGTTCCTTTCAGTGAAATATAACCGACCCCCAGCACATAGATATTCTGTCCAGTTCTCTCTAACTGTCTACGATACTAAACTCCAGAAGAGTGTCTCATTGTGCCTTTTCGGTCTAACGTTTTCAGAAGCGGGAAGAGTATATTGAATCAATTGCTAAGTCAGCATCTAGATATTTTTTGACAGAATCCATCTTAAATATTTAAAGGAGGTTTACCATTAGTCTTTTCTTTTAATATTGCTGCCACATCTAGTCTGGTGTTCCTGTTATATATTTAGAGATTATTGATAGAATCTGAAGAAGAATTTGAAATCTTATTGGTCTAGACCTGGCATCTCGGTCACCACCGTAACATAGTTTCCATGTGGATTTTCTATAAATACTTTCATAGAAATTGTTTTTATGAGCTTGGTACCTAGACTTTATGAATTTAAGTGTAGTACTAGATTGGCGGTAAGGTCTCATCATTTAAAAGTTGAAAGATTTAGATGTAACATTAGTTTTTTACCATTAATGTTTGCTTTTAATATTGCTGCCACATCTAGTCTGGTGTTTCTGTTATATATTTAGATATTATTGATAGAATCTAAAGAAGAATTTGCAATCTTATTGGTCTAGACCTGGCATCTTCGATACCACCATAACGTAACTTCCATGTGCCATTTCTATAAATACTTTCATATTAATTGTTTTTATGAGCTTGGTACTTTATTAATTTAAGCGCAGTACTAGATTGGCAGCAAGGTCTCATCAATTTAAATTTGAAATGGTTAGATGTAACGGTACGTACTATGCCAAGAGTTTCTTCTCTCGCACTTCTTGTTTGTGGAACTCTTGCTGGTCAATGGTTTATTTGAAGTACTAGATAAGATCGAGTTATATAGGAAATATATCAGGATAAGGTTTTCAAGGGTAAAAAGCAGCCTATATGGTGATAAAAAGAACGACCACAATAATAGAAAAGTACGAATACTTTTTCTCACCTATTGAGCGATACTAATATAACTACATGACCTAGCGAGACTTATTATTGTTGGGCACAATTTTAACAACATAAAATTCGCAGAAAACAGATTACTGATGGTAGACAGAAAGGAAACTCAGTGAACATCTATGCAAGGTAGTAACACTTGTAATATTGTCTTTGTTCAAAATCGCCAATAATTATGAATTATGTTTGAGAGAGTATCGAAGAAACAAAAGATTAGGTCGGGAAAACAAAGAAAAAAGGTTTATTAGATACTCATATAGAGAACAGAAATACTTGAGAAAATCAACTACTCCTCACATCCTAATCAAATGTGGCTACTTGCCATATTTATAAGTAGGAGTAGTCCATTATCACAATAGTAAGGAAGAGCAATTCCCCTCGTGCGAGAGATAAAATCGCAGAACCTCTTCTCCAATTCTATTTTTAGGTTGCCTGTATTGCCCATTTAAAAAAGTAATTTTAAAATTTTATTTTATTTTTCTTGAATAATGTGTTTTTTCAAGCTATTTTTCATATGAGCTGAAATTACGTTTACTGATAATATCCCTTTTTTGTTGTTTAATCGTATCACCCCGAGCAAGGCGGTAACGCCACTGAATGTGCAGGGGCTACGTAAGAGTGAAAAGATTGGAAAAGAGAAAGCCGGAAACCACATCCTAAACAGGGAACAAGGGATGAGCCTCTTAACCTGTTCAATAGACGTGGGTGGAGTGTGAACCGGGCGATAGATAGATCTATCTACTCCAATTGAAAAAAAAACAAAGTGAGAAGATTGGAAATGAGAACTTTGAAATGTATTTGCCTCATCTGTAGGCCTGTCTGTATTAATGGCGTGTTAACATTTTTGGCTATCCCTGGGAAGTGAATGAAATGAGTCCAACTAGAATTCGAACTCGGCTCTCATATTTCTCGTTCCGAAAGAATATCCAATGCACCACAACGCACATATTATTTTACTACTAATTTTATAAATAAAAATCACTATCCAGTTGTAATATCGTCCTTGTTCAAAATAGCGAAAAATTATAAAGTCCGTAGATAGAGAGAGTATCGAAGAAACAAAAGATTAGGTAGGGAAAACAAAAAATAAAAAGTTTTATTAGATACTCATATATCGAACATAAATACTTGAGAAAATTAACTACTCCTCACATCCTACTCTAATGTGGCTACTTGCCATATTTATAAGTAGAAGTAGTCCATTATCACGGTAGTAGGAAAGAGCAGGAAGTAACCAAGATGAAAGAATATTAGCTGTAAGAATGCATTCCTGTTAGAAAGAGACGCAAGCCCTAAGCGTGACTTACGAACAGAAAAGCAGGTACAGAAATTTAACTACCTAGGTAAGGTCGTAGCAAAGGTACAGAAAACGGAAGCTTCATTAGAATAGTGAAAGATGCCTTCCAGAACTTAGGTAAAGTATTAAGAAATAGGTAAAATTGGTCAGAAGCAAAGAACTTAGTAGTGAAAAGCGATACAATATCAATCTTGTATATATCGGTAAATATTGAACAATTATTCTCGCAGATGAACATAAAACTTGAAGCAAAAGAGACGTGGTTCTATTGACGGAAAGCACCTATACATACGGATATGAAAATGACAAATGAATATTCTAAGATATATGAAAAGAAAAGAAGGCTTGGAGAATTTAATGCACACAGGAAGTACTGAAGGACTCAAGGAAAACATCGAATAACATAAGAAACGAGTTTGTGAAGAGGAATGGTAAACTATTGACTGGGAGTGATGGTTTCGAGAAAAAAAATTACTTAGAGTTACAAACGATAGTAATTTTGTTTTCCTTTGTAACTCTTAGCAAGTTTTGTCCCTCGGGAGAGGCATCATCTTATACGTCCTTAAGATTAGTATACCTCGTGTTTGAAAATATCCCTTGAGGTTAAAGGTTGTTGTCTGAACCCATGTAAGAGTCAGTATTCCAAGTAATGATTTTTATGGCATATTAAGCCTTCTTCGCTGTAACACAATCTGCCTGCCATCTTTTGGTTTCTTGTACCAAGGCTAGCTTAGCAAATTGCATATACACAGCACAATAGCAAATGGCGGTCCAAGACATCGACTGAGATAGAATTTCACAACGCTTATTTCAAGTGGTTAAGCATGAAGTCGGAAGACAAAAACAATGAATCCAGCTGTATAAATAACACATGTTGGCTAGAAACTCTCGCAGTTGGTTGCCTACAAACTATTCCAAATATTTTTTTGTCTGTCTGTTTGCTCAGTCCATGAGCCTCAATTTAAAAAATTATCTCTGTCTTTTTTTTCTACATGAACTTATTTTCATATTTACTGTGACTTTTGGGCTAATAGTTTTCCTTGTATTCCTGCTTATTATCCGAACATTCTTTACTAAATACTTCAAATACATTGGCGTATAGGACATTTTTAACAAATCTAGTAGAGAAGATAAGAAAACTAAACTGCGCTGAAGTAGTTTTACCCAATACTGCCAATTGTTACAAAACTAAAACCGTAATCTAAAAACTCGATTCATTTTCTAAAATAGTCTTGTCATATCGAGACTTTCATATTGATCTCACGTATGGCACCAAAAAATGTCTAAACTATCCGTAGCAAACAACTTTTTTAAGGGTAATGGTAATATCATCCATTCTGTTGTGAGGATACATTTGGCATTAACCGACCGAGTAAACTGATGATGAAATGGCTATGCGGATGTCATAGTTGGAATAAGTCAGTCAGTTAAGTGCCATACGTGATACGCGCGTGGGCGGTCATGCCTCGAAACAGACATGACTGACTAGGCAGAAGATTATCACACAGTAGGTTGTTTACATTCTTCGGTAGACTGGTTATCAGCCAGTGTTTTAGAACCCAACCTGTCCTGTTATTTAACCCATAACTGGAGGAAAGAGACAGATTAATACTGTTCTCAAGGGTATTTGCGCGTAAGTGAATGGAAGGAATTTAACCTGGAATAAGAAAGATTTTTAAAAAATCAAAGAAATAAAAATAAAAATAGCTTCTTCTGTCAACAAATAGAACTCTCAATAAACATTTCTAAAAAGGAAATAATAATCTAAAAATGGAATGAAAACAGTGACGGCACCTCTCCTGAATCCATCATAAGCATTTAGAATGTGGAATTAATAAATGCTAAATGCTTCTGATACCACGGCATATATATTAGTTATAACAAATTTAGTAAATGAGAAAAGAAAATTAAAATCTATATATTAATACCAGAGTAACTACGTGTGTGAATCTCCAGAAAGAGATATGAATGCACACATAGACAGAAACGATTGAATATAGGAACGCCGGACAAAGTACACACACACACACATACACACGGGCGCACGCACACGCGCGCGCATGATAAATGAAAGAAAACGTCGAACAGGAAATAGAAAACAAAAAGAGAATTAGTAAAGTTTTGTAATTTGCTTGAACCCTTGTGCATATTAGGTATATTGTTACGTCTTGAAGACCAGGAAAAGGTCCCAACTGTAAATCACACATATACCATGAACACACACACACACACACACACACACACACACACACACACACACATTAAAATTAATGACAACAGCAGCAGCAGACAGCAAGGAATAGAATAGCCATTCCTTGAAAAGCACGGACTCATTCAGACAGACTCACGCTCCTCTGCCATTCTGGAGATTGAGATTTTGATATCGAAACATTAATGTATAATAAATAGGCAATACCCCAAAACTTCTTTACTTTCTTTTATTTTATTAAACGCATTGTGACAGCCTTCAAGACCTAACAATATGAAAAGAGAATTACTGTCTATCTCTATCAAAAAAGAGAGAAAGTGAGAGAGTATTAATCGGTCTTTCAATTCTGGTTGTGGACAACATAGCAAGCCGTAGTCATTATTTTATAATACTGTAATATTATAGTAGCTACCTGTGTCACACTTTTGCTGTAATGAATGAAATTTGTAAATGCATTATATCTCCGGAGAAAATCGTTATAATGGAAGAAAGAGTAAGACAACAAAGAGAAGCAGTAAGAGAACGACAGCGAAAAAGACGAGAACGATCCCGAGCAGAAGAGATACAAGCAATCCATAAACGTAATAGAGAACGAATCCAAGCAAGAGAGAAGCATTTATATTTAAGATTGTTACTGCAATATTTTGTTAAATAATAGTTCACATATTTTATGATGCAATAGAAGAATTACTACGACTACGTTATTGTCATAGAATTTGTCATGCGCTTATTCAATCATTAACTGAAGAATTAAGATTCATTGGAATTATTAAAATAAGAAAACTGGGAACTTTTCACAGGTTTAATCTATTAGAGTTGATTGCGCTATGAATATCTTTGTTATACGCTGCAGGGTGTTATGAAAACAAAACATTAACTTGAAAACTTAAGTGGTGTTCTTGGTCCTGGGTATGACGGTAAACTACATCCGGCAGCAAGGCCTTCTGATTGGGTGGTTTTGAGGTGCATGAAACCACCTCTTAATAGTTGTTGTTCCCAGATCCACCCTGACTTGGAGTGGTAGCACCTGTTAGGGTACCAGATAGTTAACCCCCCAAACTGAAGTCAAAACAATATGAAAATATGAAAAGAGAAACATATACCTATGAATTTATTTCAAAATTTTGTTGGCATTAAATGACCCACTGAGGTTCATATGCCATAAAACAAAACAACCAACCGACCAACCATCAAGTGAAGTTCTTAAACAGCCACGTCAGATCGAGACTTTTACATGGATACCAGGAATGCCACCAAACCCGTTCAGAAATATTTAAACTGTGAGCTGTTTACAAAAGCTCTTTCAAAACTATGGTTAAAAATCACTTTGAGCGAGTGGGCGTGGATTTGACCAAAGACCATTTCTTCTCTGAACAATGTGAACTGGTGCTACAGAGCCACATTCAAAGAACTGAAGCAATTAGCATAAACCACATCACTTGAGAACTTTCACCAGCAACAACTAAAGATTACATGTAATTTGTGAAGAGAAAATAGTTAAATAAACAAGACGTTGACGTTCTACACTATTTCAAACAAAAGGTTAGAAAGGAACACCCCCATCAATACTGGAAAGAGTTATAACAGTAACTGAGCTTGAGAAGAATATTTTTATGAAAAATTGTTTAAATAAATCTTTTTTATAAATTACAACCCAGAGCAGCACTGAATATTCAGTCATTGAATACCGAATGTTTTCTTATGAAGTCGCAGCTAATATTACCATTTATGGTATTATGATAATCAAGTTTTCGGCTTCTAGATTAAACAACTCAACATCGAACATAAAAGTGTAGCTTTAAAATATACTTTAACTCACATCACACATTTCCATGGATGTTATATACTTCAGACACGGAGGTTTGGTAATCAGAAATCTATAGTCATTCCGCTATTCCCATTTTTTTCGAATACTATATTTTTTTTATTAGCGACTACATGTACTTAATTTAAACGAAGACGTCTTAAAGAAATAAGAATAAAAATAAATAGATTAAAAAAAAACAATTGTTGTCTGCGTCTCGGATAAGATAATGACGTCTTTTATGTGTCAAGTCATTCCAAGGTTTAGTCAGTCAATAGAAACTTCAAGAAAACGTGTACTTACAACCAGAAAGAGACTATGAAAGCGCATAAAATGTTGTCAATCAGAATCAAAGCATTATGAGATTAGGAAAACATCAATAGAAACAAAAAAGGCGCGCTGATAAGTGATTCCATAGCCAATATTTCTTACGGCAATGAATACTGATTAATCTCTTGACAAATTTTATGAATATCACAGGAATGAAATACGCAACGTGGAAGTGTTAAAGAAAATAGAAATATGGCCACATGCAATCAGAAAGACATATATGAAAATTCTTGGACGCAAAATAAGAAAAGTGTGCCCAGCGAATTTAACACTCACATGACATAATGATGGCAAGAGAAGCAAAAGAAAACGGTGAGTAACTTTTGAATTGATGATAGGACAAAGAGAATGAGAGATAGTAATTACATATAGTTTTGAAAAAAGGAAGCTCTAGAAAATCAAGGCCGACTGCTTTTTGAAATGATTTGACACATAAAGACGTCACTATCTTAGCAAAAACGTGGATCTCCACTGTGTATTTTTTATATTTAATTGTCAATATACGTTGGAAGTGCGTTGTGGTGTAGTGGTTATTGGCTTGGAATGAGACATCGGAGAGCCGAGTTCGAATTCCAGTTGAATTCCTTGCATTCACTTACGCACAAATACACTTAGCACAAATATTAATCCGGCTCTTCCCTTCAGGTATGGATTAAATAACAGGACAGATTGGGTTCTATAGCCTTGGCAATCAAAAAGTAATAGCAGAACTACTGCGTGATAAACTTCTGCCCAGTCAGTCTTGTCTCTTTCGAGACATGATCGCCTATACGTGTATCACGTATGGCACTTAAATGACTCATTAAATTGTCAATTGTATCAATTCGAAATATAATGACATTAAATGACACAAAATAACTTCGCGAAGACTGTCTGCTCAAGGCTTAATTATTTACCATTTTCTCACGCAGTTTACGTGAGTAAAATTTTGTTCATGTATTTGATGTGTACAATGCTCATCAAACTGACAACGCGTTACTTTACTTTTACGACAAATTACCAACCGCATTATCGACCTAGCATATGGAAAATTCCTAACAGCTTCGACCAGCTGCTTTAAAACACCAAAGATTCCATTCTTTAATTCCACAATTTAGTCCCTTTTTTTACCAAGGCGCCCCCTGGAAACACTGACATGCAAGTCAATCAAGCACACACACACACACACACACACACACACACACATATATATATATATATATACACACGTTTAACGATTGAATAACTTAAGCATTTTATTCAGATTTCGTTAAAGCCTTCTTTCCCTTTTGCTCAAGATTTTAAGTTCAGAATAAATGGCTGTAGAATGGATAAAAGCATCGCTTAGGGATAAAATACTCCCAAATACATTACAATGCCTTCTCAGAAAATTATAGTCTATACTTCTAAGCTTGTACCACATCTCAAAAGTAAGAACCGATATAACTTAATTAAAACTTAAACAAACACACACAGACACACATATATATATATATATATAACTGTGTACTGGTTTTATTTAATTATGACCAAAAACTAAGTAATGAAATAATATGTATATATATGTAGTCATCCGCAGATAGATCTGTTTCGCTTAATCACAGCTCATCAGTACGGTTAGACTCCGATTGCTTTTGACCCAGGATTGAAACCCGACCGAATAGGCGTCAGTCAGCGATTCTACCTCTGGGCTATGGGCGCTCGGTAGAAGAAGGCAGAATTTTTAGCGTATACATTATCTTTATACATGCCCAATAGCCAGAGTCCTCTAATTCATTTTGGAATGAGCGATGAGAGATATATATAAGGCCAACCTGAACTATAAAAAGGTATAAAATAATATATCATTGAAATGCTGATTTTCAAGGCAAGCATTTCTCTGTCTGTCAAAATCTTTAAAACCCGTCGTTTGAAAGACCCCAATTATATATATATATATATATATATATATATATATATATATATATATTATGACCTATTCTATTACGTTCTTTTGAATGAACTGCGACACTTGTTGTATCTATGCGTTTACTTATTTTCACCCAACACAAATCATAAGAGTCATTCAAGGTAGAGGGTTACCATATGGACTTACATTAGCGTAGGAAAGAACACAGGTTTAGGATAATAAAGTTGAGGCAGACATTAGAAAAATCTTGAAAGCCAATCCTAAACAGGAAAACAAAAGAATAAACCTCTACTCTTGTCCAGAAGACCGGAAGAGTAATGTGAACTGGACGACTATATACGTCTATCTACGTCTATCTAAAATGAGCTATCAGAAGGATTGTAAAAGGAAGTCTTACTAATTAACCCATAACTTAAGGGAGCAGGTGTCGATTCATGCTTTTTCCAAAGAGTATTAAAAACGTCACTCATGTAGTTACTGACCAGGCTCAACGTTAATTCACAGCAATAATCGCACAAGAAATAGTTTTGCAACGTAGTGGTCTTATGCCTAGCTGTAAAATGAATTGTCCGGAATTTTGTATTAAGTGCAATAGCAACACAAATAATTAGATCGTTAAGCCGAATAATTAACAGAAAAATATTAATCTTCTCTTTCACTATAATAAGTTATAAAATAATGTGTGATTTAAATGCTGATTTTCAAGGCAAGCATTTCTCCATCTGTAACTATCGTTGAAACCCGTCGGAAATGTTGTTAGACAGACACCAATTGAAAACGAATTATCAGTCTTCTCCATAAAGAATG
The DNA here is from genome assembly GCA_037127315.1 of Ascarosepion bandense. Taxonomy (NCBI): domain Eukaryota; kingdom Metazoa; phylum Mollusca; class Cephalopoda; order Sepiida; family Sepiidae; genus Ascarosepion; species Ascarosepion bandense. Next base: position 590,384 of record JBBBDQ010001511.1, on the reverse strand, counting down.
CAGTGATGAGAAAGATCATAGAATGTATTGGTTGAATTGTTATAGTAAGGACCAAACAACCTAGAGAGCAAGATAATTATTTGTTGTTTCCATACAGAGTGTAGTCCTGAGGAAGGCCAGTGAATGTATTGGATGAAATGTTATGGTAAGAAAAAAAATCAACTTAAAGGGTAAGATAAAAGCATCCAAATATTTGTGGAGTTCTGTATAGTTCTTTGCAATTAGAATCAAGCTTGTAATAATGGATAATTTTGATTTTTTTTTAATTATATCATTTCAAGCAAGGCAAGACCCCCACTGGTGCGCGGAGGTTACAGTGAAAAAACAAGGTACAGAAGATGTCGGAAAAAAAGATCAGAGATGAATGGGAATCAAGGAGATAGAAGATGACAATTGACGTTGCTATTAAACTTTAGTTGATTGTGGGTATCGTGAATGCAAGCAAACGGAAGGTAGTTTTACAAACCGGAAGTGCGAGGAAAAAAAGATTAGAGTAGAAGAGACTATACATTATCTTTATACATGCCCAATAGCCAGAGTCCACTAATTCATTTTGGAATGAGCGATGAGATATATATATATAAGGCCAACGTGATATGGCGTTTATGCCTAGTTGTAAATTGAACTATAAAAATGTATAAAATAAAATATGTGATTATCAAGGCAAGCATTTCGTCGAAATATTTAAATGTAACATTTAAATATTTCGACGGTAAATGGGTGGGGCCTAGAGGCCAATGTAGTAACACGCGTTAATACATGTGGTAGGGGAACCAGGAAAAGAAGCTCCTCAGAGCAGTGGCCATGAAAATACTTATAAAAAAACATAGAGGGAGTATACATCACGTCGGTGAGAAAGTGACGGAAGGCAGTTTGACAGGAGAAGCACGGATCGATTATATTCTAGATACTTCTTTGGATTTTGGTGAGAACAAAAGTTATAATGAAAAATATATTTTAAAAATTTTAAGCAAAATTATATATATATAATTAATTAATAATTTAGAACATGTACAAACAACAAACTACAACAAAATTATACATTTTGTTTCGACATTGAAAGAACAATGTCTCATCAGGTAGTTAAATATCCATTGCTTTATTTTTATATTGAGCACTGTGTTAAATTAATGTTTCGAACGTTGCAATTATTTTCTTCGTTCCTTCTTCATTTGGATATATATATATATATATATATATATATATATATATATATATATATATGTGTGTGTGTGTGTGTGTGTGTGTGTGTGTGTGTGTACATATATATATACATGCCCAACGAAATACGTATGTATATGTGCGTAAATAAATAGATAGCTATGTTAAAAAGAATTCTGTATATAGGGAAAGTTACAGGGGTGTGTGTGTGTGTGTGTGTGTGTGTGTGTGTGTGTGTGTGTGTGTGTGTGTGTGTGTGTGTGTGCGCGTGTGTGGGGGGGTGTAACAGGGAATTTTTTATTTTTTCCCCGTTTTGAAATGACAACCATGTAAACGCATGGTTGGATTTCCGAATTTGTAAGCTCCTCACAAATCAAAATGACCCCAATAATCGCTTCCAAAGCCCTTCTGAGGCAGGGGACGACGTATGGAATGAGAAAATTTTCATTTTTTTTTGTCTCGTCAGAAACTTTGGTGGTCTATTCTACCACAGATGTGTTTCTATCCCAAATATAATGGCTTGATGACAGAAGAGTATGGACATTTATCTCCTGTTACAAGAAGCAAGATATTAGTGGTGACATGCGAGCATTGACACCAATAATGACAACGGAATAGTGAAACCGAATTCTACCGTCGAAATAGGACCAAAAACAAGAAACGAAAGGGAGACATTCTCATTAAATTTGGCTTATATTTTTTTCGCTCTAATTAATGGCACTGTCTGTTCTCCTCTGAGACTGTCAATGACAGTAAAAGTAACAGCGGCTCGTCTGTTTTGACAAAAGCAATAGTATGTTCGTCACTGTGCACTAGAATGAAGAATGAAAATTGCCGTAACTTTCTGTGGCTCATTGAATTCTGGGAACCATTTGTCGGTGTAGCTCAGTAGTTTTGTCTGGAATGAGACAGCTATAGTTTAGGTATTGAAGACATGCTGTTTTATGCGAGGTTTTAGCATTAACGAATACGATAATTATTTTTTCCGGCTCCGAAATTTGGAGTAATATATAAAAACAATCTTAAACGAACAAAGTGAATATTATTCTAACACACTCTCACATACGCACATACACATAAGCCCTTCAGATAAGCGTTTCTCAACCGGTGGGCTCTGGCGCCCTAACACGCACTAAAAAGTAGCCATAGAAATAGTTAGATAATGAAGAGACTTAGATAGATAGATAGATAGATAGATAGATAGATAGATAGATAGATAGATAGATAGATAGAATCAGGTAGATATTCAGATATATATAGAGAGAAAATAAATAATGAAGATACCATTATGCTTTCCATAAAGATATTCTCTCGAAAATTCGAAAGTAAAATTGTTGATTGAATTCAGTCAGTTACGTGCCATACGTGAAACACGCTTGAGCGATCTTGTCTCAAAACTGACATGACAGACTGGCATAAGATTATCCCGCAGTAGGTTGCCATTTCTTTCTGCGGTAGACTGGTTGCCGGCCAAGGCTATAGAACCCAATCTGTCCTGTTATTTAACCCATAACTTGAAGGAAGAGACGGATTAATACCTTTCCTAAGGGTATCTGCGCGTAAGTGAATGCAATAAATTCAACTGAAATTCGAACTCTGCTCCCGATTTCTCGTTTCCGAGCCGATATCCACTGCACGATTGAATCACTTTAACAAATAATTTAAAATCGAAAGAAGCCAGTGAAAATTTGGCCAGTTAAAGTCCAGTTAGTTCATTGTAATTAAGCGAAACAATATGCCGCTCTCAGATTCCAAATTCATAATTATGTAGACTGAGTATTCCCACAATGGCAGAGGAAATTCTTGCATTTCCTCGTAGAAACGCCTCTATTAAATTTCAGCAATCCGATCTCTACATGCCCAAAAGTAAGTAACCCGATCTTCATGATTACTGGTAGATCAAACATAAAATTTTACAAGATTACATTGCAGACAAATGCCCAGAATCTTGGTAAAGAGTTCAAATGGTTCGTTGAGCGACAGACTATGAAAGAAGTTTTGCATTATTTTCTCTTTTTTTCTGTGTGTGGGGTGCTGATCAGCTCTTATTTCAAAATATGTTGTTGGACATTTTGGTAATCATTTTTTCTAAAATATTAGTAGAGCCATAACTAATTTCCATTTTGAGTAACCGGTTGTAATGGAGCATTTATTTTATTTTCCTGAGTAGTAATCAGACGATAGTGAATACAGTGAATAGTGAATACAGTAAATAGTGTTCACAAATATATCTGACCGTTTGCCAGTACTGGCAGTGTACATAGTGGATTAAAGAATACATTTCTTAACTCCACTAATACAAGTGTTGAAAGTATATTTCTAAGTCATTTCCTCCCAAGTAAGGTGATAAAGTTACTAAGACGTAAGAGAGTGTAAGAATACATTACTAGAGAGAGTGGACAATAAATTCATGGCTGATAATTTTATGGACCTTCAAGCAAAAGAATAACGCTATTAAAAATATCAATTTAATTTTAAGCAGTTATAATTGATTGGCAAGTTAATATACTCTACCCCACCTATTGGGGTAAGTTATGACACAAAGTCCGTTATTTGTGGCGGAGGAACGGGCTAGGGACAAAAATTGCCCAGCTCCGGTGCAACTGGCTTCGGTGGCGACCACCGATCCACTCCTCCAGTGGACAACGTTAGGCTTCGTTTATCCGGGGACCGGGCACCTCTCAGTATTTTATTTTTCTCAACTGCATACCTGTCCCCGAACAGAGACACAACTGGTTCGTACTCTATCTGAAGAGAAAACGCAACTGATAACTAACTAGTAAGAAGAAAACTGGTTTACAAATTTTTATCTGGAATAGATGCTTTGGCAGCTGAGACGAGGGATATTCATCGGACTTTGATAATGAAGCTCTGAAGTCATTAGTGGAAAGCAAACAACGACAAATTACTCGTGAATTAGAAAAAAGATGTTAAACACATCAAAATATACCACATGCCGACTTAGAAAACATAGAAAAAGTTGGTAAGTTGGGTGTTTTGGCTCACTTTTAACGAAAAGAACAGATCAGATTCCTTCGCCTTAATGACAAGTCTCCTTTCACAACAGAGAAATAATCCATTCCTTAAATATATCATGTTATAATATCACTGCAAAAGTAGGCATTTTGTTTTGAAACTATCTGTGTCTTATCAAGTGATGAATTCAATTACAAGTTTGAGGGTTTTAAATGTTTAAATGATTGGCAAAACCCCCTTAATAAGTGAGACGTTGTTACAAAGACAGGATAGACCAATCGAATCAAAGCAATCTCCGGTCTGAAGAACACCAGAATACACACAAATGTTCATTTGTTATGGGCGTTAACGGAAATATTTGAGTAGAAAAGAAATTAGTCTATATAATTGCATGTATGTACGTGCATGTAGTGACAGGTAGTTATGATTGTGACGATACTTAGGGTTATATGGAGACTATGAGCGAGCATATAATGTATTTATGGTTAATTGAATTGATCACTTGATAAGACACAGATAGTGTCGAAACAAAATGGCTGCTTTTGTAGTGATATTATAACATATTTATGTTATAAATTCTAAATATATATTATTAGCTCTACTTTGTATTGTGCACTTCGGAATATTATTCCATCCATACCTACGCTATACTTGCATATATATATATATATATATATATATATATATATATATATATAAGTAAAAAGAGTTTGTCTCTTTAAATGAGCAGATTCATGCCGACTTCAAACTTTTATGGGCACATCGTTATGATGTTCTCACTTGTCAGGATGGATATATATATATATATATATATATATATATATATATATATATATCCAAACAGAAGCATGTAGGTAACATCACAAAAAATATCTTAATATAAATATTAAAACTGATTCAGCCAGAGAGCTTGATGTGAATAAAATTATATATTTACAGAGCCAATATATATATATATATATGTTAATGGGTAACGCGTAAATATATATATATATATATATATACGCGTTACCCTTTAGCAATGAATTGAGTTTTTCCGTGTGTATCATCATCATTTATCCATCACACCCATTGGTGCATAGGGTAGCAATTTTTTGTTGCTGTTTCTGTAACAAACTGTTTTTTACAGGGCAGGGTTGTTAGCCCTGTACCTAAATCCCAAACCATTCTTGGTCCTTATGTTTACAGCACCTACTATTCCCAAATGGTCACCCATTTAAGTACTGACTAGGCTCGATGTTGCTTAACTTCGGTGATCGTTAGCTTCGATGATCGGACGGGAACCGGTGCATTCAACACGATATAGCCGTAGACGGCGTGTGTATACACCAATTATATATATAACACGCTAAAATTTCCCTTCTCTCAATTTATGCGCCAATGGCTTCGGGGGCAGAAACTCCGATTAGTACCAAATAGGTCCAGTTTCGATCCCGGCCAGTTGTAAGTAGATGTCTAGCCACACTGATGAGCTGTGAAGTAGGCTTAGTATGTGGATAACAAATATATATATATATATATATATATATATATATATATTGTGTAATTAGCAAGCAAATCCCAAACATAATAATCAAGTGGCGTGAGAATTTGCAATATGTAAGGGGTGATGTGGTCTGAAATTGTTAACCTGTTAGTTTAGCATGGTGCAGAGTCCTGGTGTCGCACATAGGGTCTTCTAACAGCTACGCTCTTAGCCAAGGAAAGCAATACCTCCTCAGAATACTTGATATATTCCCCCTGTTGAGTCAGAAACCTGTGTAATGATGTAAAAAAGGCGTAACTTTTCAGTGAGATTTCCGAGCTGTCGTACCTTCGTAATCACCACTGGACTCAAATTACTCTTTCCGAATCCTCTGCACTGTTATGAGTGATACCCAAACATACTGAAAATTTCGACGCAAATACCAAGTAGTAAAGCATGTCGTTTTCGAATTTCTGGCAGAGAGAATTGCGTGATAATGCTATTTTTTCACAGACGGTGCAAACTGACACCACTATAATATACAGCCGACAAAATTAAAACCAAATAACGCGAATACACAAAATTAAAGTGACAACATCGCATCCGGTATTTTGAGCGAAACTTAGTTACAATTTCCGGTAGAGGGTATAATCTGTCAATATCAGTGGGTTTACAACGACAATACGCTCAAACCCTTGGTCAGTATGACTTGACGAATGATCTGTCTATTTAGTTTTACTCACAATGATTGGATCAACTCGTGGTATAGGTTTTATCAGGCAACTTTCTCAGGAGTAACACGCTGACCGATAATCTAAAGAAATCATCTTGTCATCTTCCTGACAAATCACCATGGGGAGATTCATATATGTGTGTGTGTGTGTGTGTGTGTGTGTGTGTGTGTGTGTGTGTGTGTGTGATATTTCAGATACGGTATATATGTAAAAAGAAAAATACAAATAAAGATAAAAATAAAACTTATCTTAGCCGACGTGTTTCATCCTCTGATAAGCTTTATCAATCTGCCTCAGAAGATTATGATACGCGTCGGCTACGATAGGTGTTTTTTTTACACACACACACACACACACACACACACACACACACACACACACACACACACACACACACACACACACACTTTTTATGTCTGGACGTCAAATTTAAAATAATTTATTTCTTTCCTAATTTACCACAACCTTGTTTTTTTTTTATTTCCTGTGTAGGAATATGTTTTCGGGCTCCTTCCAGTATGTGAATTTTTGGTGGCATATTTGAATTAATAAATTTTTATTTCGTTGTTGGTGAAGCGAGAGTTTTCGTAGCTATTCAACGACACACACACACACACACACACACACACACACACACATATATATATATATATATATATATATATATATATATATCCAGATGAAGAGAACCAACAGTTTGAGAATTCCGAGTTCTCCAGAATTTACGTTTTTTTAAAATAAGTGCTCATTACAAGTAAATATTGTAGAACATAATATAATTAAATTTGTTTTTTTATTTAAATATATATATGTATATAAACACCACCGGCCATGTTTATTAGGCCACCCCAGGTTTTTAAAAGAAATGATGTAGTTCATAATATTATTAGTATTTATTGTCAAGTGGATAATTCCAAATAAAAATAGAATGTTTCTTTTGTTATAATTACTTTGCAGACAGGATACCTTTACTTTTTTTTAAAAATCATATCGCCCCAAGCAAGGCGGTAACGCCACTGACGTGCAGGGGGCTACATAGAGTGAAAAGTTTGGAAAAGAGAAAACCGGACACCGCATCCTAAACAGGAAACAAGGGATGAGCCTCTTCACCTGTTCAATAGACGTGGGTGGAGTGTGAACCGGGCGATAATTTAGTCTATCTACTTCGGCCGGCCAATAAGATCAAGAGACCAGCATAGGGAAGAGAGCACAAAAATTGGACACCAGAACAGTTCATTTGATGCACATGCTATTGTGCAGTATTAACAAAAGAACCATTCTATTTTCATTTACAATTATTCACTCGGCAATAAATACTAAAAAATAGTATGAAATACATAATCTTTTAAAACACTAGGGTTGCCTAATAATTATGGTCGGTAGTATATATACATATATATATATATATATATATATATATATATATATATGCAAGTATAAAAATTTCTATGGATGTGAAAGTATATTTTATTTCCTTAGATTTTGCAATGACTGTTCCGCCTGAAAATGATGTCTTTCCGAATTCTTAACCCCCTCATCAAACAGAATGCCCTGTAATTATTTGCAATGTGCGCTCCTTTGAGCAAATGAGATAGGCAGATAGAGAAAATAACTGGATTTCCATTCTATTCTCAGAGGAAATTTCCTTATCCGTTCTATAACAGCTTTGCTTTCATAATATATATGCCACGTAATAAATAATAAATTGATGTTAGATGCGAATGCAATGATTTTGTTACAGGAAATTATTCAAAATCATTTTGAAAATGATTGTCACTCGTCAGGTATTAATACAACCTTTTTCCATATCTATACTTCGAAACTATCTCACTGCTGCAAATTACAGTTTCTTTTTAGGTTCTGCTTAGGCATAGCGATTCATCGCACTCACTCTACTCGCTTCTCGTTCTTGAAAAAAAAATTATGAAAACCTAGAAAGTAGGTAGGTTAGAATGACCTGATACAGAGTTAATAATTCGCAGATTTTATGACCTTTGTAAAAAATTATTTATGAAGCATTTATTTTTAGTTATATATTTATTTGGTGTTTATGTGTGTCTGTGTCAGGCAGGGTCGGAGTGGAACGTTTCTGATTTAGACGATGAAATTAACGACAAAGAAAACTATTTGGAAACTGGGAAAAGCAATGAATGATTAAAAAATATACAAAAATAATTTTGGCAAGAAGAAGTAATGAAAGGATAGATGGAAAGAATATGATGAAAAGGAAATTAGCAACGATGAATGAATAATAAAGAAAATTATACAAAGAAATAAAAAACAAATTGACGAGAGAATGAAATAATGGAGGTTAGTGGACAAAATTTAAATTTTGTCCATATAGAAGAATTCTGCCTCATAATCTTGTAATGCTGATGGTCAGGATCTGAAATTACCGTTTTGTTGGTAATTTTTTATTATATTCTTGAAAATATGAAATTGAAACTCAGACAATTACAGGTGGCAATTAAATGATGAAACCTACGTCCTAACAAGCCTTATGAAAATATCTTCGAGTTAGCTTTTAAAAACAAAACGTGAATCCTTCAAATTTATTTTCATATTTCTCTAACTTGGGGAATTGAAAGTAACGGTTTTAGATAATCCAGAAATAAAACAGTCATTCTCGAATGTGTCACGTAACTGGCAACATTCTATTTAAAAAGAGGACTACACGTTTGCAATTAGAAATAAGTCAATGGAAAATATTACATAAAGAGCTGTAAAAGGCTCATGAAGAAAAGACATACTTAGCTATTGAACTAGTACCACAATATTTGGATGCGAGCCACATAAAAATATAATTCTACAATGGCTATAAATAAATCTCTTTCCACCTGGTTCATTATATATATATATATATATATATATATATATATATATATATATATAAAGTACAAAGAGTTTATCTCATTAACTGAGCAGATGCAGATTAAAGCTGACTTAAAAGTTTTATGAGTACACCGCTATAAAGTCTCACTTGTCAGGGCTGTTTGTTGTTAAGTCCCAGTGTTTCTTGTTTATATAGAGCATGGCAGGATTTTCTAGGATTGGTCTTGTTTGTTCTTGGCTGATTTTCTTTGTGTTTTTTTATTGCATAGTAGTTTGATTCATTTTTATTTGTATTGCTTGTTTTTTAATGTACGCGTAAATGATTGTTTAAATTTTATATTAAACACTACATAGTGCAAAAAATTACTTTAACTGAGCAGGTTCATGCCAACTTGGAATATTTTTAAGGACATTGGTATGATGCCCTTACACATCAGGGCTGGTTTTCTTACCCAAATACCTTTGATCAGTAAAACTACTGAAAACAGCAATCTTGACACCCAAAATTATTATAACTCAACACTATATATATATATATTAGGATTTCTTCAGACTAATATTTTCATATTGGTGCGACTATACACGCAGAAGAACGAGACAAAGATCTGAATCTGACTTTCTCCAGACAGACCAATTCTCTCCCTTTTTATTCCAGTCTTTGACACTAATTTCTAGAAATTTCAGATTGTCTTTAACAAAATGCTTGAAATGCTTCTCGGCTTTTTGTCTCAGGCAGCCTCCAAGAAAAAACTTTTCGTAACTCTCTCTCTCTCTCTCTCTCTCACACACACACACACACACACATACACATAGATAGATAGATAGATAGATAGATAGATAGATAGATAGATAGATAGATAGATAGAGTTGCCTGGTGATTCTTAGGGAAATCCGGAGTTGCAAAATGTGAAGAGGGTCGCATCAGAGCTCTCAAAGAGAGGCGGCAGTAAATGAAGGAGCACAAAAGCTCCACCCACCAGCATAGGTTTGCCTCCGGCATCCCCTGCTGCAACAGGGTCTTCTGTGCAAAGATCGGCCTCATCAGCCACCTCCGCACCCACCCAAACCCTTAAAGACCAGAAGTCATGCCTTTGTCGCCTGCGAAGGACGAACAACATATATATATATATATATGTTGTGAATTTTACGAAAACTTCTGAAATTAGTATTAACCAACATATTTATTTAAATTTATTTGTTTCAACATTATTTTTAATGGATACTCCTATTTGTGTGGATATCCTATTTTTTCTCTAATTAAACTGTACGTTTTTAATATTTTACGTTTGTACGTTTTTAATATTCACTGGCCTGAATATTCGAGAAATCTTGTTAAATCTGCTAGAAGGTAGATATTTTCCTAAATTTCTCCAATATTTTTATCCAGTATGTGTGTGAATTTCGGTTTACCCGAATTAAATTTCAAGGTCTCATGAAAATTTTATGACTTTGTGTTGAAAAAATGTGATGAAGTTTATTGTGTTATTTGTTTATACTACTATTCTCATGTCTATACGAAAAAAGTGGTCGGAAGGTTTCATGGTAGTCAGTCATTGTAAACAGTGTTGAAACAGTTTTAACGCCTATATGATAAGGTGCGTCAGATAGCGACATCCCTAGCAGACCCATTAACGAACCTATCGGCAGTTTGTCATGGAATTGTATAAAACAGAAGATGTTAATTCCACTTCCTGAAATGAAATAGTATCATTGGCAGGAATAAAGAAGCACGTCAAACCCAAGCAAAAACAAACGAATATTTTCCTCTGAAATATAATAATACTCGATCAGTATTGCATTGGAAATTATTTATACGAACCATAAGGTCTTCGACGAACGCCGTGCACATTCTACTGATTTTAAATGATCGCGTCGTGATTCCATAAATTTTCAGTTCCATATTTTTTTATTAACATTTAATAGGATGTATCTAAACTTATTTATAAATGGAACTTTGTCTGTGTGTGTGTCTGTCTGCGTGTGAGTGTCCGTTACCTATAGACTCCGAAACGGCTGAACCGATTTTCTTGAAAATTTACACAGTTGTACTATAAGCATCTGTGAGTGTTTTTAGCTAGGTTTTGTGTCGAGGTACCCCCGATAAATATCGAAAATCGATAATCGAAAAAATTGGGTTATAGAAGTAGTGGTCCGATTTTAATCAAATTTGATGCACTCATAGACAAAGACATAAGAAACGATATTCAGAAGTTCCAAGGTTGCAATTCTTACAATAGTGCAGAAAATCGATAATATATATATATATATATATATATATATATATATAAAAGGCAAGATGTTTGCGAGTGTGTCTGTTTATCTGCGTGTATGTCTGTATTTTTTCAGCCCTTTTTTTAGCTTTTGCTTCGGGTTTGGCTCTAAGTAGGTATAATTGTAGTTCTTAGTCTCAGCCATCATACCATTTACTCAGACGACTTATTTAACCTTCAAAATTCAGTTTACGACGAAAAAAACTTATTTGATATCGATACCAGGAAATCAAATTTTTTTTTACTTTTGAGTTTTATATTATTTACATTGGCCCACTGGATAAAATCGTTAGTTTGATACCTGTACTTGACTCAAAGAGTTGTGAGTTCAGTACCTGGTTACAGCAGTGGTGAACAAATTTATGTTACTGGGAGATAACTAAAGGACACCCAGAAGTGACACGTCACGTAGAACGAGAATAATATACCCCTTTGATTGAGATAAAAGGTTCGGTTCGTAATTCCAAGAAGAAGGAGAACAGAGCGTACAACGGCTGAAAAGTTGTGAATATGGCAGTAAGGATGAGGACAAAAGTCCAAATAATGTAAGTAATGTAGGATGTATCGTAAGTGGTACTAGTTTTACAGTGAAGCGGTCGACCCAGTTTTTCTCGGGTGAATTCTCATGCTGACCTATGAGGCCTCAAACTCAACCCTACCTCAAGTGGAATTTCTACGTACGATCCGCGGCTGAAGATGCAGGCAAAATAATAGCTGTGCCACTCCAGTCAGTAACTGACTCATACAATCCGCTACCTTTATAATAACCAGATCAGGCCGAAAATAGAGTTTTGCTGCTATGTTTGGTCAGGACCTCACTTTCCACTTCTAAAATTGTTTAAAATTGTCTTCTGAGCTCTTGTAGAAGAATTACTTGTCATCCTCCAACCGTTCTCTCACATGCAGGATGTGGTGCGTCTCTCACTGATCTATTTTGCTACTACCATAGAAAGTGCTCGGACGAAATAAAATTCTTGGTTCTACAAAGTCTAACCGTCACGGCTAGGACCCATTATGCCATTTTGATAGAAACAAAGCACCCACATTCTGTTCGCATTCCATCGGCGAAAAGTAAGTTCTACTCAAACAACTTCTTCATGCGAACTACTGTCCTGTAGAACAGACATCTAAGAAAATGATTACTCCATCAATACATAAAAATAAAGACCGGTATACAGTATTTGTATTATTCGAACTATTGTCTTCATCTTTGTTGCCATTTGTACGCCGTTTCGGCCGTTGTACGCTTCGGCATTCTTCAGGTGCATTCTTCAGGTGCATTCTTCAGGTGCTAATGTTGGAGGAAAACAGTTAACAATCGTCAGTCATTTTTGACGGCAGAGGTACACGCGTATAAGTAAAAAAATTACCTAAAAAATAAAAAATATTTCTCCATTTCGTGTAACATTTTTACCGTATTTTTAGGGTTAAACGACAAATACCATGCTTTTACTGGTAATTTTAAATATCAGGTACTTTACAAACATTATTAAATATTTTTAAAGCATTCATTATACGGGTTTTTATTTCAGTTGCTTTATTCCTTGTAAAATGTTATACGTAGAGGTATTCAGGTACTTGATAGAGTTCTTCTGTTTTTACATTCATATTAGGTACGTTAAAATGATATTTGCAGAAATTTAAGTGTTTCACTTCGCCCTAGATTGATACTTTCCCGACTTTGATCATTTGTCATTTCCAGTTATACACATAGTCTTTCTGATATAAGTAAAATATCATCAAAAAACCGTAGACGCATCATATGTTACCCACTTATGCTTAATTCCATTCATTTTTCGTCCATTTTTCTTATATATATTCATTCAGTAATGAATTATATATTAATTCAGTAATGAATATATTCATTCAGTAATGAATACTGGCGTATGATACATCATAACTACTAACTACTGGCGTATGATACATCATACGCTAAAACGTCTATCGCCTTCTACCGAGCGATCGGTAGGGTTTCAATTCTGGGTAAAAGCAATCAGATGTCTAATTGTACTGATGAGCTGTGATACAGCGAAACAGATCTGTCTGCGGGTGACTATATATATATATATATATATATATATATATACATATATATATATTGTGGTAGCAGATGATTTTCTAAATATATATTGTTAAATATAACAGCCAATTAATGTCTATTATGTTTAATCATGAGCCGTTCTAAACATATTATTTTGGCTTTAATTTCAGTTGAAAATAAAGACAAAAATTGTCCAAGATTTGGATATTTTTTATCATGATCGTTCTTAGCTTTCAGCTCACATGAGCCATCTTCAGAGAGGTTACAGGGACGTTAACATAAAGACATCTACCTTCAAAGGTGATGTTATCTTGTGTTGACATAAAACATTGCTATGCGACGGTAACACTCACCGAATAGTGTGGGTTACTTTGATTAAATGTAGATGGCCTCCAATATCTGAAGGTTTGTTTTACTCTGTATATGTGAGAATATTATTGTGTTATCGACTAAAATAACTCTAATATTGCACACACGCACACACACACACACACACACACACACACACACACACACACACACGCTCGCGCGCGCCCGTGTATATATGTATAATATATTTTAATATAATTGTCATTTTTGATAATGGCTTATGTTTACCGAAAGCCTCAAATACGATTAAAAAATATGTATCAATATTGTGATTTTCTTTCTTCTTTCAATGATAATGCTTTTAAGCTTATCAGACGATATGAAAAGAATTTACATAAAATAGACAAAAATTATTATCTATATTATTTAATGAAACACTTATCAATATATATATATATATTCTCTAGTGTTCAACAAAAGGCAATTGTAACTTAGAACACCTACATAGTACAATGGACTACGAATGATTTTATCTGAGTCGAGTTTTGTATCTGCGTAGACCGTTAACTGTATAAAATGATTTATAAATAATTTATAATTTACAATTTTGGTGATCAAGTGTCTCAAGAATTTTCTATCTTTAGACTTATATAAGCAACGTTACAATCAGAATGGTAAGTTCTGAGTAGCTATTGTCGTGTGTTGAGTTGTCGGCAAACCATGTAGCGGATTTTGAAAACGACATCGTAATATGGATATTTGAAGAAGGGCGGTAAGTGAAAGTCGGCAGTCTCGGGTGATGAGGAAGAGACGGTTAAAGCAAGAAAAAGTCGGAGTTCTAGTTTTATTTAAGGATGATTTTTAAGTATCACCTAAGAACACCCAAAACGTTGCGAGGTGAATCCGTGAATAAATAGGCTGTTGGGACGCCCGCGCCTATTCGGCTATAATGGACTATTCCATTACTATGTAAAGTAACGGTGGCATCTACGGAGGGGTGTGTACTGAGCGGCCGATCGACAAGTCAGTCGTAGACTTCCGGTGACGACCCGGAAGTACCCATTGCTCATACTACGTCTTACGACGGTTGAGACGATTAACCCTTTATTCTTGTATTGGATACTAATAACCTTTGTAAATACTATTTTCACGGAATACAACAATTAACCTATTCCTGTTGTTGAGTTATTTATTCTTACTCACGACATAACATAGGCAAATGTATAGAAAGCAGGATTCGTATTTTCTTTCGTCGCCTTGGCGTTGTTTTATCTTTTGCTCCTTTGTTAATGTACATCGTGTCATTTTCTGTTTTTTTGCCAAGTGACAATAAATTTTAGAGATGCCGCAAAAAACGTTATTGCACTTGATAATTGATGCAAGTTTGAAATCGTTATAGTCATCAGTAAAAAGAGGAACCTAAAATACCAACTACAAGTAGGGGATACTGAAACCAACCAAATACAGAAATTTAACTACCAGGAACTACCAGGAAAGTTTTCTTAAAAAGGATGGAAAGTGCGACACTGAGATCCGAAGGTGTATTGGGATAGTGTTGTGGAGTAGTTTTAGTACTGAAATTTATATATTGAATTCGTATGTGAATTGTGTGTGTGTGTGTGTGTGTGTGTGTGTGTGTGTGTGTGTGTGTGTCCAACACAAGAAATTCTTCCCTCAACAAAACATTCAATATCCTGTAACACATTTGGTAGCCGACCCTCTGTCTGACAACTATTAAAATTTGATATGACTTGACCACGCACCTACAAATGGTCACCTCTTAGCCATATATTGAAGCATAGTATTGTCAAAATGTGTTTTGGCCTGACAGCTCATGCAAAGCCGAACTTTCTACCCACTGATAAATTTCCTCGAAGTGGCCTTGCCCTGCTTAGGGGCGTTACACCATAGCGCTGAAGCCGAAACACGTTGCACCGCCCTCCCGTATTCTGCTGTCCTCGTTGGTGTGTTTGGTTTCCAAAATACCTCCCTTTTGCTGATAGTTGGTGGTAGATTCATTCAATAAGAACAATTGTCGAATACATTTGCTATCATAGAGTATTTTGTATTTCTTTTACTGTTTCTTCAAAAGATTTATATATATATATATATATATATATATATATATATATTGCATCACTTTTTAATGTTAAAAATGTTTTAATATTAATTAGGATCAGGTTCTTGGAATTTACCTTCCTACTCTTCCACTTCGGATTAAAGAAAAACAATATATATATATATATATATATATATATATAAACGGCAAGATGTTTATGTGTATGTGTGTCTATCCGTATGTCCTTTATACAAATCCACAATTTTTATCCGATTCTCACTAAACTTCATACAAATATTCTCTAGGCTTCTGGCCAGATCATGAGCTACTTATTTTTTTTATGATTTCTCCCCGATATCGGAAGCCGATATCCCGATATCCGATCAGGCCTGATCAAGATCAGGATTTCAGCTTTTTTATCGTGGTTCTTGCTGCAGAATTTGCTCTAACTTGCTAAAAATATAGTTTTTAGTCTCATTTTTCCCAGATATCGATACCCTCCGATACTCTATCGAATTTGATCCCAAAAACCGA
The DNA here is from genome assembly GCA_037127315.1 of Ascarosepion bandense. NCBI lineage: Eukaryota > Metazoa > Mollusca > Cephalopoda > Sepiida > Sepiidae > Ascarosepion > Ascarosepion bandense. Next base: position 574,003 of record JBBBDQ010001511.1, on the reverse strand, counting down.
TCTTCAGCCATCAATATCTCTCATTTTCTCCAATTTTACTTCCGATGGGTGCGATAGATTTTCGTTGGACTTACTTAGGTTAGTTTATCCTTGAATGACTTATTTGACTCAGATATTGGAAATCGATGCCCCGACATCATATCGGGTCTGATCAAAACTAGCTTTTATTTTGGTTTTTGCTTCGGATTTTGTCCTAAGTAGGTATAATTGTAGTTCTTAGTCTCAGCCATGATACCATTTACTGAGTGAAATTATTTAGCCTTCAAAATTAAATTTTGCTACGGAAAAAACTTATTTGATATCGATACGGAAATCAAAATTTGACTTACATCCATTCATTTTTCTTTCAATCTACGCTTTCGCTTTGACTGTAAACAAATATTATTTTTTAGTCTTTCGTGCCAACGTCCAAAGAGTCTGAGCTCCAGGACCATGGATTAATTTTAAATCTTTCATTACACCCGGGCAACGCCGGGCTATACTGCTAGTAAATAAATAAAACGGAAAAGAGCATTACATATTCGAAGAAAAAAAACATAACAAAATTGTTATGACAATAAGCAAATCAGAAAATCTTGTAAGCGTTTACGACAGGAAATTCAATCCGCAAAAGAAAGAGCCAAGCATTCAAAACGTCTTCTGTCTGTCTGTCTGTCAGTATGTCTCTCTATGAAGCACCATCTTTTTGTCTCTCTCTCCCTCGTCTCTTTCTCTCTCTCTCTCTCTCTCTCTCTCTCTGTCTATCTTTCACTCTCTCTATCTGTACACACACACACACACACACACATACACACACACACACACACATATATATATATATTCGTGTGTGTAATGTATATATATATGTACATATATATATATATATGTATATTATATAAGCATGTATATATATATATATATATATATATATATATCCTTGTATATATACATGTGTGTGTGTGTGTGTGCGTGTGTGTGTAAGCTTAATCGTTACTTTTCTTTCTTTCTGTTTAGTTATTTTTCTTTTCTTTTCATCTTTGTCTTTTTCATTTTTTGTATTCTATTTGTGTCTTTCTTTATTTCATCTTTGCTTCTTTTTCATCCTTTCTTCTTTTTATTATCAATGCATTTTTCTCTTCTTTCTTTCATTGCCTATACATTCATATTTATCCCATTTATTTTTCTTTCTCTCAATATGTCCCATAGTATTCCCTCCTACTCTCTCTTCTTCTTCTTCTTCTTCTTCTTCTTCTTCTTCTTCTTCTTCTTCTTCTTTCTGCTTCTTTCACTCAACACTCGAGGTTTGTTTATTTAATATTCCCTTCCGTACATATGAAATGACATACTAAGTTCGGCTTCTCTCTCATTTTTTAAAACCAGTCTCTCCTTTCCTCTCTTTCTCTCTCTCTTCCTTTCTCTCTCTTTTTCTCTCTCTCTCTCTCTTTCTTTCTGTCTCTCTTCCCTGTTTAACCACGGCGATATAGATTCTTCTCGCAATCTCTGATTTCTTTCTGCTGTCTACCCAACGGGAAACAATACAATCTAGGTGCCATTAAATTCTGACTTGTACGACAGAACCCTGGCGATGAAGTTGTTATCTGTTTTCACCAGACTTGTTAACAAGATGCTAGGCTAAGGGGAAAAACAGCTAATAGAAGAAATTGAAATATTTAGCAAGTGTTTTAACAGAGGATGGAAAAGATGATACCGAAAACAAAGACGCATTGGAATAAGAAAATTAAAAAAGAAAAAAATATGCAAATTATTAAGAAACAGGAAAATGTCTTTAAAAAAACAAGAAAAAAAAACGCTGAACTGTGGTGTTATATCTATCGTTCTATATGGCAGTAAATTCTTGGCAATCTTCTCATAGATGGAAAGAAAACTAGTAGCACTAGAAATATTGATCTACAGAAGGATGCTGAGAATACTACGGACGGATCGCATACGCGATGAAGAATTCTTAAAGAAAAATAGAAAGGGAAAAGTGAATAAAACATCTTGAAGCTACCAAAAAATTAAAAAGTGAAAATAATTAGTCGATGAACGGTCAGAGGATATGGCGGATAGGGTAGCACGCATTAACTGAGTTCTGTTTTTCTTTTCTTGTATACGGTTTGTATTGTTTTAGAATAAATTAATATTATTCCTTTCGTCCATTGCCATTCAAAAATATGTTAATGTACGTCCAATTTTTTCTTGGCTGCTATGTATGACTAATAGTTAAGTTGATATATTTATCATTAAAATTATTTTCTTAAATCAAACGTTACTTATAATTCAACCGAATATCTAAATGTTCGGTAAACATATATCCTAATTTTCATGTTCATAGCACAAGTTCTTTTAAGATTACTCTCATGATGATTAATAAAATTAGGCATCAATTTAACAAATGAAGTATCTTAACATGTGACAAAGTAGGTGAAGCACATCTAGATCTTTAATTGAAGATGTTAATAATAACTGACGCGAGGTAGCGGGTACCATTTTCTCATTGAATTAAGAAGGGTACAATCGGAAGCCCACCGTAATGTCTGCGGAAATAACAAAAAGATTTGGGTAATTACATGATAACTCTCCATGCGACCTTGAATGGTATGTAGATCTCTCTTTCTTTCTTTCTTTCTTTCTTTCTTTCTTTCTTTCTAACAAAGCAAGTTGAAAGATCGTGACTCTCCACATCTTCTTTTTTGTTTATCTCATAAATAGATGCACTTTTATACTCTTCTTTCTCATTATGGTACTCGGTATTCTATTTATTTACCTCAGCCTAAAAGCCGGGTTAATTACATTTTTCATGTTCGATACACCAAGCCCCCCCAAGAAAAATGACATTGTGTAACAATGTAAGTGAAGTACAGTAAGCTTTGCTAGGGAGTGTTAAATTCTCCAAGTCTGCCATCTTCATTATGTTCGGTTTTAAACGTTTAAGATTTAACTAGAAAGAGCAGACAAAGATTGCAAACCTCCGCCACGGCAATACCAACGTCATCTAAGCGATTAGCAAGATATGATTGTTAAAATGAGAAAGAATAACATGACCGCTTCCAGGAGTAAAAATACAAAAGATGAACTCGACCGCACTCAAAATTAAACGCGCACTTAAAATGAATCAGAGGAGGTATTTCAAATTTAAAATGATCTAGGTAAAGTAGTTCAGTATTTGGCATTTGAAAGAAAAAAAATTAATAATAAAAACGGAAAAATAACAAAATGACTTTATACCGTACCGGATCGAAACAAAAATCTAATCAGTTTGTAACAGTAATGAAGCCAATCATCCTTGAAAGTTTTATCCGAATCGATTCAGCAGGTCTTGAGATATATTGACCACGGATAGAGAGACAGATAAACGCGACTAAATACAATATTTCCACCTTAAGGTGAAGGTAATGATAATCTTTTCAAATGTTTTAAAATTCAGAAAATATATATCCTAATATTCTTTTTCTTGGCATTTACAAACTATGCGTGTCAAAATAATGAAGGTATACCTTAAAGATTACTGGCTTGTTAGTTAAACTACAGAAAGTAGTTAAAGAAAGCGGGAAGAAAGTACTATATAAAAACTATAAGAAAACTGAATGCATGATAATCAGTAAAAAGAGGAGCCTAAAATGTCAATTACAAGTTGAGAATACTAAAATCAAACAGGTACAGAACTTTAAATGCCTGGGAATTTTATATAAATTTTATATTTTTTATATAAATTTTATATATGAAATTTTATATAATTATATACTAGAATCAAACAGGTGCAGAAATTTAAATGCCTGGGATGTGTTCTGAGAGAGGACGGAGATCCGAAGGCGTATTGTCATGCGTTCCAAAAGTTGGGTAGATCATTGAAAGACAGGAAAGTTTAGCTGGAAACAAAAAAAGTGTACCAGATTGTTATGTGATATGTGTCCTTCAAGATGGCAGTGAATGCTGGAAAATCTCACCAAAGATGACGGGGAGACTTAAAGAAGCCGAAATGTGGTTATACAAAAGAATGAAGATACCATGGAGCAAACATGTGAGAAGCAATGTACAAAGATAGAAAGGGGTGTAAGACAAGGATGTGCCTTCTTACCAGATCTATTCAAGCTCTATAGCGAGACAATTATGAGTGCTCTAGAAGTTCTACTAGGATTCATCATTGATAGTCATATTGTGAACTATATAAGATAAGCAGATGGCTCAGGGCTGATAGACATAGAAAAGAAACTACAGAAAGCAAAAGTAAAGGACTACAACATGACTATAAACAACATGAAAACTGAATACATAGTCATCGGTAAAAAGAGGGGCCAAAAATGCCAACTACAGTCTTGGGATACTAAAATCACGCAGGTACAAAATTTTAAATACCTGGGAAGTGTTCTAACAGAGGACGGAAAGTGCGACACTGACATCCGAAGACGTACTGGAATGGCCAAGGATGCATTCCAGAAGCTGAGTGGAGTATTAAGACAGGAAAATTTCAGTAGAAACAAAGAAGAGAGTACCGGATTGTTGTGTGCTGCCTGTCCTTTAGTATGGCAGCTAATGCTGGTCAATCTCGTCAAAGATGAAGGAAAGACTTGAAGCAAAAGAAATGTGGTTCTACTGAATGATGCTGAGGATACCATAGACGGAACACGCGAGCAAGGACTAGGGTTTGGAGAGGATGGACAAGAGAAGAAAGCTGATGCTTAACATATGGAAAAAGACAACTGAAGTTTTTGGTACATGAACAGGCCAGATAGAGGGAAGGATAGACAGGGGAAAACAGCGTGTAACGTATTTGACTTGCCTGAGCGTGTGGATGTCAGAACGGGGGTCGTGTTGTGCAACAGGAGAAAGCGTGCTAAGAGCCACCAGGGATAGGTAGACAAGGAAGGACAAGGCAAATAGAAGAAGAAGAAGAAAAAGAAGAAGAAAAATCAAGATTAAGAATAAAGTTAAAAAACGAGGTTAGCCAATAGGTAAAAGTTTGAAGCTTATCATGATCTGTCGTAGAAGCTATTGACTGAGATGTGGTGCCAGACAGCACCTTCACATTGAATTAAAGACACGGACAGAAGTACATCGCAATACCTTCCGCAATAGCATATGTAATCGGGTAAGTCCGTAGAAACAACTCCGCCTATCCTTGAATCATATGTAAGTCTTTATGTATATGTTATGATGGACACTTGTGTCTATTTCCCGACTTGTGAGGCTCCGACAACCTCATTCAGTTCTTATGTTTGTGCCTTTACGTGACACTCCAGTTCCGCTAGTAACCAGCATACAAGTCTACATATTGTACACAAGCGAGGATCTCGGGACATAGCTACAGGGACATTCGTTGATCCTTTTTGCCCTTTGTCTGTCGTCTCTTAATTGGTCAATACACATGATTTCAAAATGTTTTATATCACACTCACACAAATATATCCAGTTATTTCTTTCAAGAACAACTCGCTCGAAGTTAATATGAGGCACATTGACAGCTGAGAGGTTACTCTTTAAATTGTCTTTATATATATATATATATAAAATAATGACAAATCTGTAAAAACGGAGAGGATAACCCAAAATATGTATATAAAATATTATATAGATAAAAATAAACAGCTCAATATGATACATAGAAAAGAAAACTCAACACATGATTGAACGGTTATAAATCTAGAATTTATTGCGGCAGTTGTAAAAGTTCAAACTGCCTCATCAGACCCGAAAAATCAAATTATGTAATATAAAACAAATAATTGAAATTAGATATTTAAAAAAAATATCTAGGTTAGCACAGAGAGGAAATACTAAGGTTTTGTGCAGCATAGATGAGTATGCAGTTTAGCACTGAAATTGCGACAGTACCGGAATTGTCACAAAAATTAAACACATACACCAACACACAGAGTCAGTTAAATGCTATATGTGATACATGCTTTGAACGATCATGACTCAAAAAGATATGAGTGACTGGGCAGAAGATTCTCCCGCAGTAGGTTGCCAGTGCCATTGCTAGCCCAGGATATAGAACTCAATCTGTCCTATTATTTAACCCATAACTGGAGGGAACGCCATGATTGCCTAAAGTTTAGTCCTTTCTTCTCACCTTCTTTTACCAACTTCTGTAGGCCTTTCGTTTCGGTGTTTCTTATCAAAACTGTCTCATCTGCATATTTAATTCTATTAAGACTGTGTCCACTAATAATAAATCATGGTAGTTTTTTTCAGTTTTTTTCAGGGTTGTCTCGCTGTAAAAATTGAATGAATCTGGTGAGAAGACACCAACCTGTCTTATGCTCTTTACTATTTCTGTTTATTTACTTAATTCATTTGATTTGTTCGAATTCCAGTCGAATCCGTTGCATACACTTAGGAAAGATAATAATCCCATCTTTTTTCTCCTCAGCTATGGGTTAAATAGTAGGACAAAAGGGTTCTATAGCTTTGGTTGCCAAACATTCTACCGCAGAAAATAATGGCAACCCGCAGCGGGAAGTTTCCATACTCATTCAGTCATGTCTCTTTCAATATTTGATCGCCCAAGTGTGTATCCCGTATGACCCTTAACTGCCTGATTAATTTAAAAGAAGGACATATAAGGGGAGAACATTTTTACTGGGTTGGAAATGGGGAGGAATTAAAGTCATATGTATAAGTCATAAGAATAATGGAGAAAAAATTACTAGACTGGAAATTCAAAAGAAACGGGGAGGGAATAAAGAATACTGGGATCTCAAGGGGAGAAATATGACCTGAGATACAGAGAACCAATAATCAAAGTTTAATCATATAATAGAGTGCATTGGGTTCATATCATGAGGACTATATATATATATATATATATATATATATATGAAAATGAGGAAAAAAAAAAGCAAGAATGTGAGTGAGTGAAAGAAAAAAAAGAAAAGAGAAAAATATAAAATTGGATGACTTTCTCTTTTTATACATATAAAAAAACCGTCACGCAATTTTATGAAGCAACTCTCTCCCTGCCGCAACAACGTATTTTGATATCTTAGTCAACGAAAGCCCAGTGGGGAACTGAGTTTGACACCTGAGACTGCTGTGGGCCGAGCGGAATCTGCAAATTTAGCACTTAATATTTTGGAGCACACTTTGTAAAATTACCTTTGTCTTTGCAGGATCTTTGGATTTCGTCAAAATTTAGAAAACGAAACATGTCTTTCTTTCTTTCTTTTTTTTATTTTTATCAATTCACTCCAAGTAAGGCAATAATGCCACTAAGACGAAAGGAGATCCTGGGAGTGAAGGACAATAAGAAGACTATAGAAAGAACAGAAAACACAATACTAAACTGGAAACAAGAGATAGACTTCTACTCCTATTCAAAAGACCAGTTAGAAGTATAAATCTGGAGATATGCAAAACTATTTACTGATATTGAAGAAAAAAATTAATGAATAAATAGTAGGTAAAATTTCTGTGATTAATCGGAGTCGTTAGAGACTTCGAATTGAGGAAGGAACCGGAAAACCAATCCTGAACAGGAAACCAGGAATAAACCTCTACTGCGTTTTTCATTTATTTCGCTGATTTATAATTCGCTAAACATTTTTTATTTGATTTTAGTCACTACTTTAAACGAACTGGTTCGCGAAAAAATCTGGAAAAATAATTTATCGGAACCCAAAAATATTTACTTTTTATCGATTTATTTTTTTATAATCATATAACCCCAAGCTAGGCAGTTTATTGCCACTGGTGCGCATGGGGTTACATAGAAGGAAAGTTATGAGAAAGAGAGACAGGTTATAGGGGGTGTCAGAAGGTGGGTAAGAAAAGGATGAGAATACTGGTGTGATGAGATTAGAGTGGACGGAGAAAGGAGCATGAGAGAGAAAATGCAAGTAAGTGACTTAAGAGATGACTATTGACTTTACATTTAAATTCTTGGAGATTATAGCTGTTGGGGAAGGAAGTAAATTGAAGGGAATTCCACAGGCGGGAAGTGCGAGAAAAGAAGCTTCTGTAGTAGGAGTTGCGTTTAGATTTTATTAGTTTCATAGTAAAAGGGTAGGACCTAGTTGCTAATCTTGTGGCTCGAGTAAATTTATATATCGGGGGTAACAGTGAGCTAAGTTCAGCTGAGCCGAAGCCGTGAAAGTATTTGTAGAAGAGACACAGTAAAAAAAATATTTTTTTTCCATAATATAACTGCGGCATCAAGTTGATTCTTGGATTCTTCAACCGTTTTTGTTTATCTCATTTACAAACGGCATGAATGTCAAACCACTCACTGCTCTATAGCTACTTCCCTGGAAAGTATTCGGACGAACTACTTTCCATAGTTCCACCTGTCCTCGGCTTACGGCTATGACCCGCCATGCAACTTAGATAGTAACAAACTACTCACCCTCTCTCCTTCTTCCACCAAACAGCTTCTTCCCAAGAATAACTGTTCTATGCATTTGACTGCCAAGAGGATGGTTCTTTCATTAATTCAAGTCTAGTTTTTACCGTTATCGTCCACTCATATCCGTATAAACTGCTTTTAATGTAACCCACTACCATGAGTAGCTCCCTGGCCTTATACAACAAAAAATCACTGTAAAAATGTAAAACACAACCGTTGCATTATTTCATAAAATTACGATACCAACAGACTTTTGTTATGAAATTTTGGACGCCATATTTGTTTCATAAATCTTGTGCTTCATGGGTGAAGGGATGTAAACAGTCATTTTTCTCTTTTTAATAGGGAGTAAAACATTAAAGATTTGTCATGATGGATTCACAACGCATGCACAGATGTTATCTCGGTCAATGTCATGAGACATCTGTGCTTCATCAAAGAAGAAGACAAATATTTTCCGTGCTTTAGGTCCGGAAGCATATCATAATTAACTCGTGCTTGGAGATCTGGCTACCGGCAGAATTTCTGCCATTTCATTAAAAGGAGTAGGATATAGTAAATATCCTGATGCCTGCTGCAGAAGAGGAGGAGACATGGTAATTTTTTGGTGACCAAACATTAGATCTTGAGTTATATGTCGGCAATGTGTATTATGAAACATTCTCGACGGGTTTTAAAAGAAAAGGCAATGTCTGATGCAATCAACAGTTATCAAGCAACGTTATGATATAAATTAAAGGACAGATTGAGTTTTATAACCTTAGCTGGCAACCAGTCTACCACAGAAAATAATGACGACCTATTACGGGAATATCTTTTGCCCAAGTCAGTCATGTCTCAATTGAGACATGATCGCCGAAGCGTGCATAACGTAGCACTTAACTGATATTAACAGATGAGTTAGTGTGGCACCGAAATTGGAAGTATTAAAAACAGGATCTATTCATTAGAAACAAAGAAAGTGTGATGAAATCCTATGTGCTATCAGTACCTCTATATGGAAGTGAATGCTGGACAATCCCCACCCCCAAATTTAGTGGTGAACTGAGGCTACATAGTTGTGATTCTCTACAAGGATGTTGAGAATTCCGTAGACTGAACTATGAATTATAATTGTTTGTATGAAGCACCCTTTAATTTAGGAAATCGACACACTAGAAAGGGGCGTAAGACAAAGATCTCTTTTCACACTAGACAATTCAACTTTGCAACCGGCTGATCCAACCAGAAATTAATGTTGGAAGATACAAAATGAATGCATGGAGAGGATGCAATACTTATAGTATAATCAGAACCATATCTGCAAGTACTTGTAAATAATGTAGTACAGGAAAGTGAATAATAAAGTCTGTACACTAGTTGCACCAATTTATGTATTACTTTCAGTCGTAGAAATACAAGACGTATTCGAAACACCAAAATGAAGCATGTGCAATAATTTGAATATCTGAGAGATATATTAATATCTGAGAATGCCATAGACTGAACACTTGAATAACGACGAAGGTTAACGACAAAAGAAAACAAGAATATTTATACTTAGAATCAGAAAGAGATAGTAGACACGTCTAGAACACTTGATGAGAAAAGAGGGTTTGGTGCACTTGATACTCCCAGGCTTAAGACCAAATGTACGGATTTCAACAGCGAATGACCTAAAATACCTACCAAAGTTGTGTCAATAGATGGCAGAAGAGAAAATGGGAGAAATGGTGAAGAGGCTATGACTTAAAGTTACAAATGTAGGAAGTTGTGAGGAGTTATTATCGACAACGTCCTCAAGAGATGTGGTACAAATAATAATAACAAGAATAATAATAAGAACATCAACAAGATAAGGACATATGGCCCGGTGGATATAGACGTTGGTTAGTTCCTAACTTGACTCTTAGAGTTGTGAGTTCAATACCAGCCTAAAGCAGTGGTGAACAAATAACTTTCAGGGTTAGAGAGAGATAACTCATAACTCCCAATCGAGGCTATACGCAAAGAATGAGGATGATATACACCAGTGATTGTAAAAAAGGACTCGAAACGAAATTCCTAGCACCTGAAGAAGTTCGGAGCGTACAACGGCCGAAAGGTTGAACAAATGGCAACAAAGATTAGGACAATAGTCCAAATAATGTAAATATTGCAACAAGATATAAGTAAAAAAAAAAAAAAAGCAATAAAGAAAACAATGTCCGATGCAATCAATATTTATAAAACAACAATCTATCCTGGAATTTAAGATGCCGAATATTGGTAAAAATAAAATAAACGGTAGACAGCTGGAAAGAGATGCGAGGGAAAGAAAGACAGAACAAGTAAAAGAAGTTAGAACGAAGAGGCCGAAGAAGAGTAACAAAAAATGGTGGGTAAAAGAGGTGAGTAGAGTATTAGAAACAAGAAAGAAGCAGAGGAACAACAAAAAAATCATCAGGAACAATGCAAGGAAACGCGAGAAAAAATTGACTGTATGACCAAAAAAGTAAAAAAAAAAATGTGGGGAGAGATAAGGATAAAGGATAAAATAAGGAGGCGGGGTAAAAAAAAAAAAAAAGAAGAAGCAAAAGACAAAACCTAAGAGAGAAATAACGAGAAAGAGGGAGGTAGGGATTCAGAAAAAAATATATTGATGCAAAAAAAGAAAGCAAGATGAAGATAGGGAATGTTGCATGAATCAGAAAGAGTAGGACATATGAGTTCAGTCAGTTAAGTGCCATTCGTGAAACACGCTAGAGAAAGACATGACTGACTAGACAGAAGATTTTCTCGCAGTAAGTTGAATTACTTTCTGTGGTAGACTTGTTGCCAACCAAGGCTATAGAACCCAATCTGTTCTGCTATTTAATCCATAGATGGATAGAAAAGAGAGGGATTAATACCTTTCAACAAAGATATTTGCACGTAAGTGACTGCAACGAATTCAAATGGAATTCGCACTCGGTTCTCCGATTTCTCGTCCCGAGCCGATATCCACTGCACATCTAAATTTATCAGTTAAAAGAGTAAAAAAGAAAACATTTAAGAATGCTTGAAAAACAAAAAGGAAGTACAAAGAAAGAAAAACATGAAGAGAGAAATAAAAAATGCAGTCTCCGAAAAAAAACAAACAAACAAGACTACACGTTTTTTCTCCGCTTAATCATAGATGGCCAACGTGTTTAAGGGCAGCGTCCCTGAAAGACGGGCTTCTGGAAAGAAATGTTGGAAAATTGTCTATGGCATTATATTCAAGACGTGTGCGATAACATATCTCCACAATATTATATTCTTTGTACTTCTAAGTATGGTCTTTATTACTCTCCTTCCCACTTCTTATTCTGTTATCCATTTACATGTTCTTTCCGTAGCTTGATCACTACCTTCTTCTCCATCTCTTGCTTACAACGTTCTGTGAGTCATCTTTAAGTCATTCATATTCGCTACCTGTACACCAATCATTTTCATTAGCGACGAACCAATCATGTTCGTTATCTATCGACCAATTATATTCATTGTCTATCATCTCATCTGATTCGCTATCTGTCGACCAATTATATTCATTGTCTATAATCTAATCAGATTCGTTATCTGTCGACGAATCATGTTCGTTATCTATCGACCAATTATATTCATTGTCTATCATCTCATCTGATTCGCTATCTGTCGACCAATTATATTCATTGTCTATAATCTAATCAGATTCGTTATCTGTCGACGAATCATGTTCGTTATCTATCGACCAATTATATTCATTGTCTATCATCTCATCTGATTCGCTATATGTCGACTAGTCATATACATTGTCTATAATCTAATCAGATTCGTTATCTGTCGACGAATCATGTTCGTTATCTATCGACCAATTATATTCATTGTCTATCATCTCATCTGATTCGCTATCTGTCGACCAATTATATTCATTGTCTATAATCTAATCAGATTCGTTATCTGTAGACGAATCATGTTCGTTATCTATCGACCAATTATATTCATTGACTATCATCTCATCTGATTCGCTATCTGTCGACCAATTATATTCATTGTCTATAATCTAATCAGATTCGTTATCTGTCGACGAATCATGTTCGTTATCTATCGACCAATTATATTCATTGTCTATCATCTCATCTGATTCGTTATCTGTCGACCAATTATATTCATTGTCTATAATCTAATCAGATTCGTTATCTGTCGACGAATCATGTTCGTTATCTATCGACCAATTATATTCATTGTCTATCATCTCATCTGATTCGCTATCTGTCGACCAATTATATTCATTGTCTATAATCTAATCAGATTCGTTATCTGTCGACGAATCATGTTCGTTATCTATCGACCAATTATATTCATTGTCTATCATCTCATCTGATTCGCTATCTGTCGACCAATTATATTCATTGTCTATAATCTAATCAGATTCGTTATCTGTCGACGAATCATGTTCGTTATCTATCGACCAATTATATTCATTGTCTATCATCTCATCTGATTCGCTATCTGTCGACCAATTATATTCATTGTCTATAATCTAATCAGATTCGTTATCTGTCGACGAATCATGTTCGTTATCTATCGACCAATTATATTCATTGTCTATCATCTCATCTGATTCGCTATCTGTCGACCAATTATATTCATTGTCTATAATCTAATCAGATTCGTTATCTGTCGACGAATCATGTTCGTTATCTATCGACCAATTATATTCATTGTCTATCATCTCATCTGATTCGCTATCTGTCGACCAATTATATTCATTGTCTATAATCTAATCAGATTCGTTATCTGTCGACGAATCATGTTCGTTATCTATCGACCAATTATATTCATTGTCTATCATCTCATCTGATTCGCTATCTGTCGACCAATTATATTCATTGTCTATAATCTAATCAGATTCGTTATCTGTCGACGAATCATGTTCGTTATCTATCGACCAATTATATTCATTGTCTATCATCTCATCTGATTCGCTATCTGTCGACCAATTATATTCATTGTCTATAATCTAATCAGATTCGTTATCTGTCGACGAATCATGTTCGTTATCTATCGACCAATTATATTCATTGTCTATCATCTCATCTGATTCGCTATCTGTCGACCAATTATATTCATTGTCTATAATCTAATCAGATTCGTTATCTTTCGACGAATCATGTTCGTTATCTATCTACCAATTATATTCATTGACTATCATCTCATCTGATTCGCTATCTGTCGACCAATTATATTCATTGTCTATAATCTAATCAGATTCGTTATCTGTCGACGAATCATGTTCGTTATCTGTCGACCTATTATATTCATTGTCTATAAACTAATCTGGTTCGCGATCTGTAGACCAGTCATAGCTGGGTAGCATATGACCAGATCTGACCATCTCTGACTAGCTTTGACCAATTTGGTACCCAGTTACCGTGTAAGCGAGGGTTGGGTAATATTTTACCCATGGCTTGAGCGTACACGCTCGGGTTTTCCACGTTAAAAAACTGACCTAGTGCAACATCTCGCTCCATTGGGGAATTAGGGTAAATATATACATTATCTATCAGCCAAATATATTTGTTATCTGTATTCATACAGCGATCACTACTTTAAAATTCACTTACGATTTGAAAAACATACACAGGATGATAAATATAAGAGATTAATCAATATTGAAAACAGGAGATTTACAAACTAATTTTACGTAACTAAATGAATGGATGGTAGTGAAGATCATTTATTGTACATCACTGACAGCAGTTATGACTCTACAGATGATAGTTTAGTTTTTATATGAATCCAACAGTGATATAGTTTGGGGGATTTGAGGATGAATAAAAGTTCTTTGATTGTTTTATATTTTCACATGCATATTTTTAAATTTTTAATTCATTTTCATGAAAAGAATCACCACTGGACAATGAAAGGTGTATAGTATATTTACAAACCACCAATTAGTATGTCATTGTTATACAAACAAAATCAGACGAGTGATTAATCTAAACAATACGTGCCGCCAGTATTTGAATGACGCATGATGAATGTGTTGTTGCATGATAATGAGTTTATTTTTAATTAGAAATTTATTTACAATATTAGCGTGCGTTTTTCAAGCTGCAGCGTAATGTAAGCTGGAAAAAACGGTATTACTGTACTTCGCTATATCTTAATAGAATATTCTTGTGACAAAATATCAACTGACAACATCAGGCTGATGAACACGATTTGCTAAACACACCAACATCTTTTTTCTAACGTTATTTACTGCTGACTAGCATATATTTCAACGGTAAAGAGCAAACAATCGTTTTCTCCTCTCAAAGTAAGGCCTATATACTCATGGTTAAACAACGAAAGACATTCTGAACTCCGACTTTTTTTCGCTATATATAAAAGCAAATGATCAGATATAGTTTAACTTGCCGAGATAGTGGTGAATTTACGCATGCGCATTTTCAACGGTATACGGATAAACGAACTACTCTCTCGGTTACAAAGTCCTGTAATTCTTGTTTTTGTGTACAAATCTACTCCAAGTTTTGTTGTACAACAATGTGTGTTCGTATTTCATCAGCAATTAATATCGATCCTTCTCTATGGCAGTAAATGTTGGGTAATTTACATTCAAATAAACGGAGGCTTGTGCAAACAGAGATGTAACTCTTCAGAAGGATACTGAGGATACCATAGATGAAACAATTGAGCGGTCATAATATTTTTTATGTAAAATAATAACAAAAAGGACATTATATTTACAATCAGAAAGAGACAATTGAAATTTTGGGAATAAATAGTGAGAAAGGACTGCTCAGATAATTCAACACTCACAGAACATTGAAAGCAATAGATGCAGCGGAAGACAGTGATCAATCTGCGGAACGAACATGTAAGAATAAGTAGTAAGAAGGGAAGTAATAAAAACAGACTAAGAAATACAAAGAATATAATGTTGTTGAAAGACGTCATCGTACACGTCTTGAAGGGACACGGCACATAAAAGAAAACGATGAATTCGATGAAAGAATTTGGTTGTAACATTAAGTAATCCGCTTGTGTGATTTATGGGATCCTTTGTGAAATTCCAGAACATTAAGGGGAGATAAGTGGTATCATAACCGATATTTTGTAAGATATCTTGTGATGGAATAAAGTCCAGAGAGAAGTAGAGTCAGACCATTCCAAAAGATAATTGTTCCAAATGATCACGTGTTAGTTCTGCTTAAATTCACTTTACTCAATTTACAGACGTTTTCCCCATCGATAACCGCTATGCTATTGCACTTCAACACGATAAATGAGAGTAAATGACAGATGTTTAAATGCAATGTCTGTTCAGGTTGTAGATGATCAGGACTATCTAGAGTTCCCTTTTTAATTATCTTTTAATATTTGGAAAATATAGTGGAGTAATTTTCCGCTGATATTGCTACTGCTTCGAATTCAGATTTGTCCGTTACTTAGAATGGTTGCCACCTTAGGTTAGTGTTGTGAATCATCGTCGCCAATTCGTTGTTGAGTTGTTGTGGCAAAACTTCGCTGCAAACTTGTAGTGGCCAGTTTGGCCGAAAGTAAGACACGGAACACAAGAGTGGGGGGTTCAAAACAGTGTTTTAGCATAACAAGAACATATGTACAAAGTAAGTATTAGTAATAAATAATAGAAATAAGTCCGAACGGTATAGTTACACTGCTTATTGCCAGACTAGTAACTGGATTTAACTGCGTACTTAACTGCCTTTGCAGGTAATTATATCGGAAGAGGAAGAGTCCATTCCTCGTAGGAGGGCACCATAACAGCTAGAAAGCTCATTCTACCTTGCTATTTCATCCATAAATAAATAGCATTGAATTGAAGGTCTTGGCGAATAATTGAAATCGCTGATTCCTCTTTTCTTGCTGATAGTCGATACGTTACAAGCATATCCTAAATTGTGAAATAGGATTGAAAAAGCTAGACAAAAAAAAAAAAAATAGAAAAATAAATTCTGTTAAACATAAAACATCGTATAGCTTATTTGCGTTTTTTTTTTTTAATGCAAATTATATTTTTATGAATCTTTTGAGATAATTGTGATAAGACATCTCGCTTAGTAAGAAAATCCGAATAGTTAAAACTAAATAGATTAAGGCTATGGGCATAAACATATAAAAGGGCTTAAAGCCCCACAAAATGAATTCGAGTGTGTCCTGAGAGACCCATATGAAGACTGGGGTGACTTTCTGGTCACTTGAGAGGATCAGACGATAGCCATAATCTAAAATGCCAATCAAATTGTCGACTTCCTTCCTACCACTTTCACAAAGCTCTTTTCACCATTCCTGTGTGACATCATCCGTAACAGGCAACGTTGGCATGGCAGATAGATTTTTTGTTCTATTTTGTTAGTTTTAAGTTCAAATCAAGTATTTAACTAATAAAGAAGAATCAACAAGGAAATAAAACACTGATACACATGGTATATATCACCTTACTAGAGACTAAAAATTCCTTTCCAACGTTTATTAGCTTTTTATGCCTTTCTACTAATTAGTATTTCCTAAGCACAACTTTGTACGACTAAATAAGTATTTACTACATTTAGACTAATCTGTCACAAGAAGGCTTTCATAAGTATATCAAACGTATCTTTCATTAACTATGACAAAGAAAATTTAATCAATTTCTATTTAGTTTTCCAGCATCCTTACCTTTTCCTGTTTTGTAGGAGTGCAAAAATTTTTCATAATTTTCATTGTCCAAAGCCTATTTGGCGACTCCTTAAGCCATTTTCAAGAGGGGATTATATTGAAGTTTTTGGGTACCCTTGTATACTAGTGAGTCAGCCATGAACCGACTCATTTGATAGTTCCCCATAGAAGGGTTAACCAATCAGAAGGCTCAAAATATTCAATGCGACGTGTATAAAGGCGACCATATTTTCCCGAGTATTGGCGATATAGTCATATTCAGTAGAGTATCTGATTGGTTAATGTTTGACATTGTTTCATTGAATCGATTACGTAGTGCGCTGTATTTTATATTCATAAACTATGGTGGACATGATCAACAGGTTGATGTTGTTATATTTTAGTATTTTGACAGTTTAAGTTATATTTTAATTTTGTTTTGTTTTGAATCAGTCAGTTAAGTGCCTTACGTGATACATGCTTAAGTAGTCATATCTAAAAGGAGATATAACTGAGTGAATAGAAGGTTTTTCTGCAGTAGGTGGCGATTACTTTCTGCGGTAGACCGGTTGCCAATCAAGGCTATAGAACCCAATCTGTCCTAGTATTCAATTCTTTTATCCAGATCAGTCAGTTAAGGGCCATACGTGATGCATGCTTGGACGATTATGTCTTCAAAAAGACATGACTGACTGGGCATATGATTTTCCTGCAGTAGGTGGCGATTACTTTATGCGGTAGACCGGTTGCCAATCAAGGCTATAGAACCCAATTTATACTGTTGTTTAACCCAGAGCTGAAGGGGTTAAACATCAGGATAGTAAATGTGCGTATGTAAATGTGCGTATGCAAATGTTGTTTTGAATAGTTGTGTTTATTCCGAGCGTGACGTAGATTCACTTGAGCACCTTTCTATTAAAAGCAAACTTTTAACACACCATTTCTATTGTTAAATAAGATGAGGTTGATAGTAAGATATATAAACTTATTTATAAATGGAACTTTGTGTGTGTGTGTGTGTGTGTCCGTTATCTATAGACGCCGAAACGGCTGAACAGATTTTCTTGAAAATTTACACAGTTGTACTATAAGCGTCTGCGAGTGTTCTTAGTTAGGTTTTGTGTCGAGGTACCCCCGATGAATATCGAAAATCGATAATCGAAAAAAACGGGTTATAGAAAGTCAGTCAGTTAAAGGGCCATACGTGATACAGGTTTGGGCGATCATGTCTCGAAAGAGACATGACTGACTGGGAAGAAGATTATCCCGCAGTAGGTTGCCATCGCTTTCTGCGGTAGACTGGTTGCCAGCCAAGGCTATAGAACCCAATCTGTCCTGTTATTTAACCCATAACTGGAAGGAAGAAACGGATTAATACCTTTCCCAAGTGTATTTGCGCGTAAGTAAAATGCAATGAATTCAACTGGAATTCGAACTCGGCTCCCCGATTTCTCGTTCCGAGTCGATAGCCACTGTACCACAACGCACATCCGCTAGAAAGAGTGGTCCGATTTCAATCCAATTTGATACACTCATAGACAAAGACATAAGAAACGACAATCAGAAGTTTCAAGGTTGCAGTTTTTACAATAGTGCTGAAAATTTGATATCGATACCAAGAAATCAAAATCTGACTCACATCCATAAATTTTTCTTTCAGTCTACTGTTTCACTTTAACTGGAAACAACTACTGCTTTTTAGTCTTTCGTGCCAACGTCCAAAGAGTCTGAGCCCCAGGACCATGGATTAGTTTTAAAGCTTTCATTACACCCGAGCAAAGCCGGGATATACTGCTAGTATATATATATTGAACTCTTCCGTCATTTTCGACGTATGAGGGTTGAGCAACTCAGTTCTTAAAACCATCAGCCACAGATATCTTTTGATTATAGGGTTAAAGAATGGTACAGAACCAACGTCACTTTTTGGAAGAGCCGAATATAGGGCACTGGTGTACAGTATGCCATAAGGTCTCCAATGAGTATTTCGTAGATTTTTAATTTTTAGACAATTCGTCATCTAAGCTCTAGGACACACTCTGCCCTGCTACCGCTAACCGGGAGCAAAAGAGAAAGATTCATATCTTTCTTAATTTATTGTTTTTACGTGTTATCAACATTTTCCGGTTATTTAAAGCCAAAATATAATTTTAGTTGTGAGTATTTTAGGAAATATTAACTATTTACTGATACCCGCTCTACTAATTAACCCATAGCTGGGGAATGAGGAGGTGGATTCATGCCAACGCCATGAGTATTTGCACATGTGAATATGACGATACTGAATTGGAACTCAGTGACCATCTATCTCGGAACTGATCTGGCTCGACGTCGCTTAATTTTTTTGATCGTAGGTGTTTCATAGGTGTTTTAGCGTGATATGGACGTAATCCTCTAGAAAAAGTGATTTAAATGTCAGACACCGATCTGTATGCCCATTTAAAATAGCAGAGATGCCTACCGAAAAACCACAGTATAACGTGATAGAAAATTCCCTTATAAACAAAGGAAATAATAACTGAAATACTATGTAATGTCAATTCTCCGATACGGCACTAACTCGCATCCTTTTCTCCCATCTCTTTTCTTCATCCACTCCATCCCCATCACACCGGTATTCCCATCCTTTTAGAACTCTCTTCCTGACACCCCCTATGATCTATCCCTCTTTCTCATCAATTTCCCCTATGTAACCCTCTGCGCAACAGTGGCCGTAAAACTGTCTTCCTTGGAGTGAAATGATTAAAAAAAGATAGCAAACTTTTGTAAATCATTAGCAGAACAAGGTTTAGGAATGATAGCAAAATGACGAAATTTATAAAGAGCTACAATGAATAGGAAAGTTTGGAGATCCATGATCGTCACATAAAAAGGACATGGCACCAAAAAAAAACAAAAAAAACTGGAAAAATGTAGCAGTTATAAAACACCGGATGTTTCTGTTTGTAGCAATTATAATGCGCAATAATTGTTTAATTATAATGCGCAATAATTGTTTAATTATAATCCGCAATAATTGTTTAATAAGCACTGCTCTACGATGAATCTGTTAGAGAAAAAAGAATGCAGACAAATTGAAATGAAGAAAATGCGATATCAGGTTGTCAAAATTATTTTCTTTTTAAGAGAGAAAAAGAGATGAGAATTAAGAAAGTGAAAAGAAAGTTAAAAAATGAATATAGTAGAAATTGTGAATGAGATGCTGAAGTGGGAAACGGTTTTGGTTCAAACGAATGAAAAGATGAACATTGAGTTCAAGGCAGAGGGGAAAAAAAAGGAAAACAGTAGACATTCACGAATGGAGACAAAACACCAAGAGAAAGATTTGCAAAAATTGCAACTTTTGCGTATGGTAACCAAATATAGTAAACATTCAAATCATACTAGCCGCGCCCTCAACAGAATTATGCATATAAAATTCACTTAAAAAAAGAAACAAAAAAAAATGAATAAAAGTCATACACCCTGTTTCTTCGGATCGGTAGATTAACTTCTTCGATTTGCCTTGTTTTTGCAGGACGTAGGCGATCATGGCTTTTCACATCTTCCTATCCCTGGTGGTTCCTAGCACGGTTTCTCTTGTTACACCACACAAACCTCGTTTTGTCATCCACCTGCTCAGGCCCTTCAAATATGTTATCCGCTGCTTACCCCTGTCTCTTTTCCCCTCTATCTGGCCTGTTAGTATCAGATTCCCTAAGCCCTCCTTCTTTATCGTATGTCCCAGGAACTTTAGTTGTCTTTTCCGGATGCTCAGTATTAACTTCCTTTTCGTTTCAATCCTTTCCAAAAACTCATTATTGTTCACATGCTCGATCCATGATATTCGCAATACAACATTTAAATTGCTTCAAGTTTTTCCGTATTTTAAAAAAAAATGCCTATTTTGAGTTCACTCTTTAGCTACTAAGAATGTGCGTGGTACAGTGGATATCGACTCGGAAGGACAAATCAGAGAGCCGAGTTCGAATTCCAGTTGAACTTCTTGCATTCACATACGCGCAAATACCCTCCAGTTATAGGCTAAATAATAAGACAGATTGGGTTCTGTAAACTTAGCTGGCAACAAATCTACCGCGGAAAGCAATGGCCACCTACTTCGGGATATTCTTTCGAGACATGACGGCCTAAAGCGTGTATTACGTATGGCACTTAACTGACTGACTGACTTTAGTTAATGAAAGTGTATTCATCCCCCTACTCAAAACCGTTAAAAAAATTAAATAATTAGAAAAAATACTAGATCTCACCCTTTTACAGTGAAACCGATAAAATGCAACCTCAACTTCTACTCAAACAGTTTCTTTTCTCGCACTTCCCGACTGTGGAATTCCCTTATACATGATTGCTTCCTCGACGGCTACAATCTCCAGGAGTTTAAATGTAAGGTCAATAGACACCTTCTAACACACTAACTCGCTCCCATTCTTTCAAACACTCTTCCCATCTGCCCAACCCTCATCCTCGTATCCTTACCCATCTATCACCTTCCTTCTGACATTTCTACATCTAACCATTCCTCCTCTTTACCTTCCCTATGTAGCCCCATGCGCAATAGTGGCAGTGGAATGCCTTGCTTGGGGTGAAATGATTAAAAAAAAAATGCCGGTGTTAAAACGTGTTTCGACCATGACACGTCTATCTGAGCTGTAAAATGTTTATCTCAAGGAAACAAATTTTGAATTTTGAAGTTAACACAGTTTAATACAATTCCCACTTTGACAAAATACGAAAAATTGTTTTGCTATGAGCTAAACTTCCTCTAACATTGAACCTACCCACTCGCAGGGATGATGATGTTCTAAGCTCAGATTAAACATGAGGCACAAAACACCCAGTGAGAGTCGAACTTACTATTCAGTTAAAACTGATCTAGCGAAACACTACTTCATAATATGACCCAATAACAATATCTTCAATGTGTTATGTCCCTTTAGGAGGTTAATCCATAGCTCTCAACAGATACCTGTACGTTGTAATTCTTAATAGGTACAAGTATTTTGCAATCTCTCCTAAATGCCGTTCTGCCATCGACGTGCATAGGGCAACTTTGATAGGTTATGCGCTGTTTTTCAGTTTTTCTTGCCTTCAATACACCCTGTATGTGTACATTTTCCAAGCACTCTTTCTTTATTATGTGCCCTAGAAATTTCAGTTGTCTTTTTCCTGATTTTAAATATAAATGTTCATGTCTAGTCCATGGTATTTTCGGCATCTTTCTGTAGAAACACATTGTTGTTGCTTCAAGTCTCTTCTTCATCTGTGAGGATATTGTCTCGCATTTACTGCCATATAGAAGGACTGATATTACGTAACAGTTCAGTAGCCTTTTCTTTGTCTTTAATGATATTTTTTCTGTTTCTTAAAACTATACTCAGCTTTTGAAAGGCTACCCCCAAAATTATAATGAAACGATTATGCCATTTTTTTCTTCATAATCGTCTTTCCTATGATTGGATTTGGTAAAAAAAGAGCCCTTTCATAGCAAGTTTGTTTTCTATATCAGTAATCTGTCTAGGAAATTAGCTTTTGAATATCGAATCACATTAACCGATAAATTCTATGTAATTACCGCTCCAGACTTTTATTTAAGAAAATATGCTTACAGAATAGAGAAAGGAAATAAGTAGATTGCAAGACATTAAAGATGGCGCTTTATAATGCTAACGAATAAACGTTGACATAAACGTGAATTTGCTGTAAGTTTATGGTACTGTTAAACAGTGAGGAGGTTTATGGCACATTTGTGATGGAAAAACACATGTTTATTTTTTTCCAGACAGACAATACGCTTGAAACGTAACAGAGCAAGATCAGTGGACTTGACATGTCAACCGCACCCTTGTGTTTAAGTGATCATGTTATCGTTAGGAGAAACCTTAATCCGTTCTGAGACCTAGACGCTGGATTAATTTCAAATATTTTAAGGCGTTGTTACTGGATTATTCATTGATAGCCATTCAGAATTTCTTAGTCTTTAGAATTTACTCCTGTACAATACAGTTTCCAGATTTGCGTACGCACGCATACTCACATACACACACAATCTATCGCAGTTTGTTCATATCTATCTATCTATCTATCTATCTATCTATCTATCTATCTATCTATCTATCTATCTATCCCAGACTGTTCGTATCTATCTATCTATCTATCTATCTATCTATCTATCTATCTATCTATCTCAGTTTGTTCATATCTATCTATCTATCTATCTATCTATCTATCTATCTATCTATCTATCTATCTCAGTCTGTTCATATCTATCTATCTATCTATCTATCTATCTCAGTCTGTTCTATATCTATCTATCTATCTATCTATCTATCTATCTATCTATCTATCTATCTATCTATCTCAGTCTGTTCATATCTATCTATCTATCTATCTATCTATCTATCTATCTATCTATCTATCTATCTCAGTCTGTTCATATCTATCTATCTATCTATCTATCTATCTATCTATCTATCTATCTATCTCAGTCTGTTCATATCTATCTATCTATCTATCTATCTATCTATCTATCTATCTCAGTCTGTTCATATCTATCTATCTATCTATCTATCTATCTATCTATCTATCTATCTACCTATCTATCTATCTATCTATCTATCTATCTATCTATCTATCTATCTATCTCAGTCTGTTCATATCTATCTATCTATCTATCTATCTATCTATCTCAGTCTGTTCATATCTATCTATCTATCTATCTATCTATCTATCTATCTATCTCAGTCTGTTCATATCTATCTATCTATCTATCTATCTATCTATCTATCTCAGTCTGTTCATATCTATCTATCTATCTATCTATCTATCTATCTAGCTATCTAGCTATCTATCTCAGTCTGTTCATATCTATCTATCTATCTATCTATCTATCTATCTATCTATCTATCTATCTATCTATCACAGTCTTTTCCTATCTATCTATCCGTTTTCATTGAAGAGGAAGGCAACAAAGCTTTAGCAGAGTTTGGTTTTAGTGAGAAAATGAAAGTATGCATGAGAATCATAATAAAAGAAAGAAAGAAAAAGGAAAGACAGTGAATTTAGAGGCTATAACGATTTCATGAATTTAAGGTCTGCTTCAGTTAAATTGAAAACACCCTGTTTTGTCTATTTTGAATCTTTTAATTTGTACCCCCTTATTTCTTGAAATAATAACTTTCAGTCATATTCATGATTGTCATGGCAAAATTTTGTTAAAGTTGTCAAATTCAAATATTTAAAGATTCAATGTAGAAATTTCCATAGGTATTTTATTGTCGTGGAGCTCGCAAAACATCATCAAATTAATATTTATGTTTCATCATAAAACTCGAATATGATCCATTAAATTTTTCACGAGCAATACTAATAATAAAAAGCCAATAAATGAACAGATATATTTGTCCACGGATATTATCAGAAGATAAAAATATTAGCATAAGTCAGTTGTATCTTATATGTTATAATATCTAATTTCGATGTGCGGTTGATATAATGGTATTATTGGTAATGAGCTCGTGGGCCCATTTAAAATGAAAGACGGGGTTAAAATGAATTTCAAAAGTTACTGTGATTTTCTAGAGCAATATTTCTTTGAATGGCTTGATAACCAGTCTTTAGTCAAGCGTAGATCTATGATCTTTATGCAAGACAACGCACCAAGTCATGCATCAATGTATACTAAATCCTCATTGAAAGAAAAGGGATTTGTTGAAGATTCTCTTATGGACTGGCCTTCAAATCGCTCTGACTGGAATCCCATTGAGAACCTGTGGAGCATTCTCAAGAGAGATATTTATTCTAATGGAAGGTAATTCAACAGCAAATGTGACTTCTGGGATGTAATTAAAGTTACTGCTGCAAACAACTTACTAGCCGCTAAAATTGCAAATCTAACACCAGATGTTGACAATAGGCTGCTACGAGTTATTGAAAAAAAAGGATCATTTGTGCAATAAATTTTAGGAGGCTCTTATTATTTTTTGTTAATAATACTTTTTTTAAATAATTTTTTTTTATATTCTTCCTTTAAGAAACTGACGAATTCGTTTTAAAATCTTTTCATATTATTTTTTACATTAGTTTTACAAGTCATAATAACGTAAAAGTATCAAAATAAATAGTTGCAAATAAACTACTGACAATCAAATTAGTCTGTTTTGTTTTGTAAAATTTTTTTCCAACCAAAAAACAATAGTTTTCTCTATCACTATATATCTAAGTTAGTAATATTGAGTCGAATCTAAACAACATCATAATAGGACTTTTAACATTAAAGACGCATCTCTATACTAATTCATAACTTGCATATAATCTCTAGACGCAGTTTAAGAAATTTATGTTAGAATTTCTAAAAAAAGTATTATTCAGTTTACTTTGTATTGAGCACTTTTTGAGAATAGAGTTTTTGGTATACGGGATTTTATTCCATCCATGCCTACCCTATACGTATATATATATATATATATATATATATATATATATATATATATATTATAATATTTTGTTTGTTATAAAATTCGTAGAACGCTCATAGTTCTAGTTAATAATACTGTAAGGAAAAACCGGAACAAAAGTTTGATTGAAGAACAGGCTTAAAGACATGAGAGGAAATTAGTCCGACAGAAACAAAGTAACTTTCGACACTAACTTTGACGAGGAAAGCTGACGAAAGAAACTGACAAGAGAATCTTACGAGAGAAATGGCAGATTTATATGTACTTTTTTAAAATTTTCTCTAAAGGGACAAAGGTGTCAGGTTCGTTAAAATGTTAAAAAGTAAATGAACAAACTAAACTTAAGGGATCAGATTGCTTCCGCAGTGAGTTTTTTAGCGTCGGTAATATTTATTTAACGACTAGCAGAACAAGGACAAAGAGGAATGGTGAAGGGGTAAAATTTACTTTGGGCAATAAATGACAGGAAGTTGTGAAAAGCCATGATCGACCAAATCCTGCAAGTATATATCATATAAGGGAAGAATATTTACTGGGGGGTAAATTGTAACCGGCAAAAGGAGTTTAAATTTCAGCTGATATACTTAGTGTCAATTTCTCACTAATGCCCTTGGGAAAGGTATCCTTGAACTAACCGTATAAGCCAAGGTCAGAGATACGCTTCAGTTTAAAGAAAACCTAGTACAATTTGTGATATTTTTTTCGATGTTTAGAAAAGTACATTTAAGTAACCCCTATTGACCCTTGAAATGGCATGAGAAACCCAGCATGGGATCCTGACAATTTACGAGATCGTAGAATAATTTAATTTCTTGAAGATATACTCAACTTGTCATTGTAATTCAGGGCAACCCAAAGTTTTAATGACATCTATATTAAATCCTTGGTCACTTATCTATTCCCAGGCATGTGTACCAATAAATATAAATAATAAATATTTTTTATGGGTGAAAATTATTTTCCCCTTTCCATTTATTACATTTTTTTGATAGGATTAATATTAGCTTTATATTTTGCTATTACTTTTTCAATTTATATCAGTCGGTTAAGTGCTATACGTGATACACGCTTCGGGCGATCATGTCTCGAAAGAGACATGACTGACTTGGCAGAAGATTATCCAGCAGTAGGTTGTCATTGCTTTCAGCGGTAGACTGGTTGTTGGCCAAGGCGACAGAACCCAATCTGTCCTATTATTTAACCCATAACTGGAGGGAAGAGACTGCACCACGACGCACATTCAATTTATATATGTTGCCGTTATTATTGACGACATATCCATATAAATATTTAATACCTTTCCCAAGGATATTTGCGAGTAAGTGAATGCAAGGAATTCGACTGGATTTCGAACTCGGTTTCCCGATTTCTTGTTCCGAGCCGATATACACTGCACCACGACGCACATTCAATTTATATATGTTGCCGTTATTATTGACGACATATCCATATAAATATTTATTCCTTGCATTCACTTGCGCATAAATACCCTTGGGAAAGGTATTAATTAGTCCCCCATTTATGGGTTAAATAATAGGACAGATTAGGTTCTATAGCTTTGGCTCACAACCAATTTACCGCAGAAATCAATGGCAACCTACTGCGGGATAATCTTCTGTCCAGCCAGTCATGTCTTTTGCGAGACATGATCACCCAAAGCGTGTATCACGTATGGCCTGTTAACTGACTGATTGAATAGTAGACCTATATTAAACAAATAATTGAAAAGTCATTGATATCAAGTTAAAAATTTTTAATCTTTATTCGTAATTGATCATGATTTTTTTTTTATTTTTATAAGCGTTTCACCCCGAGCAAGGCATGTCACTGCCACTACTGCGCAGGGGGCTACGTAGAGTGGAGAAAGGATGATTAAATATAGGAAATGTCAGAGGGTGGGTGATAGGCGGGTAGGGATACCGAGAATGAGGGTTGGGTAGATGAGAGTGTTCTGAGAATAATTGGGGGTTAGTGTGATAGGAGGTGTCTATTGACCCTACCCAGCGATAAATAGATATATCAAACTTTGTTTTTAACTAGAAGGCTAATTATGTATTTTTCCCTAGAGCGTTGATCGAGTTCTGTTAAAAGATCATGATTTCGAATACTGATTTTCCAGGTAAACATGTAGATAATTGGCGCTATAAAATCACCCTCACTTTCTCCTTCTCAGTCCTGGACATTGTGTCGCCGGACTTTAGTAATCATCGCTAGTACCTTGCTGCGTTTTTACATCCTAACCGTACCAGAAACCTGTGTTCAAACCCATATAAACATCTAACAATTAGAATGATGATTTACAAAAGTGAACAGTCTACTACATTGACTGGCGCAAAACGTTCTTTCTTGTCACATTTTCATCTTATTTTACTCTTAATCTAGCCTTATGTTAATAAAAAAATTATTCTCTGTTTTACTTGAAATTTATGCCCTTTCTTATCAAAACCGGAGTTCGTTGTACGAATCCTGCTAAAAAGGAATGATTTCGAATGCTAATTTTTAAGACAATATATGGTTAAGCAATTAAAAGACAAACACTACGCAACATTTCTCTTATTCTTCACACGCATTATGTCGTAGGAAGTTAAGCTTAGTAAATGACAAGAATGTCTTGCGAGATTGATTTAAAATATGTCTCCGTGTGACAATAATCTGTAAGTTCACGAGGTCGCGAGTAATACATTTCTGAAAGCAATTTTATTAGCACTTGCAAGGTTATGGTTAATAACCGGAACCGGTTAATTACTCATATTAAGAGGGGAAGACATAATGAATTCTTAGGGAAATGACCACTTAAGAAGAGCTTTATTTGCCAAGGCAGTCAGTTAAGTGCCATACTTGATACACACTTGGGCGATCATGTCTCGAAAGAGACATGACTGACTGGGCAGAAGATTATTCCGCAGTAGATTGCCATTGCTTTCTGTGGTAGACTGGTTGCCAGCCAGGGCTACAGAACCCAATCTGTCCTGTTATTTAACCCATAACTAGAGGGAAGATACGGATTAATACCTTTCCCAAGGGTATTTGCGCGTAAGTGAATGCAAGGAATTCAGCTGAAATTCGAACTCGGCTCCCCGATTCCTCGTTCCGACTCTATATGCACTGCACCGCAACGCACATCTATTTGCCAAAACTCGTCTTAAATAGCTGACCCGATGATGAGGGATTTCTCAGTCAGTCAGTCGAACACAGTCTTGTCCGAAATTCTTATCACACTGTGCAAGTGGCCCGCAAAACTAGTTCTGCGTGGATTATTTTTTAATTAATTATTTTTTTGTGTGTGTGTGTGTGTTTACTAGAATAAATTCGGTGATTGATCGCATACAAGTTATTTACTTTTTGTGTAAAATATGACATACTCAAAACATTAATTTTTTATATGGATATAATCTGCAAATCTGATCTACCGGGCAACCTCAAGTAGAGATTATTTTTAACCACTGTAGAAGCGGTGATAATATATATTGCCGACGCTTGGTCGTTGTCTAAAACCCTAGTGTCTAAGTTTTATGGAACCGACACTCGAGCGCTTAAATCACTTTTAATATTTTTTAATCTTAATAGTATAAAAAGTAATTAAGTTATTTTTTCACATAATACTACTACTACTACTACTACTAATATTACTACTACTACTACTACTAATAATAATAATAATAATAATAATAATAACCTTACATATCAGTCAGTTAAGTGCCATAAGTGACAAACTCTTTGAAAGAGACATGACTGACTGGACAGAAGATTATCAAGCATTGCTCTCTACGGTACACTAGTTGCCAACCAAGGCTATAGAACCCAATCTGTCCTATTCTTAACCCATAACTGGGGGGTAGAAACGGATTAATACCTTTCCCAAAGGTATTTGTGCGTAAGTGAATGCAAGGAATTCAACTGGAATTGGAACTCAGCTCCTCGATTTGTCGTTCTGAGCCAATATTCACTGCACTACAACGCACATCAACATTGCATTAGTTTTATTATACCAATTCTTACTGAAAAACTTGGGTATTTTCCGAAGACTCTTCAGAAACACCTTGATATAGTCGCAAACACGTGATGACGTTGTAAAAATTAAAGAAAACATCTTAGCCACAGCAAATATGCCGCAAAAAAGTGCTTGCCGTCTGTGATCCTGAGACTTGACAGATGATCACTTAAATTCTTGAATGTTCAAAACCATTACAGAATAAATTTACAAAATAATAATATTAATATGTAATATGTATCTGGCAGCAATTATCTTTTTTCTTTATTAAATTAACTTTTTGTTTTTATATTATTCCAAAATGTTTAAATTATCATTTTCTTATATTAATACTAGCAGTATAGCCCGGCGTTGCTCGGGTGTAATGAAAGCTTTAAAACTAATCCATGGTCCTGGAGCTCAGACTCAGCCTAAAGAATATTTGTGTGAAGTTT
This sequence comes from Ascarosepion bandense, assembly GCA_037127315.1. NCBI lineage: Eukaryota > Metazoa > Mollusca > Cephalopoda > Sepiida > Sepiidae > Ascarosepion > Ascarosepion bandense. Next base: position 544,174 of record JBBBDQ010001511.1, on the reverse strand, counting down.
GGTGAGAATCGGATAAAAATTGTGGATTTGTACAAAAGACATACAGTACAGATAAAAAGACACAGATACAAACATCTTGTCTTTTATTTATATATATAATTGTGGATGTGCATAAAGGACATACAAACAGATAAGCAGACACACACACAAACATCTTGCCTTTTATATATATATATATTATCGATTAATACTAGCAGTATAGCCCGGCGTTGCTCGGGTGTAATGAAAGCTTTAAAACTTATCCATGGTCCTGGAGCTCAGACTCAGCCTAAAGAATATTTGTGTGAAGTTTGGTGAGAAACGGATAAAAATTGTGGATTTGTACAAAAGACATACAGACAGATAAAAAGACACAGACACAAACATCTTGCCCTTTATTTATATATATTATCGATTTTCTGCACTATTGTAAGAACTGCAACCTTGAAACTTCTGAATATCGTTTCTTATGTCTTTGTCTATGAGTGTATCAAATTTGATTAAAATCGGACCACTCCTTCTATAACCCGATTTTTTCGATTATCGATTTTCGATATTTATCGGGGGGTACCTCGACATAAAACTTAGCTAAGAAAACTCGCAGACGCTTATAGTACAACTGTGTAAATTTTCAAGAAAATCGGTTCAGCCGTTTCGGAGTCTATAGGTAACGTATACACACACAGACACACACAGACAAAATTTCATTTATAAATAAGTTTAGATTTATATATAGGTTTAAGTCTAGACGTTTCTTTTTTAACCTAAGTGTTAAAAAAAGAAACCTGTTAAAACATATCTTTGATAACCTGTTCTGAAAACACTTTTATTTTATCAAAAACATAAATAGAATATATAATTGATATATCTGTGATATTTAAATTGGTATGTTAATGAGCCTTAAACCTTTTTGTTCCTTGCTTCTCTCACCAATTACTTAGCGCTCGCTTAAAACAAAGAAGTATAAATCCGCGGTTTCCAAATGTTCATTCTTGTCTTTAGAAAAGTTCGTCCAGTAAGAAATCGGTCCCGCTCTCAGACACAGCAGCAGGGAGCATGCCGACAAGCAACCCGCACACTGGGTAACATTAGAACCCAAACACTTGCAGACATCTGTCGCATCAGCCACTACATACGAATTAATGCTTTTACACTCAGACGCGTCGACGCATGTTTCTAAAACCACTTGCCCGAAAAGAAGTTAAATAAATAAAATGCTGTCTCAGGTTAAAGGGAAAGCCTTTTTCGCGAGAAATTGGAACCTTCAAAAGTGGGTTTTAAAAAACCTCCTCAATAATGATGATAGTAATAACAATGATTTCAAATCTAATTTCGACATGATAATAATATGCTCAAAACCGCTTTTTTTCCTTTCCTTATATAATATAATAAATATAAATATTTTCACAAAGAAATTACTTTAAAATTCCCGGTAAAAACGATTTGATTGTGTTGTTAGCAATATACGTGCCATCATACTGAACCCTTTCTCTCTCTTTCTTATATATATATATAAAGAAATAATACATTGATTTTAAATGCCATATTTTGAATGCTTCAAACCTTATTATAGGTGACCCTTCTTATTTCAAATAAACACCTCATTATCTGTAAATTCAGATAAAACTTAGTGCGAAAATAGCCATTTTCAACATGTCATTTTAAGGCATGCATTCTTCGAGCCTTATAAACAGAAAATGAGGAAAAATTCGAAAAATTCTTAATATCCGCTCTGTAAATTGAATTGGTTTGCATTGAGCTCTCTATTGGATCAGTTTTAATATTTTAAAGATATTACTAGGATTCTCCCGGAATTTTACTAATCCTTCCCAGATTTTTACCGCCTATATATATATATATATATATATATATATATATATATATATAATATGGAATTGAATGACAAGGGGAAAAATCTTCTATAACGTGTTTCGTCCTCAAAGAACAAAGCAGGTTACACAGTTTTTTATGCTTTGCCATTCAGTTACCTCACATTGTTCTGATTTATGGAAATGTATATGTTGTTTTCTTCTATATAAGATACTGAAAGATACTCTCTGTATCTCCATGTATAATATATCTATCTATCTATCTATCTATCTATCTATCTATCTATATATATATATATATATATATATATATATATATATATACAAAGAGAGAGAGAGACAGGCAGACAGACAGACAGACAGACAGAGATTTCTTAAGTAGGTTTTTTCCCTCTTGGTGCCGGTAAATAGATATTACTTTCACTGTCTAAAAGCAAATATAAATACTGAAACACGTGTACCAACTAAAAACAAAATTCCTTATGAAAAGTAACGATGGATTAGAAAATATATAATTTATTTATATATATATACATATATAGGAAAAGTTCTTTACCTGATGGAGAAAGTATAAGTCTCAGTAAATTCAGATGTTTGATAATTTAGGCAGATTTTAAGAGGAGGATCGGGCAAAGAAATTTTTTCTATTTATGAAATTGAATGATAAAGATTGAAATGGCTTGATAAGATTTGCTTTACTTATTTATATACTTGAATTAATTTATCAGTATAATTCAGTTTGTTCGTATCTATTTATCCATCTATGAATCTCATTCTTTTCATATCTATCTATCTATCTATCTATCTATCTATCTATCTATCTATCTATCTATCTATCTCAGTCTGTTCATATCTCTATCTTTATATATATATATATATATATATATATATATATATAAATTTGTATTTCGCCACTAATTCCAATTGGTTAACCACACTCTCTCTATATATTTATCGCATGATTTTCACGCACACACACACTCACACACACATGCACACACATACAGACACACATAGACACACAAATATATATATTTACATAGACTGATAGATATATACGTTTATCAGACTGCAGTTCTGTCACTGACATTTTAATGAGATTTCTTCTTGCTTGCATAGCACGTTTTTCCCATATAGTTTACAATTGTCTATTTTCATTTTCAAACTTGTTTGAATAAGCGTTTGTTTTGAATATATATATATATATATATATATATATATATATATATATATATATATATATGCATCTATTGCAAACACGGGTTTAATTTAAAAATTAAGTTTGAAAATAGAATCTATTAATTTTTGAAATATACACTACAGCCATAATTATTACTCAACCCCAGTTTTTTTTTAAATGATTTATTTCATACTATTTTTAGTATTTATTGCCAAGTGGATAATTCTAAATGAAAATAGAATGGTTCTTTTGCAAAATTTTACAATGCAGTCAGGAAGCCTTTGCTTCGGCCAGCCAATAAGAAGAAGAGACTAGCATGGGGAAGAGAGCACAAAAAAAGTTTACACCAGAACAGTTCATTTAATGCACACGTTAATGTGTAGTATTAACAAAAGAACCATTCTATTTTCATTTAGAATTATCTACTCGGCAATAAATACTAAAAATAGTATGAAATACATCATTATCTTTAAAAAACTGGGGTGGCCTAATAATTATGGCCGGTAGTATATATATATACGTATATATCGCATTCATGCATATTATTTTATTTGCAGGGAAATGTACATATCTTTTATATGTGCATCATTGAATACATAGGTGCAATGCATATATATATATATATATATATGCATTATGCATTTGCACATTTTTGACACGTGCATTTGAAAACTATAAATGATATGCCGATAATGGTCAATAAAATACGGCATCATGGAAAAATAAATTATACAATTTAGAAATTATGCTAATAAGATGTTAATTTATCCGTTCCAGTTGAATATCTAAAAATAATAATATATATCGATAATAATAATAATAATAATAATAATAATAATAATAATAACAATAATACTCACGCATGCCGTTATTCTATTAACAGTTTTCCTCTTTATATCTTTTTCCTGCTAAAAAAATCTTTTTAACAATCGCCTGGAGCCAATGGCGATCAATTGGTGGACTGAAGTTGTCTTCAGGTATCGGCTGCTATTTATAAGGTTTGCAAGTAGCGTCACCGACTAGGCGCTAAAATCTATAAATTTTAAAATCTGGAGGTTCCAGTTCCTTACCAATTTCCCCACCCCTGTGCTCCCGCCCTTTCTGATTTTTTTATTTTCTCTTTCCTCCTCTCTTCCTATTCATCTTTCTTTATTTGCCTTTCTATCATTTTTTTTCTTTCGTTCATTTTCTTATCTTCTCTTTTTTCTCTTTTTTTTCTTTTTCTTTACTTTTCAAAATCTCTTCTAAGAACCTCCTCCTATTCCAATATTCAGCCGGCTTCTCATCCCCTTCCTCAGAAAACTTTTTTTTTTATGAGACGCTTTGGAGGGAGGGGAGTTTCTCTTTCTCTCTTTGTCTATATTTGTTTCTCACTTTATCTATCGACCTCCCCCCTCTCTCCTTATCTTTCTCTCTATATATCGCTCTCACCCTTCTTCTCTGTATTTCCTGTTATTTTCTTGTTTCCCTTGTCATTTGGGTAAGAGAAATTTACTTGGTCCATTCATTCTACCTTTTCCCCCACCCAGTTAATGCGGCTCCTTGTCGAGTTAGACCACACACACACACACACACACACACACACACACACACACACACAGAGAGAGAGAGACGTATACAAATAAACATATAAATACAACCACAACCACATGTTCTCAAAGTATTCGAAAATATATATGACATATACAATTACTTCTAAGTACAGAGCAAAGAACTAGCGCAATATATATATATATATATATTCAAGCACACACACACTTATGTATACATCTATGCATGTAGATGAAATGTACTCATATTCAGATGCAGATAAAAAATTTGACCAAATGGCCAAATAAGACATTTTGCTTATTGTAATGCAATGTAAGGGCGAACCGCTCGATTCTGAGTATGCTTGTCTGCTAGGGTGGTGGGCCAATGCCTATTGCAGATGCCTGTTTAGGCACGTTTATATTTTTTGTCATTTGTTCAACACCCACAGAGCGCACCTGTGATCGTTTTTCGAACTATGCTGAGCGGACATTAGTTGCTGTTTCTGGGAGAGTGTGCGATATCAGGCGTAATCAATGGTCTGAACAAGGCAACTACACTCAAAAGTCACAATAACATGCGATTTCGCACTCGTTCAACCACCGACGGCTCCCAAATAGTTATGTCTACCCAATTTCACCCACAAGACTTGGGTCAACATGTGATATGGTTTATTGGGTTTATCGGAACCTTTCCCAAAGTGTCGCACGCTGAGACTGCCCTATCGACCAGATCGATAATATCAAGAAGTAACCTTCCTGATATACATTTCGGCCACCTGCTCTTTACTGTATATATATATATATATATATATATATATATATATATATATATATATATATATATTGATTGATTGATTGATTGTTTAATTACTTAGTTTTTGGTCATAATAAGATTAGATCACTACACATTTGTATTAAAAAGTGCTCAATACAATTATATTGCAATAAAGTTATTGCAAGTCGCCTGAAGACACCACTAATGGTAGAAACCTAGGTCGCGTGACAACTCGTTTACAAATGGAATATATATATATATATATATATATATATATATATATATATATATATATACATACATATACATAAAGAGATAGATATGAAATATATATATATATATATATATATATATATATATATATATATAAGGAGATGAATTGTTTGAACATTATTTTTTATCGATATTCGTATTTAAGTAGATATTCTGTTTTTAATGAAACAGTATTATATATTTATTTCTACCGGCCTGATTATTTACGATAAATTTTTATCACGAAAATGTGTGCCATATATATATAAGGAATGCATTCATATTTATTGAACCTACATTATATACTGCAACTGTGACGAATGGACTTTATTTAATGTTTCTGAGATAATGAGCAAAAACATACATACGCACATGCAGACAAACATCATGGGATGTGATTCGACACCAGATACATTTTGAACGAATAGAAAATAGATAGATAGATAGATAGATAGATAGATAGATAGATAGATAGATAGATAGAAATGTGATGAAGAGTGATGTATTCTAGCACGTGTAACGAAATTGGCGGACTGAAATTTGAAATTCGACTGACACTGCTTGGAGTCGTTTCACACTGATGGCCCACGAAGTAAAGTTGCATATCCAGCGTTCTCTCTCATCGACGGATATTATTACAATGATTTCTAAAAATAAGTGTTCCTTTGCAAAATTTCACATTCATATATATATATATATAATTTCATATTCATATATATATATATATATATATATATATATATATATATATATATATATATATATATACTGGGTGCGATGGGTAAATTGTCGTCGTTTTATATTTATAGCTTTGCGCATGCGCGTTGTTTGTCTTTGATTTTGTCGTCCATCAGAAACAGAGCACCATGACGCCATAAATTTGGAAACCGCAAGCTTTACTACTTGGCATTCGCGCCGGAAGCTCCGATACGAACATTTCCGTTTGTTTGAGGACAGTGTTGCGGATTCGGAAAGAGAGGACGTGCGTAGTGGTGCAGTGGATATCGACCCGGAACGACATATCGGATTGCCGAGTTCAAAATCCAGTTGAATTCTTTGCATTCACTTACGCACAAATACCCGGACAGATTGAGTTCTATAGCCTTGGCTGGCAACCAGTCTACCGCAGAAAGCAATGGCAACCTACTCCGGGATAATCTTCTGCCCAGTCTTTCGAGACATGATCGCCCAAAGCGTGTATCACGTATGGCACTTAGCTGAATGGTAATTACCAAGGTGTTTGGAGTAAACAATGGTGATACCTACATTCATCCTCCCCCGAGGCATCAAACAACACGGATACTTACATCAGGTGGCATAAATAGATAGTGTTGTCCTGGGTCTAAGATGACTGCTTCATAGTTCTATTTCTGGCAATAAGACTCTGTCCTCTGCCACAGTCATGACTATCAGAAAATTTCCGCGACCACATCACACCTTACATCTGGCCACCAAACTCCCCAGACTCCATCAACATTCTTGATTATTACGTGTGACACTGTTGACTAACAAAGCTCCTTGTAACACAAACGATGATCTGTAAATAATGATTATGACAACATTCACCAACTTAAAAAGGGAGATCGACCAGAAGTGTTGCAGGAGATTCTGCAGTTGTTTGGATTCCGTGGTTGAAGCTAATGGCGGTTTTATTCAATAGTTTTACTGTTAGTATTTCAAAGTAATTTTGGTGAATATATCTTTTGACATTAGATGCCAGTGTTTTTTTTTCTATTTTGCGTGATGTAGACGACAATTCATCCCTAGCAACCTGTATATATGTATATATATATATAAGAAAAAAAATTAGGCAGACATATTACTTCATGGTAAATCGGAAGTTTAGGCCTATTTCAGGCGAACCATCATCAGTTTCCGTCTTTATTGCACAGAAGATTTCGTGTAAAATTTTCTGTACAATAAAGACGGAAGCTGATGATGTTTCGCCGGAATAAGCATATTCTTCCGATTTACCATGAAGTAACGTGTCTGCCTAAACTTTTCTGATATTTGCTCTATATGTATTTATATACATGTATATTTAAAGCTCTCTTACAGAGTTATCCTACCACTGTATGTGCAGGATACACCTTTGGATTCTTCTTTATCTACACCGCATGCTTATATATATATATATATATATATATATATATATATATATATATATATATATATATATATTAATAAAAAAAAAGCCAATACTCAATAAGATCAACTATGTACACGGCTACAGTATGATGTCCGTTTTTGTAAAATAATTTTTTTCTGGATAATTATACAAAACAAAAAATACATACATACAGTTAAAAGAATAATAGCTAAAAGAATAGCCGAAAGCGCACGGATATATAAAACATTCGGATGGTTTCTACATAATGTAGAATGCGCTTTGTGGCCCCTACCCACAAAATTCAACTTGCGCCCCACACCTTTAACATACTGAACCCACAATGAATGGTACTTTAAACAAAATAACATACTCTCGGATCTCGGAACGCAGAGATTCGGTGATAACGAAAAAACAGAAGAAATCGCAGAATTGGGGTTTTAAATGTAACGTTTTCACAACTTTTAGCTACTTTTTAGTATTTTCTAGCTACTTTTATAGCCATTTCAGTGCGTTTTGGCTCTCAATCTTCTACAAGTTTTTCCAAAGAATTTTCAAACAATTTAAACCTAAATTTCAAAACTATTTTTGCTACAGAAAGTTTGATATACTGTCCAAAATTAGCCTTCAGGAGCCAAGAACACTGAACAGTGTCATTATTTTTCAGTGTCAAATAATAGTTCTTCTCAGAAAATTTCCGCGGTGGGTTTTCCTGGTTTAATGGGAAATCATAGTCCGTCAGCTGAACTGGACCCTTCAAGACCAAATCAATACGCTGTGTTTCACTTAATTCTTTCCAGTCAGCAGGATCATCAGAGATACAACAAGGCAGAACATATCTTGGATCGGTATGCTCGAACGTTGACTGGGTTGGCCATTGCTCATCTGGCACTGCACTTCAGAATCAGAAACGGAGTGTGTGTTAACGCCAAGGATTATCATGTACATTTAACTGCGAGCTGGTGAAAGAGAAAAATTCAGATATCCTTGTGAGTCTTTTCAACAGTATTTGCTACTCTCTAATTTCAACTTCCTTTTCTGGGCCCCGCTGAATTCGTGAGCACGTTTCATTTTAGATTAAACTCAGTATTCAATAATTATTAAAATACAATCAAGCAAAACAAAATAACCCACTACCGGAAATGGAAATGAGCATGTGGTCCTTAATTAACGCTGTGAAATAAATTTTACTGATATCACAGGTAACAAAGTTATTGACAAAAGTGTACCGTCACTAGTGTTACAGACCGAGTGTATAACTGAGGTATGTAAATTCCAATCTCTAGGTGAAAAAGAGCAGTAATAATGTGTGTCAAAAAAGTGTATGCAGGAACGGGACGTAAAATTGCAAATACGGTTTCATACAGCAATCTATATGTGACTAAAGATTTTCATTGAAGATTCAAATAAACCGTTCAATAAAAAGAAAAAAGCTTCGTATTGGCAAAAAGGACGTCTACTTCCAGTATTTAGTCTTTCATGTGTTTTTAAAATACATTTTAGATTTCTTTAAAATAGAGTTAAAAAAAAAAAGAAAAATCCACTTACGATTCTGCTGAAGCCAAATTTATTTTGTTTTTCAGTTTTTTAGTCTGAAAGAAGTTGACTCGACTAGAAATAAATGTAAAATGTAGACGGATCGTCTTATAATGACGAGTCGCGGGCCGAACGAAGGCCGTTAATGAAAAATTAAGTAAAATTACATATGCACACCCCAGTCAGCCTAAGTATTTAAAACAATAATACAAATAAATATTGAGAAATCAGAAAAACAAAAGAAAATCTAAAATAAAAAAAAACACCAAACAAAAATTCGATTTCATCAAAAAACGTGAAAATACTTCAGAGTGAAAAAATAAACGGAAGTGAAATGAATGAAATTATGACGTACTCGTCATAATTTCATCCATTTCATTTTGAAGGATTCCAGCAAATTACATAGACTAACTGGCAGGAATAAGCGATGGGAGGGGGTCGCTGTTGGAGGAATGAAATAAAAAGCCGAGTGAGACAATATTGTTCTTTTGAAGATGTCTACATCCAATGTCTGTCGCCGGTCGCTAGATCCAATCTGTTATCAGTTTTTGTTTTATCTTAATTTTTAATTTTTTTTTTTTACGTAGAATAGGAGTTAATTGTGTTTTAATCGAGTATTCACATTTGGTTGTTTATAAACTACGCTGTCTCTAAATTTTCTTAAACGTTTTATGACAACCTAAAAGTTTGAATATACCAGTTACGTTCTTGTATGTTGAAACATATCTATAATCTATTTCTCTCTGAAGTCATTTTTTTAAAAAAAATGACAACTGATTTGCGGTCTCTTTGGGGACCGGAAGGCTTCTATTATATATATATATATATATATATATATATATATATATATATATATATATATATGATAGAGAGAGAAAAAGAAGATATATATATATATATTTCAACATACAAATATGATAATAATTTTCAAGTTAATCACAATATTTTTTTTTTCATGACAATAGAACTGCGAAGCCAAAAAGAGCCTCGCGGCTTCCCGGGGCCTTGCGACACCTAGGGAACTTGCGAACCCCACCGCAATTGCGGGTTCTGCGAGGACCCTAAGCAAGGCCCTGCATATACTGTTAAATATGAGAGACACTGAATGTCTATTATGTTTAATTATGAGCCGTTCTAAACATCGTATTTTGTCTTTAATTTCAGTTGAAAATAAAGAGAAAAATTTATAAAGCATATATTTGTAACTGTGTAACTTATCTAATTAATATCTAGGACGTTTTTTTTTTCATTCTAAGGAATCTGTAAATATCTGTGCTAGCATATCTAATTTCATATATATATACATATATATATATATATATATATATTACATGCATATTCATCGTCTGATCAATAATTCCGTCACCTGTTTTTGGTAACTGAGTTTTAGTCAATTATATAATGAAAATTTAATATGATTAAAACTGACTATTGAGTTAAGTGCATTACCAGAAACAGATATTCCATTGAAAAATATACATTTCTTGTGTACATTTGTTTGGTCTTCATTATGCAATAGTCTTTTGATACGCCGGCCATTGTATATAATTGTATAATTTTGTGCTTGCCTTATGCAAAATTGTTATATTTTATGTATAAATTATCATTTTCATATGTATGGATACACATGTATGCATACATACATGCATATATACTTATATACATATATATATATATATATATATATATATATATATATATATAGACACACATACACACACGCACGAACAGACACACACACATACACACACACACACACATACACACACACACACACATATATATATATAAACACTTTTTTATTCATATACCAAACAAAATTAAATTTTGATGATGAATGTGTTGCATCTAGCCTTTTTCGTGAGAGGTTTCGTACGCCTTGAAAATCTGCATTCGTATTTACCTGAGCTGGAGTCTGGATGTTTGCTGTCAATACAAAATAAGCAGCTGTCTGAAATCTACGTGACTTCCTACATGCATAAATACACACACAGACACAGACACACACAGGCACACACACACACACACACACACACACACACACACACACACACACATATATATATATATATATATATATATAATATGACAATAATTACGCTCTCACACACTGATTGAGCACACTAGAAGAAAGGTAGACTTTAAAAAAGTAGCCACTCTAGCGTGTACGCATCGCTCATTCATATGACAATATATATATATATATATATATATATATATATATATATATGTGTGTGTGTGTGTGTGTGTGTGTGTACATAAACGTATATATTGGCGACAAGCATACATACATATATTTATATTTATTATTTAATTACTTAGTTTTGGGTCATAATAAATTTAGACCAGTACACAGCTGTATTAAAAAGTGTTCAATACAATTATATTGTAGAACTTTTAAATAATGACTCGTTTACAAATGAAGAATATATATATATATATATATATATATGTGTGTGTGTGTGTGTGTGAGCGAGTGTGTTTTTGAAATAAAGAAAAATAAGAACCATTTAACAATCTAACATGTTTCCCTTTTATTAAAGCTTCAGCAGAGAATGAGATGTGAAGGAAAAGAAGTAAATATTTCATTCCGTTTTTTATTTCTTTTTTAAATAGGATTTCGATCCGATTTATTTGATTTATATTTGATATGTATGTATGTATGCATGTATGCATGTATTTGCTTGTACGTAGCGTGTGTGAGTGTGTGTGCGAATATGTGCACATGCGTGTTTATGGTCCTTTACATTTTCATTCTCTTATGTATTCGTTTGCATCATGTGCAACCAGTCACACTGTATGATATCACATTTCATATACTAGTGAAATCATAAACGCGTACATCTATTTAGAGAAAAGCATATCAATTACATTTAGAAATTCACCACGTCAATGTGTATATAATTACTATTGTATGGTTTTATAAGCACTCAAGTACATTCATGCAAAACAATTCTATCTATCTCTAACTACGCACACAAATATATGTGTGTGTGATTGTGTGTGTGTATATTAAGCTAAACATTAAAAACAACAGGCGTTTTCTGTCCATTAATGATCAACTTTTCCAAATTAAGAAAATAAAAATCCATCACTAAAAAGGACATTTTGATAGAAATTGTCTGAGGTTCATTTCAGAAGAAAATATAGTCGAACGTTTCGACATTCTTAAGTCATCATCAGCTGGAGACATATGGTGAGTTTCCTTGAACTAGACAGAAGGATACTGATGATACCATGTACCGAACAGATAAGCGACGACGAAGGTATGATGAGGATGCAAACGAAAATGAAACTTGCACTTAGAACCAGGAAGAGTACAGCTGATGTTTTTGGGACACGTGATGAGGAAGAGGTCTTGGCGAATCTGATACTTACAGGACGAGTAGAAGTAAAGAAAGCAGCGCAAGACGTACTTGATAGGCTTGAGCAAGTGAATAGCGGAACATAATTTGAGAGAGATCAAGAGGAAAAATATTAAGAACGACAAGGGATAGGTGCAAGTGGAAGTCCCTAATCAACTACGTCCTGAAGGGACACGGCACATAAAGAAGAAGTGAGTGTTTTGACATCTCCAAAACGTATTTTGACTCAATAGTTCTATGAAGCTTGCCAATTGTCTCGTCCTACTCTGATATTACTATGTTGTCTAATTCTTTCACAGCCTGGTGTGTCTTAGGGACTTTATTACCTCGCTTGATGGGAACTCGAATAAAAAAAAATATATATATAAGGTAGGACAGGCGTCACCTCCTTCGATCTGACGCTTTGTTTACTCATCAATGTTAGGAGATGCGGCATCAATTCAGATTTTCTTTAAGGTTGTCTTTGAAACACAAGAATTGCCTTTAAACTGAGCTGAGTGATATATATATATATATATATATATATATATATATATATATATATATATATAAATTTAAAACCAACTTTTCTTTTAAAATTTAAAAAATTTAAAATATAAAATTTCGGTTATTCTAAACTTCCAATCATGGGTTCTGAAAATTCTGTTGTACTTTTGAAATAAAACACTGTAAAAACATTGGATATAAAACACCTGAGATACCAAAAGGATGAAACAAAGGTTGAACAAAAAACTGGCTTCCAAATATATATATATTTTCAGAATTTAGAGAGGAGTTATTTAAGGATCTTAAAACTTATATTCGTTTTGTGCTCATTTACCGCGGTGAAAGTTTCAATATAAATTCTCCATTGTATGATAACTCAGTCACTGAACAATTTATCTACAAAATTTCATCGGAAAGCTGGAAAATGGTCCTCAATAAGGAATAATGAAACAAAATAAAACAGAATTATATATATATATATATATATACACACATACACACACACACACACACACACATATATATATATATATATATATATATATATATGCCTGCGCTTAAATGTGTGTGTTCACGCGCATCTGTGTGTATATGAGTGAGTGAGTGAGTGACTGAGTGAGTGAGTGAAAGAGTGAGTGAGTGAGTGATGAAGAAGGAAAGCAAACAATAGTAATTGACAAAACTATCTTTAAACTCTGACCGCATGGGTGATCGCTTCCTAAATATGCTTAAAGTAAGTTTAAGATTAATGGTTTCCAAGACAGTGTCTTCTGACCTCAAGGAAAACTCTACATCGACTCCACTTGCAAATAAATATATTCCGTAACAGTAATGGAATTCGAAACTGTGAACTATATTAGAATTTTCAAAGGTAACACCTAAATTGCAGTGACAAAAAAGGAATAATTAAAAACAAAGAATGCAAAGCAACAGTAAAATAATTTCGATCTTCAACCAAAAGAAAGAGAAGCAGGTAATTCCAGGACTTGGCACGAAGTATCTAACAATGAAGGAAGCCGTCACATATCAAAGTATGCAAAGGAAGAACAATTAAATAAATACGTGCAGGATGAGAACAAACAAAGACTGAAGAACACAGACGCACCCGGACAATCAGAAAAAAAAGTTAAACGAATTAACAGAACACAGACCCTTTACCAGGTTGTATAAAATATAGAAAGAAAACGTCAATCACAGTTAAAGATAAGCTTAATTTAACGATGGACTGTGTCCATACGAGATAGGAGAACTATTCCATGTCAACAGAAGAGGAACCTTACAGCTCTAAAGCCAACCCTATGTCTGAGATACGTTGACGACACCTTTATACTTGATTCTACACTTCGCAGATACCTCTCTCGTGTAAGACCCCCAACAGAGAAGATGACTAAAGACTGGGTGTACGCCATTCAATGTAACGGTGGAAGGAAATATAAAAGAGAAACAGGCCTCCCCCTTAAGATAAGGCTACAAGAACTTCACAAGGCCGTAACACTAGAAGAGAAAGTATAATCAGGCTTAGCTGATCACATATGAGGGAGAAAGGGGATCACCTATGAGATGAAGTTGAAAATAATAGATAGAGAACACCACTTGAAACTTAGCTTAAGAAATCAGCACATATGCTAGGCACAAAAATCTCGTAAGCCGACCAAGCATAGAGATAAATACATCATGGGAACCAGTAATACGGAGTGCCAGAGAAAATCATTAGTCTAAAAAATTGCAGTATGAGCTCTGGTAAAAAAATAATAGAAAAAAAAAACCATTAACATTAAAAAAAATTGCAGTATGAACTCTGGTAAAAAAATGGTTCCTGAATATTAGGCTTATAAGTTCAAGAATATCAGTTGTTCTTGTCCTATATCTACTGGCCATGTGTCGTTAAGGACAGATGGCCCAGCAGATATAAATTTTGGTTAGCTCCTGTGACTTGACCCAAAGATTTGTAAGTTCAATACAAGGCTACAGCAGTGATGAACAAGTAACTTAGAAGGTTATATGAAGATAACTCATGACTACCAAAAGAGGCTTCATTCAAGGAATGAGAATGATATACCTCAGTGATACCTTAATAAAGGGTTCGGTTCAAATTCCTATCACCTGAAGCGTACACCGGTCGAAACGTCGTACAAATGGCAACAAAGATGGGGCACTAGTCCGAATAATGTAAATAGTGTACAATAGAAAAGCTACAATATTTAAAACCATGGAAACACCAGAGATACCAAACTCTGAAATAAGGACATTAGTGACCAAAATAAAGCGAAATAAAACTTCATGACCAATCGCCATAAAGATATTGACAGCCTCAGATGACTATTAATCTGTTAGTAGATAATGTTATTGAAGTGTTAAAACTTATATGCATAAATGGCGAAATACTAGAAGACATTCATAGCACTGCCAAAGAAACCATATCGAAGAATCATCTTGATGAGCCACTGAACAAGAAAAGAAAGCAGGGTCAGGGTTGCTATCAGTTTTTCCCATATTCTAATTCGAAATCTATACCGATGTCATAAAAAATCAATTAAAATTATACCCTTTAACTGATTGCCATTCTTTTGCAAAGAGTTTGATAACTTTCATTTACAATATGTGATGAAAGCTTCCATTTTTATAGCATGTCCATACTTATTACTGTTCAGTTCAAGTGAAAGGATGATTAAAGTCAGACTGAACAGAGGAGTGACAACTCTTCGTAACCAAATAAATCTCTTCGATATTCCTTTTGTTTCAGAGGGACGATGTTTTTAATTAGAAAATATTTAATACATTGTTCAGGACAGACGTGATCAATTTAAGTTCTGGACATCTATGCAATTGGCCTATGATTTTTGGATGATCTGTTCAAACCTTTTGTGGTATGAGATATTAAATAACATCAGGGATCTGTTCTGGACTTTCGTTGTGTTTAGTAATTAGTATTAATAAGGTTTTTCTAGTTTTATTTAATCTGCATCGGGATCCTACGACTTTGCCTGAAGACAGTGAGGAAGACAATTGCCAACCATTCCGAACTGAGACTAGTGGCCCGAAGGCATAGACACCTAGAATGAATCAATCTATATTTATCTGCCTCCCCACGTAGGCGGAATTTTGAAACTTGTGTCTCCGAGCCATTTTGGTCGGCCATACAACCTGCCGATTTTCCCCAGATGAGGCTCTATCCGTCTGTGTTCTTCTAGCCCCAAAGGTAGTGAGAAAGATTGTTGTCGTCAAGTCCGATCCGAGACTGGTGGCTCTCAGCCCTAAAGCAGAGAAACCGACCGTCAGAACGTTGGCTCGCTCGCTGCTGACGATTCTCGGCGTTAGTATATATGCTTTTTGGATGATTCCATGTCATATACTGGAGAGGTGTGTACATCGCAACAAACCTCCCACATTTTCGATTCACATTCTTTAGGCGATTCTTTTTCCGACATGGGTCCACTTCCACCGTTTCAGTCGGATTATGTTTTGGTTTATTCTGGTGTCATATTGTAATATTAGTTTTCAGAATAAGTACTTCAAAGACGTCCTAATGTATGTCCATCAGTGAATAGAATTGTACTATCTGCTTATTCTGTACATATCTGAACCTCAGTTGATTTATATATTCTACGTTGAAATAATCAACCTTTGTCAGTGTACATCATACTGCAAAGGCGTCGAATAATTTTTCCTCAAAACCAATTTTCTTTTGCAGCCTAAGAGCCTTTTAAAGTAGACATTCATCACCAGTCTTAATGATTTGGTAATTTCAAATTGTCGACTTTTCTTTTTATACCCTGGCTGCAAATTGTCAAAAATGGATCTAACTTTCCTAGCCAACATGAGCACTGCAGTTGACATTTTCGTGGTTACGTTTACATTTGACGCCATTCGATATACGCTCAAAAATTCTTATAGTGTCGTTTCCTCAACTTCCAAGTCTTTAGCATTTGTTAATGCTTTTTTGAAGATGTCAGCAAACAGAACAATTTGAAGGTTCGACCTCGTATGATGAATCGACCTTATCAAATATTTACTGCCGTAGTTTTTGCAGACATTTTCAAACTCAGTAGAAATAAATTAAGTTCCATTATCGGATACCACACTGTCAGGTATTCTAAACCTTTCAAATAGTTCGTGTAAGAATTTAATCGTTTTTTAATAGTAGGTCATTAGTACTATTTCGAACCATTTTATGTAACTGTTGATCACAATTAAATAGTATGAAGCATTTAGTCGCCCAGAAAATTCTGTCTTGCTCACGGTTTATCAGTGCCCAGCTATTCCTGATAATTTATAGATGGTGATTTTTCTGCTGAATTACAATCACTACATTTTCTAACTGTATTTTGAATATCTTTTTCCAACTTTGGCAAATAAACTCTTGGAATTTATATATTTTCGGCGTCGCCTTATGAATATACATGATCTTCACAACATTATTTTCCGGGAATTTAGAATTTTCTTCACCAGCTTTTTATGCAAAGCAAGAATTTCTTTTTCGCGTAAATTCGAATTCTGGTTACCACTGAATGTTTTTATTCCATTGCTTTCTACTGACGGTTCTCAGCGTCAGTATTTGTTTTTTGGTGGCGTTCAACTCATATTCTGGAGAGGGATGTTCATCTCTACATCACCCCCTTTTTAGACGTGCATTTTCTTTAAACGATACTTTTTTCCACATTGGTTTACGTTTACGATTACTCCGACGTTTTATTGTAATATTAGTTTTAGGAATAGGTAGTTCAAAAATATTGTAAAGTATGTCCATCAATGCATTAAACTGCATCATTTAATTAGAGGAACTTTAATTGCTTTTATAAATAAGGTATACTAAGGATGTGCGCTGTAGTGCAGTGGATATCGGCTCTTAACGAGAAATTGGCGAGCCGAGTTCGAATTCCAGTTGAATTCCTTGCATTCACTTACGCGCAAATACTTTTCGGAAAGGTATTAATCAGTCTCTCCCGTTTTATGGGTTAAGTAACAGGACCGATTGCGGTATAATCTTCTGCCCAGTCAGTCATGTCTCTTTCGAGACATAATCGCCCAAGCGTCCATCACGTATGACATTTAACTGACTTATACAAAGGACACTATTCTGCTACGAAAAAAATCGATGAGTCTTTACATTTTCAGTAAAATAAATATTGATTTTTTATTTTTCAAATTCTGTACTAATTCCAGCCTTGTAGATTATGTTATTAAGTAAAAACTATGTTTACTAATGATACATGAGAAGCTTAATGCGAATAATCAAACATCAATATTTTAAAAATAATTTTGAATTTGTTGTATGTCTATAAACATGCCAATATTTTTTTTGAAAATGAACTTCCATACCTGACATTACAGATAAATTCAATTTCAGCAGGCTGTCAACTTAATTATTAACTTATTATTAAAATTATTAATTTATTAATTAAAACATCGTGTTAAAATACAGCTACTACAAGTTAAAAATACATTGTTGCTGGATTTTAAACTGAACGTAAATAATATTTGTTTTAAATCAAATTAATTATACTTTAAATCAGATAATATTTCTCAAATAAAGTTTCAGAAAAGTGGATTTTATTTTTGTAAGATTTTTTATTTTTTAAGAGAGAATTACATTGCATAAAAGATGACTTAAAAAGGGCGCTAATCAGCAATTCTAATACAAGAAAACTTCTTTCTGTCAAATTAAATTAGTTTTAAATTAGGTTTTGGAACACAGAAAAGTATTTTCCTTAATTAAAATATTAATTTTGATCTACTAGCTAAAACTTAAAATAAATAAAAGCTTCAATAAAGATTTTTTATTTTCTAAAATTAATTTTAAACCTTATGTATCGTTTTACGAATATATATATATATATATATATATATATATATATATATATATATATATAATACAAGAAATCTAGAAGTGAGTCACCACCTACCGCGGTTTCACACAACGGTTTCACACAAAACGGTTTCTTCAGGGTAAGAGGCTCTTACCCTGAAGAACCATTGTGTGAAACCGTGGTTGGTGGTGGCTCACTTCTAGATTTCTTGTATTGTATTCTCGCTTTACTTTTGTACTTTCGTATCGAGCACTTTATTGTTAAGGTTTCGTCTTGGTTTTTTCCCCCATTACTTAACCCACGAGGTAGTTCTCGCCGGGTTACAAGACGGTTTAAATTACTGTTAAGTTAGCACTATTTTCGGAAGTTCAGTCTATTATTATTAGTGTTGCCTTACTGTGATTAATTTCATTATATATATATATATATATATATATATATATATATATATATATATATATGTGTGTGTGTGTGTGTGTGTATTGTTTTACGGCAAATATCAAATTCTGTGGGTTATATAATGCCAAAAAGGTACAGGTTTAAGATATTGTTTTATGTCTGGTTATAGTGAGAAGTTTGATTTAGTTAGATTTTGATTAATTTTTATTTTATTTTAGAAAACTGAAGATCTATTCAAGTTTTGTATTAAAAAATGTTTTGCTGATAATAATTTTTTCCTTCAAAAATGTATCTTAGTAATAATATTTTTCCATTAAGAATGTATTTTCGGTAATATTTTTCTTTAAAAAATGAATATTTTTCTATAAAATCTATTTTTAAAAGTGTATTTCTATACTTTCATAGTGTTTTTAACCCAGTTTGGGAGTTAACTATTTGCCCATAGCTAGGACCGCAACAGCTGCTACAACTCCTGGTCAGAGTGGAACAACAGCAATTTAGAGATGGTTCCATGCTCCTCACAACCTCCAAATCAAAGGCCTTTATGCCGGATAAATTCTGCCGTCATACTCAGGACCAACATGTATATATATGTATATATATATATATATAGCACTCTGGAAGAATAGCAGACTTTGAAAAACAGTAGCTACTCTGGCATCTACGCATCGTTCATTCAGCAATGAATTAGAACACTCTCAAATATTGGGGCGTGTATAATGATAATATACACGCTAAAAAGTCTGCCTCGTTCGAGCGCCCGTAGCTCAGAGGTAGAGTCGCCGACTGACGCCAATTCGGTCGGGTTTCAATCCTGGGTAAAAGTCAATCGGCTGTCTAACCGGACAGATGAGCTGTGATACAGCAAAACAGATCTGTCTGCGGATGACTATATATATATATATATATATATATATATATATATATATATATATATATATATGTACTAGCAGTATAACCCGGCGTTGTTCGGGTGTTATGAAATCTTTAAAACTAATCCATGGTCCTGGAGCTCAGACTTTTTGGACGTTTGCACGAAAGACTAAAAAGCAATAGTTGTTTCCAGTTAAAGTGAAACCGTAGACTGAAAGAAAAATGAATGGATTTAAGTCAAATTTTGATTTCCTGGCATCGATATCAAATAAACTGAATTTTTAAGGCTAAATAAGTCCTCTGAGTAAATGGCATCATGGCTGAGACTAAGAACTACAATTATACCTACTTAGAGCCAAAACCAAAGCAAAAACTAAAATAAAAAGACTGAACAAATACAGACATACAGGCAGATAAATAAACACACACAAACATTTTGCCTTTTATATACATATATTATCAATTTTCTGCACTATTGTGAGAACTGCAATCTTGAAACTTCTGAATATCGTTTCTTATGTTTTTGTCTATGAGTGTATCAAATTTGATTAAATTCGGACCACTCCTTCTATAACCCGATTTTTTTTTATTATCGATTTTCGATATTTATCGGGGATACCTCGACACAAAACCTAGCTAAGAACACTCGCAGACGCTTATAGTACAACTGTGTAAATTTTCAAGAAAATCGGTTCAGCCGGTTTGGAGTCTATAGGTAACGAACACACACACAAATACAGACACACACACACAGACAAAGTTCTATTTATATTTAAGTTTAGATATATGGGAAGTGTAAATGTTGTTAGTATCGTAGATGCATATCTAGGACAATAGAAACAATTGAATTAAAAGGACAATCCTTTGGAGATATCTTAACAATTCAAGTTTGAAATGAATGAGATTTCACGTGCTGATCCAATAAAATAGAATTTAGCTCTACGTCGCAAAATGTGACTTCGCAATTTTTTACATTAAAAAGCACACTTTGCATTGACAAAGAACAAACCCCTACTAAGAGATTTGGTTACAATTTGGCTGCGCCTTTATTAAAAATGTCTTGGAGCTGTAAGGCCATTTCTATCATGTGATAGTAAATTCTGCCTCATACTAATAGCAACTTAATCCTCGCCTGTTCCAAACATTAGATTGTTAACAACAAACGTCGTGCTTGCTACTTTGCTTTGATAAAACAAATAGTGATGGCCGAAATTAATCTGATCATTATGTACAATTCGGCAAGTACTTTTAATTTCTCAACTCATATTAGAGGTTTTATTAGAAAATTGGAAAAAAATCAATAAAAGAGATATACATTTAATATACAGGTTTGTGAAAAAAATATCCGAAATTTGCCATAACAAAAATATGACTGTATGTGTGGATAATCTTTTCATTATATATATTATATATATATAGTATTTACAGTATTCGGACTCATCTTTGTTGCCATTTGTACGACGTTTCGGCTGTTGTACGCTTCAGCCTAGGAATTTCGAACATTTTTACTATCACTAGGGTATATCATCTTCATTCCTTGCGTAGAGCCTTTTCTGTAATTTACTTGTTACATTTGTAGCCTGGTATTGAACCTTACAACTCTTTGGATCAAGTCACAAGAACTAATCCAACGTCTATATCCACTGGGCCAGGTCTCCTTAAGAACAACGGAATTTTTAGGAATTATAAACCTAATGTTCAGTTATTCTTTTTTTTACCAGAGATCATATTGCAATTGTTTTTGTTAATAGTTTTCTCTAGAATTGTTTGATGTTAATGGTTTTCCCAACAGAGGAGGAAATGACTGAGGACAGCGTGTACGCTATTCAATCTATCTGTGGAAAGAAATAAAGAAAGAAAAAGGAGAAACAGGCCACCCCCTTAAGGTAAGGCTACAAGAAGATCGTAACACGAGGGGAGATAGAAAGGTCAAGCGAAGCTGACCTCATATGCAGGGAGAAAGGGGATTACCGAACCCCATGGGATGAAGTTGAAATATTATATAGAGAACGCCACTGGAAACTACGTAAACTTAAGAATCACCTCCTATGCTAGGCTACAAAAATCTCCTAAGCCGACCAAGCATAGAACTGAACACAATATGAGAACTAGTCATACTGAGTGTCAGAGAAAATTTGCAATTTATCTGGTAAATTGCAAATTGCAATTTATCTGGTAAAATATACTAGAGAATCATTAGTGTAAAAAAATTGCAATATGAGCTCTGGTGAAAAATACTAGAGAAAACCGTTAAGAAAAATGGTTTTGACTTTGAGTTTGAATTTTGTTTAACGGCATATCAACCTCTGTGGGTTATTTAATGCCAAAAAGGTGGGGTCATAAGGTATTTATTTTTAATGTTCGGTTATAGTGAGAAGGTTGATTTAGTCAGATTTTAATGAATTTTTTTTGTTTTTATTTTAGAAAAGTGAAAATGTCTTTTAGCTTTGCATTCAAAAATGTTTTGCTGAGAATAGTTTTTCCTTCCAAAATATGTTATGGTAATAATTTTTTCTTCAAAAATGATTTGTTGGCAAAATGCTTCCTTCAAAAATGTATATTTTTTCTATAAAAGTCTATTTTTATGTATATATTTCTATGAAAGTGTATTTTTATACTTTCATAGTGTTTATACGCAGACGACACAGTGCTGATTGCAGACACGGAAAGTAAACTACAAGACCTCCTACAGAAGGTAGCTGAAGGATTGACAAGAAAAAACTACAAATAAACTGCAAGAAAACCGAATGCATGGTCATCAGCAAAAAGAGCAGCCCAAAATTCCAAATACAGGTGGGGGATATTAAAATCAAGCTTTTACAAAAACTTAAATACCTGGGAAGTGTTCTAAAAGAAGACGGGAAGTGAGACACAGAGATCCAAAGTCGAATTGTCATGGCAAAGGATGCGTTCCAGAAGCTGATTAAAGTATGAAGAGACCGGAAACTTTCACTAGAAACAAAGAAGAGAGAACTAGATTGCTATGGGATGTCAGTTCTTCAATATAATAATAAGGTTCAGAGGAGGGTCTGTAATGTGATAGATACCGACTTGGCAGACCGCCTGCAGTCTCTCTCCCACCGGCGAGACGTGGCTTCCCTGTGTCTCTTCTATAAATACTTTCACGGCTTCTGCTCCGATGAACTTAGATCACTGGTGCCCCCTAAATACGAATTTGCACGAGATACTAGATTAGCAACTAGATCCCACCCTTTTACAGTGAAACCGATAAAATGCAGCCGTAACTTCTACTCCAACAGTTTCTTTCCTCGCACTTCCCGACTGTGGAATTCTCTTCCAAATGATTGCTTCCCCGACGGCTACAATCTCCAGGAGTTTAAATGTAAGGTCAATACACACCTCCTAACACACTAACCTGCTCCCATTCTATCAAGCACTCTTCCCATCTGCCCGACCCTCATCCTCGCTAACCTTACTCATCTGTCACCTTTCTCCTGACATTCCCTATGTCTATCCACTCCTTCTCTTTACCTTCCCCTATGTAGCCCCATGCGCAATAGTGGCAGTGGAATGCCTTGCTTGGGGTGAGATGATTAAAAAAAAAAAATATGGCAGTGAATGATGGACAATATCAACAAAGATGAAAGGAAAACTTGAAGCAGCTGAAATCTGGTACTACAGAAGATGCTGCAGATATGGTGGACCGAGCGTGTTAGAAAGAATGGCAACGAATAGAAAATTAATATTGAACATCAGGAAGAAACAACTGAAGTTCCTGAGACATGCAATGAGAAAGGAAGGTTGGGAAAACCTGATACTAACAGGGCCAGATAGAGGGAAAAAGAGGCAGAGGAAAGCAGCGGATAACATATTTGAAAGGCATGAGCAGAAGGATGACAGAACGGGTTCTGCAAGATGTTGCAGGAGAAAGTGTTCTAAGAGCCGCCAGGGATAGGGAGATGTGAAATGCTATGATCGCCTACGTCCTGAAAGGATAAGGCACATATAAGAAGAAGAAGAGTTTTGACCCCCGTTTGTTCATAGCTGGAACCCTAACAGGTGCTACCACTCCGGTCCACGGTAGACCTGGTAACAACAGCAATTAACAACATCCTCCCAATCAGAGGCCTTGCTGCCGTATGCAGTTTACTGGCATGCTCAGGACTAAATAAATTTAAACAAGTATATATATATATATATATATATATATATATATATGTGTGTGTGTGTGTATGTATATACATGACAATTGAGTATTTGGGCAGTAATCGCTCTTTTATACATGTTTCATTAAGACGACTAACAAGGTACTGCGGTTAAGATTTTTATTTCATTTTTCTTCTTCTTCTATGTGCACTGTCCTTTCAGGACGTAGGCGGTCATGGTTCTCTACATCTCCCTATCCCTGGTGGCTCTTATTACGTTTGCCCCTGTTACACCTCGCAACCCCCGTTCAGTCATTCACCTGATCAGGCCCTGCAATTATGTTATCCGCTGCCTTCCTCTCTCTCTCTTTTTCCTTCTATCTGGCCCTGTCAGTATCAGTTTCTCCAAGCCCTCCTTTCTCATTGCATGTCCCAGGAACTTCAGTTGTCTCTTCCTGATGCTCACTATTAATTTTCTTTTCGTTGCCATTCTTTCCAACACCACATCGCTGCTCGCATGCTCGGTCCACGATATTTCATCTTTCATGTGTTAGTAAATGTGCTTTCTTATCTGGAGACAAAGTGTGTAAAAACTGTCTAAAGGTTTAAAATATCCGAGCGCTTTCGGATATTCTTTTAGCTATAATCACAGTCGATTTTTATTTTATATTTTTTTAATGTTTAACTGAAAGTTCGTATGTTTTTAAAGCTATAGGAAAGTTTTATTTTCTGAACACGGTCAGCACGTTGTGGCCATGTTCGTAGTTAATGTTACTGAGTGTTGGTTTTTCTTTTTTTATCATTACGGCTTCCATTATTTTTATTTGTTTTTCTTATGCTTCGGGCTGGACTACTATACTCTTTTTTTTACTAGTATGTTTCGGATTGAGTTTGGTAGGTTTTCGTGTGTTTTTTAATGAGTCATAATTGAGCTATGGTCAGGTGACTGATTAAGTTAACAGTGTATCTTGTAAAAATACCTCCTTTCTTAATTCCGTAGATTAAATTGTGTTCGTTTTATGGAATAGTTTAAGCAGAGCAGGCTTCTTCTGTATTTCACACCCACGCCATTTGTATGCACAGGCACAGAGAATGTGCAACAACTGAGTAAAATATTTTTTAGAGGTATAGTTCGGGGGATAGTATATAGAACAAAGAAAAAATGCAATAGTTACAAGCTTCGAGAATATGAAAGCAAAACGTGGTGCAGTTTCTTTTTACAACAAATTGATCGATAAACATGTAAAAAAATAAAAATAAAAAAATAATGTAATTAATTTAAAAATAAATTTAATATATGTCATTACTTATTGATTTTATTCTTTTTTCATAATTCTTTCGTCACCATTAACGGTTATTAAGGACTGCATCCCTTGGGTTCAAAGTCACTCTTCGCCATTTTGTTTAACGGCATATCAACACCTTAATTTAATTGCTTAAATTTAATTTTCTTAGCAGCTTTGGAGTAATAAAAATATGACATATGTTATTCTGCTTTCACAATTAAATACATGATGGATGATACTCAGCCTGTGTGCATATACATACTTGTATGGACATAATTATCAGCGGTGGTGATATGTATGTTTTATGATGTAGTTTTGTTGAAGTTATATTTTGGGAAACATTTTGAATTCTTTAAGAAATTGTACAATGTAATTTCTGTAAAAGATTGTATGGATTAATGTCATAAAAGAAATCTTTTGAATTGGCTGTTAGGTTGATTTTGTTTAGCGGCATATCGACCTCTGTGTTATTTAATATCGAAATCTAAGTATTTGGAATACAATTGTATGGCTTTAAGTAAATATATTTTGAACGTAATTCCATGCATTCAAAGGAAGATAAAATATCTTGTTGGTCATTTTGCTATAAAATGGATTGTTTAAAATTCTACTATACATATGTTTCGTTGGTCATTTTATATATGTCTTACTGGTCCTTTTGCTATAAATAGGTATTGGTAATTTTACTATCAAAAAGTATCGTGGCCATTTTACTATAAAATATATTGTTGGCCATTAATTATAAAATCTATATTGTTGTTCATTTCACTATTAAGAAATGTTGTTTTTCATTTGACTATAAAAAGGCATTGTTGGTCATTTTGGTATAAAAATGTATTGTTGGTCATTTTACTATAAAAAGTATTTACTTTCGCTACTATCTTTTTTGTTCTTGTCTGTTTCCCTTATTTCTGCATTGTGTACCCAATCTACTATTGATTTCTGTTGTCGGGGAGTGCAGCACGAAGACACTCGAGTCCTTAAATTACCTTCAGATCAGAAATCACAACGTGGCAGGAGGAATGAGGAATTTGACGGATCATTGACATCTTTGACCACCTGGAGACGGAACAGAAACGAACAGCTGCAGACTCAGTTGCAACTAAATTACGGTCAGTTAACGCACGCTACACACATACATGCAAGCCTGAGACTGGGGGCGGAGTATCTTAATATAAAATATGTTGTTGGTCATTTTACTATAAAAAATATTGTTGATAATTTTACTATAAATATGTGTTGCTGGTAATTGTACAATAAAAATGTATTTTATACTTTCATTGTGTTTCGTCCCTATTTTTGAATGTGGATAACTATTTGCCTATATTTTTCAGTGAATATTCAGGAGGAAATTTGTTCATTTGTAGGGTAATATCCGTGCGTAAAAACTTTTCCAGAAGGCGGATATTCCTAGAAGAGCTCAGTTTAAGTTTATAAGGAGCAGTTTTGCATTCGTTTACTCTAAATCCAAATGATATATACCGGTATATGTGTGTAGCGTTTGTTTTCATATATGAATTGCAAAATATACCAGGTCGTTTGAGGAGAAAAAAGTGGAGATCCATGTGTATACATGACGATTGTGTATAACGATGGAACAGACTGTCGCCGCTTGGTGTTGGCTTCACTGTGGTTTCCGTTAATATCTCCTCCCACTTCCTCTCCTTCCAGAAACCTTCAGCTAGCAGAATATCTTGCTGCTACCAAAGAACGTACTGGGACTCATTCTGGAAAATGTATTTAGTCTCACTGTTGAAGACTGTGCCACTGTGGACTCATCCTAGGTGAAAGTCGGCATCGATGCTCTCATCCCAGCAAGGAAATTCTGTCTTAAATCTCATTCAACTCCTCGGTTCCCTCCTGCTTGCTCGGCCGCTATTGCCAGTAGAAATCACTTCTTTCGTTTTTACAAAAGTGTGCTAACAACAACAAATGCTTGAACCCTTCTATATTCAGTCAATTTCTGATCTTCAAATCACAGTGGGCAAAGTTGAGTGCTTTGCTCGCAAGTTCTTTTCCAACTCCAACTCCAACTCCAACTCCAAACTTAATTCATCGAGATTATTCACACCTCACTTCCCACCTAGAATTGAAGCTCAAATGATCTCGTCTATAACCCCGTCTATAACCTTGTCTCTAGTTTCTAGTATAATTTATAAGCTTGACTCCCATAAGGCAAGCGGAGGTGGTGGCATTCCAGTCATCGTCCTAAAGAAATATTCTCCTGAAATTTTTCCTGTCCTCTCCAAATGCTACAACTATTGCCTATCTGCTTCCGGTTTTCCTGCTTGTTGGAAGTCCTCCTCTGTAACTTCTGTTTTTAAAAACTTTGGGTAGCCCTCTGACCCCTCTAATTATCCTTACCGCCTTTTTACAAACTGGTCGAGGCTGTTATAAATGCTGAAATGGTTCATCATCTCACATCCCATAACTCTTTGACAAGCAGTACGGCTTCTGCCTCACCAGCTCTATCGCTAATGTGATAACGGCCATCTCTGAATATATATACAAGACTCTAGATAAGAACGGCAAAGCACGAGCTGTTGCCCTGGATATCTCTAAGGCATTTGACAGGGTTTGGCATGCGGCCTTCTGCTCAAGATGCAGAGCTACTGCATTTCTAGACGATTGTTCGATTCAATCCGACCGGGATCGAAAATCGACCGATTTGGTGTCAGTCGGAGTCGCTAACACCTAATCCATAAGGCGTATAAAATCAGAGACGGGAAAATTTAGCGTGTTATATATAAGAAGTGTATACACACGCCAGTCACCGAAAGAACTCAATTCACTGCCGAAAAGTAATGCATAAATCGCGGAAGTAGTTACTGTTTTAAATGAAAATTCAACATATCATTTACATTGGTTATAAGTTATAATTCATTTTTATAAGATAAATTGGCTCATTTAACCAGACCACACTCTATTCGTTCCATTCGGTATAAATATTTTCCCGGAATTAACATTTTTTTTCAAATGAAATGAAAAACAAGTAACATAATCAAGAACAGAGACTTTAGCCTTATTTCAGTTGGGGATCACTAGACTGGTCGAAGAGAGTTCATCGCCCTTAGAGAGTGACCATAAACTTATTACATACCCACTCACAAGCACATGAATACGTATATACACATAACCCTGCATATTAACACAATCACGTATACTTATATCCACATACACATATGTCCATACCTCCACATATGTACATACACATGCGTTTGGGCGTACACTTATTTATACTCACAAGCACACATCCATCCATGCTCATATATAAATATTGCGTTCGCGCACTCACATATGTATTTTATGAAGACCGGATTTATACGCGTATCATTATTAGTAACACATATTTACGCAAGAATACTAACTAATCTCACATATACTCATAATATACGCATATATTTGTATGCTTACTCAGATACACACATACATACGTATATTTTGCTACATGCCCGTACTTATATATATATATATATATATATATATATATATGTGTGTGTGTGTGTGTGTGTGTGTGTGTGTACATACAAATGTATCACTCATACCTGCATTCATCCATTCATCTTTATCCACATGTAACTATTGTTCCCACACTAACATATTAAGGAAGTCGCAGAATGAGTCCCAGATCGTTCTTTGGTAGCAGCAAGATATTCTTCTGGCAGAATGTTTCTGGAAATAGAGGGAGTAGAAGGAGATATTAACGGAAACTACAGTGAAGCCAACACCAAGCGGCGACAGTCTGTTCCATCGTTATACACAATCGTCAGGCATGGCGAATGCTTACATGCATGATGGCTGGCGCTGGCAGTTTACTTGAATGACCATTTTTATATTTACATACACATTTTTTTCTGATACTGAACACATTAATCTAGCATGCTTTAAAGTTAATTTTATCATATATATATATATATATATATATATATATATATATAAAATGCGAGAAGCCGTGAACATTTTATTTAAAGTGTAGATGTATTGTTTTTACTATTATTATAATTATTACTTGCTTTTTGTTATTATTATTATTATTTACGTTCTTAACAATCACATCACTTGACAAGACACAAAAGTGTCGAAACAAAATGGCTACTTTTGTAGTGATATTGTAACATATCCATGTTATAATTTATGAATAAATAATATATATTACCGAGTTGGTTTGCGACGTGTCTCATTGTAGTGCACATAATGAACATTTATAATGCTTTGTGAAATTGGTTACAAAATCTACATTCCTTTGAATAAATATTTTATTGTTCAACATAAAGGTTACTTAACTTAATTTCGTTTGTCTGGGGTCTGTAGATACTGGGATATTCACATTTTACATTATGCCATTTCTTTGTTTTTTGGCTTGGGGGACTCATAGCAAGAATTAACAGGTCAACTAAATTATTTTTCTGAACCCGCTGTCCAGTATGTATTTATATCTCCATTCTTTTTCTTTCCTTCTGGGTATCTTTGGCTGCTTCACTCATAACCAAATTGAAATCTCTACAAGACCATGGAGAAAAAATCGTTAATTACATGCAAGTCCTTTTGGGAAAAGTTACATTTCAAATTGAATTATATGTTAAATGTATGAGTTGATGTACAGAACGCTTTCAGAGATCCCTATGAAACACCATTTAAAAGAAATTTTGACAGCATTTTTTATTCATCGTGTCCCCTTAGGACGTAGGCGATCATGGATCTCCACAATTTTCCGTTCTTTTCCGTTCTTTGTAGGCTTTTAATATTATATTTCTGTTGTTTTCCATAAGCCCTGTTTCACCATCCATTTACTCAAGATCACTAAGTATATTATGCGCTATGTTCCTCTGCCCATACTACCTTCTATCTGTTTCGTGAGTATCAGATTTTCCAAGCCCTCCTTCCTCATTATGTGCCCCAGAAACTTCAACTATCTCTCCCTGATGTTTCCTTTTTGTTTCCATTTTCTCTAGAACTTTATCGTTGCTCAAATGTTCAGTCCACATTGTCCTCAATATCCTTCTGTAGAAACAAATTTCATTTTTTTCAAGTCACCCTTTCATCTTTGAGAGGATCATCCAGTATTCACTGCCATGCAGAAGAAAAAACATCACGTAACAATTTATTAAATTTTCCTTGTCCATAACGATTTTTTTCTATTTCTTGGTACTTGGTACTTAGGCTAGCTTTCGGAATGCTTCCCTGGCTATCCCAATATCTCTCCGAATTTCAGTGTCGTTATGTTTGAGTTTTGTTTAACAGCATATCAACCTCTCTGGGTTATTTAATGTCAAAAGTGTGGGGTTTTAAGATATATGTCTTCTAGCTTTGTACTCAAAAATCTTTTGCCGAGAATATCTTTTTCCTTCAAAAAATGTTATGGCAATAATTTTTTTTTAAATGTATTGTTGGTAATATTCTTCCTTCAAAAATGTATATTTTTCTGTAAAAGTCTATTTTTATACTTTCATAGTGTTTTGACCCCAGTTTGGGTGTTAACTATTTGCCAATAGCTGGGACCCTAACAGGTGCTACCACTGCGGGTTAGAGTGGACCTGAGCACAGCAGCAATTAAGAGGTGGTTCCATGCTCTTCACAACAAGTGTCTTTATTTCCATCTTTTGTTAAAATACTTTCCCGGTAATTTTTTTATCTTTTCACCCCAAACAAGGCGGTAGTGCCACTGATGGGCAGGAGGCTACATAAGAGTAAAAGTTTAGACAGGAGTAGATTAAAGAGAAAGACGAACCAGTTACAGGGGGTATCATAGAAAGAGAAGGATGGAAACACAGGTGTGAAGACAGCTGTGAAGGTAGAGAGAAAGAAAAGATATACAGGATGATGTAGAAAGAACGGGAGTCAAGTGGATGAGAGATAGGTATTGACATTGCATTTAAATTCCTGGAGATTGTAGCCGTCAGGAAAGCAAGTATATGGAAGGAAGTTCCATAGGTAGGAAGTGCAAGGAAAAAGCTGTTGGACTAGAATTGTCGGATTGTTCGGTTGATCTAATTGTAAAAAGATGGGACTTCGTTGCCAGTCTGGTTGCACGAGTAAATTCTTGTGGCGGGGTCACCAGTGATTCAAGTCGGGGCAGGAGGCATGGAAATATTTGTAGAACAGACAGAGGGAATCCACATACTGCCGTCGAGAAAGTGGCTGGAGTCGAGCTGCCAAGTCGGGATCTATCACATTATAGATTCTCCTTTGGAGCCTGTCAAAAACACTGAGATGAACTGCAGGGACGCCTGGCCATATATAACAGCAGTATTACATGCACGGACGGATGATTGATTTGTATATGTTCAAGATGGATTCAGGAGGAAAAAACTTCCTTGCTCGACACAGTGACCCAACATTCCTAGCGGTGGATTTGGCTATTGACTTAATGTAATAATTCCACTTGAGAAAGTGTAAGGCCGAGGAGGCGCAGTATGTTGCTTTCAGGGAGACTCACTTGGTCCATGCTTATGGGGGACAGAAAATGTTGCCGGTGATGGTTGACAGATTTTAATTTCCGCATTTTTTTTATTTTGATATCTCCTATTTACATTTGGCACTCACAACCGCCAACATAATTCAACGATCAAGATGACCATTTTTCACTAGTCGTTTTAATTAAGTACTCCGGCATTAAATGACCTATAAAGAGTTGGTGTGCCCTAAAAAAAGCAAACAGATCATTCAAATAAGTACTGCAGAGTGTAATGGTTATCAGCGCTGTTAATAGAAGTAGAAAACAGAGCTGGAGTTTCAGCAAGGGCTGCATATGTTCATTGTAGCAATAATTATCTCAGGAAAGGCATGAATTCGTTCCCCCTTGTTTTATCCCATAAACTCGTCGCCATTATTATGCCATAATAGTTCACAGAGAAGAAAGTATATGGACAAAGTACTCTTTCTCACTTACCTTACCTTTCAGTAGGAATGATATAAAAAATAGTAGGGACTAATAAAACTGTCAAGCATATTGTCTGCCTTGGGAAAGGACAGTTCCCTAAAATGTAATATGCATAGACTGCTTTTATTTGGGGGGGGAAAAGTATAAGAATTAACAGCATCTCACTCTTTCTGATAATTACCAAAATTTTCTCAAGGGTTTGGTAATATAATGTGTAATTAAAAATTGCAACTTGGCTATCTAACACGGTACAAGTTTGTTTATTACGATGTTTACTTAACGTTTCTTCGTAAGACATAAAGACATATGGCTTAGGGTCGGTCGGGAAAGGCGGTACTAAAATTGGATAGCGGCGGCTTTCCATGCAAGAACAGGCAGTTTTATCAGTTTAGGTTAAAGTCTCATTTACACAGCTATCTAGCACATCATGCATTGTCTCTTTATTGTGTCTGTCTGATTGACATCAGTTTTTTTTACTGTTTGTCTATACTCCTGAAATGATGTATTATTTATAAAATACTTGAAATTATTTCGAACTTTTGTTCTCATCTTGGTTGATATAGGTGTTATAATAGACACAAGTACCCTCTGGTCATCATCAGGTGTCCATAGATTAGCTGATGTGAATTGTCTCGTTGATTATTGCGAAATATCCTGTGAAATCAATGATCGTTCTTTTATGTTAGAATTTCGTTCGCTAAGTCCAAGGATCGAACTCATGACCACTAGATGATACTAACATATGCATAACCAACTGCTGCAACCACTATGCCACTGTCCCGAAGGATTTTATTGTATTTTTGGAGCCCTATATATACAGATGGATTTTGACAACTTGATTATGTTCGTGGATTAGTGCCATTTGTCATAATTTGTATTTATTTACATTATTTAAACTGTTAGGGTTGTTGTCATCAACTGTATTGATATGCTAACGACATTTCGGCCGTTGTACGATCCTGCCTTCTTCAGTTGCTAGGAATTTTGAACCGAATCCTATATTTCGATCACTGAGGTATATAATTTCTATTCTATGTGAGATACCTCTTCCAGATGCCATGTAATTATCTCCCTTTAACTCAACTCTCAAGGTTATTCATACACTGATGTCGTCAAGGAAACATGGCCCAGTGAATATAGGCGTTGTTTAATGCTATTGATTTCACCCAAACAGTTGTGAGTTCTTTCAGGTTATTTAAACCCAGAAAATATTTTCAGATTATAAGAATTTTGTGGATATAATAATGATTTACTGATAAAAATGTTACTAATTAACTTATAGGTGGGGGTAGAAGTGGTGAATTCATGCCTTTTCCAAGGCGTTTTAGCGCATACTCGACTGAAATTACTACTCAGCTTTCCGAGTAACAACTTCGAAACATTATCATTTACAACACCCTCTTTGCATTCCAAAACAGACCCTCTCTCTAGGTCATGACCATACTCGACGTTGTTTAACTTCGTCGTATTTGTCACCATTTAGGATGTACTTTGGGGTCCTAAAAGAGAAAAAATATCTCTCGTCATCATTGAGGTCTCTACCAGACTAATTTTATTCTCAGCGGTTACTACCATTCTTATTGTACTACTTGTACCTATTCAGATTCCATAATGATATTATTTGCTCAAACAATTTTATTTGATCCAAACAAAGAGCAGATTGTGTCGGGAAAGGAAACAAAATATCCGCTGTACTCGTGGATTGAGCTGGCACGTTTTAATTAAAATCCGAGAACTTACTTTGGTTTCTTTGCTTAACGGTATATCAATTACTTATGGGTCATTCAATACCGAAATGCTAATCTCTTGTGAGTTTGGCTATTTTTCCAAAAATGTATAGCTTGTAATTTTTTTATTATGTTTACGATGAAAATATATTGCTGATAATTTTTTATAATATATATTTTATATATTCATGTTTTTACCCCCAGTTTGCGAGTTGACTATTTTCTCATAGCAAGAAGTTTACCCCTACGAATTAAATAAAGGGTTCTGTTTAGAATTTCCAGTAGGTTACCGAGATCGATATATATTTGATGAAAACCGAGGAACACAACGTTGTGATAACGATGAAGATCAGGACAATAGTCCGCATATAAATGGATTAATTAACAAATGGTCTTTCAGTCTTTTCATTGACCACAATTTGTACATTTATTATTTCAAAATATCACAGTTTTTTTCTGTTTTCTTCTTTGTCTCTTTCTTAATAATTATAACAATTACTAATCGGGAAACTTCACGGCTTTCCTATTGAGATTTTCCTTTCTTTTCTTTCTATCACGGAAATCAAACAACGTCTCTGATATGTCTTTTCCCTCTTTCCTCGCGATTAAAACTAAATGGTTCATTATTTATGAGGTATTGGCAGGGCGTTTCTTTATTTCTCTCATTCTTTCTTTTTCTCACTGAAACAAAGTAGCCTCCCTGATATGCCTTTTTTATGTTTTTACACGATCAAAACGGAATAGTCTATTATTTATGTAGGTAATGGCAGTGTGTAACCTGCGCACTAACAATGAAACTAAGAAAAAGACAAACAGAATTATGAAAATATATTGTTTCATACATAATAATGATAATAATTATTATTATTATTGTTGTTGTTGTTGTTGAGTGAGCGTGAGAGTAGCAGCACACATAGAGTGATACTGGGTTAAAACCAAACGAAGCTGAATGTATCAATCAAGTTACATAAGGATATACAAGGTATTTTTTTTATATAAGCGTTTCACCCCGAGCAAAGCATGTCACTGCCACTACTGCGCAGGGGGCTACATAGAGTGGAGAAAGGATGGGTAAATATAGGAAATGTCAGAGGGTGGGTGATAGGCGGGTAGGGATACCGAGAATGGTTAAATATAGGAAATGTCAGAGGTTGGGTGATAGGCAGGTAAGGATACCGAGAATGAGGGTTGGGTAGATGAGAGTGTTCTGAGAATAATTGGAAGTTAGTTTGATAGGAGGTGTCTATTGACCCTACATTTAAACACCTGGAGATTGTAGCTGTCGGGAAAGCAGAGTTGTGGAAGGGAGTTCCACAGGCGGGAAGCGCGAGAAAAGAAGCTGTTGGAGTAGAATTTACGGTTACATCTTATCTGTTTAACTGTAAAAGGGTGGGACCTAGTTGCTAATCTAGTATCTCGTGTAAATTCGTGCTTAGGCGGTACCAGTGATCTAAGTTCATCGGAGCAGAAGCCATGAAAGTACTTGTAAAAGAGGCACAGGGAAGCCACATCACGCCGGTGAGTGAGTGGTTGCAGCCGGTCTGCCAAGTCAGTATAAACCACGTTACAGATCCTCCTTATATATATCAAAATTGAATCTGAGCGATATGGTAACAGGTTTCGACAAAAACAGCGCATAATTTTGAAGTTAGGCCCAGTTAGAAATACGTTTATATCAGGTAAGCCAGTGCGCTCTGATGATTTCTGATTGGGGCTATTCGCAAGTTTTAGATGGAAATCCATTGTCGACTTGGCTAACTCGTGATTCACGCTTAAGAAGTAAAAGCATCTCTCTCGATACTCGCCTATGATACTCTTACACTATCACACTCAAAACAGAGATGCACACTACGGTATTTTATATGGGAAATGGCCAACAGCGTTAAGGTCAGTCAACTGACAACAAGGAAATCTGATGTACTGAAAGAAGTATTTGATGTCTAACA
This sequence comes from Ascarosepion bandense, assembly GCA_037127315.1. Taxonomy (NCBI): domain Eukaryota; kingdom Metazoa; phylum Mollusca; class Cephalopoda; order Sepiida; family Sepiidae; genus Ascarosepion; species Ascarosepion bandense. Next base: position 508,109 of record JBBBDQ010001511.1, on the reverse strand, counting down.
AGCTACTGTCTCTCTAATATATTATCTTGAACTGCAAAGATATGATTAACAGAAATATTCGGCCTTGGATGATAGTGGTGGGCTGCATCATCAAAAGCAGAATCACCGGTGACAACCGGCTTGAAAGGCGATAGCCGGCAAAGATTATTGACAGAGGTATCTCGCCGTAGACGACGTCAACCGAAAGTGACAACCCGAAGAATATGTTGCGTAAGAGTTAGGGGGTTATAGCAATCTGGGTTTTTTTATCGAAGACACACACTCAGAGAAAGAGAGAGAGAGAGAGAAAAGCTGGAACTAACGCTGGCTTTCTAATCCCGACGGCTCCTCGTGTGCGTGATTTTCTACAGCAGCCCTCCTGCACCACACAGGCGTCACCGACGAAGAATAAAAATATAAGATTATATTTTTTATATAAACGTGTTCCTCGTTGTTTGTCCAAATCCAGCGGCAGTATAAAACATCTCTAGACCATTCTTTTGTATAATTAGAATCTGCTTTTTTATCAGTGTCTAAACTAACTTTAATAAATATTATCATGTTTCTGAAGAACAAAGTTACCACATGTGTGAGGGTTTCTAGACTTGTTGACGCCGGATCGGGGTGGCTTGATGATGAAATAACTGGCGAAATTTCAAACCGAAAATAGTTCTTGTCTAATGAAGAGTGGCGGTGCCAAATTCGAGTTCTGGGACACTGCAAGAAAAATCTTTCTTTTCCACTGTGAGCTCCGTATGCGTCAGTCCTCACAAATTTAACGGCACACGCAACCCGCAATATTCACTTAAAGGCAAAAATATTTTCAGCGATAATTTTACACGAAAAAAAAAAAAAAAAAAAAAACAGAAAATGGAGTAAAACTTCCGAAATTTACTCAAACCAATTTCACAAGCAATTTGACAAAACATTTCTGCATGGACAACTGAATAAAAGTTTTTCTCAAATAAATTTATTCCCTTTCACCGAAGAAAAGTCTGATTGATGGTTAAACCTTCTGTATTGTTTTTTGTTTACGTTTACTTTTTCACTAAAAACAATCAATCATATTCGTTTTACATTTTCTTTCTGTCCATCAGATGCTTGACACCTTTTCGCATTCAAGTAAATTCATCAAATTACAACCACTTGATTAGGGGTAATACGTCAGTATGGGCTTCTATCTGCAATTTTAACCTGTAATTTAGCATCAACCATTTTCTACCTTCATTCTCATCATATCGATTGTATCTTTCTATCTCCATTCTAATACTAATTCTATCGTTCTATCCTCATTCTATTAGGTTGTCCCAAAAGTTCGGAAACACTTGCGAAATGGGTCTATCTGGTCCAGCACAATCGAAACAAGCGATGGGTTCAGAAAGGGCCAGAGACACCGTAGGTTCCAAAACAAGATCGATTCGGCAAGAAAGTCATATTGTGCGTTTGGTGGAACTTTGAAGGAATCGTTCATTTTGAGTTGGTTCCGAACTTTACTGTCAGCAACTTGAGCGGGTCTACGAAAAGTTGAAGCAAAAGTACCCGGCTCTGATCAACCGAAAGCGCGCTTTGATGCAGCCGGACAATGCCAAGCCACACACCGTCAGGAAGACCAAAGATAAGTTTGAAGAGCTGGACTGCGTTGAGGTTCTGCCACATCCAGCCTTTAGTCCTGACTGTGCTCCATCAGATTACGGCCTTTTTCGCTCAATGCAACATTTTCTGAAGGGCCGCCAGTTCGACTCGTTTGATGAAGTCGAGAAAGCGTGTCAAGAATTCTTGGATTCGAAGCCGACTGAATGGTATTTTGACCAGATCCAAACGCTTGCAGATCGATGGCAGAAAGTCTTAGAAAATGATGGTCTTTATTTTGAGCAATAATTTTTGTTGTTTTTGTGAGTAAAATTTCAATTTTTTACAAGTGTTTTCTGGTAACCTTAGATTACTTGGCGAGTAAAATTTCAGTTTTTTGCAAGTGATTACGAACTTTTGGGTCAACCTAATAATTGTATAGATTTTATCTTTTCATCATCATTCTTATTACATTGATTGTATTTTTCTATCTTCATTTCAATTGTATCGATTTTAATATTTCTATTTTCTTTCTTCGATTATATCTTTCTCCCTTCATTCTTATTGTATCGATCAGTATTGCCTACTTCCTAATATGTTGAGTGTTACTCTCAATCACCCTCTAGCCACATAAATATTTATAATAATTTATACTTAGAAACATACCATTCCTTTTACAGCGGTTTTGTGATGGTTAACGTGCCCTTTTGCCTACAGGGTATTTCAAAATCTATGGCACATTACGACACGTTATATCTTAATAGCTATTGACGATATAAAGATACAATTTATATTTCTTACAATATCATATTTCCACATTTCTATACAAGATTTTACAGGTGTTTAATGTGAGTGCTGCGGGTTACACAAATATATCCCAAAACCATCAAATCCGATTTCTGTGCAAATTTCATGGCGAATAGTTTTATCTGTGTCTTTCGACTGTTGAATCAATTGCAGCTTGTATGGTGTGAACTGCAGCCGTCTTCTTAAGACGTGCCAGACAGTTTTTGATGGGAGCTTAAGTTCTCTACTGGCTTTTCAGGCTGATTTCTGTGGCCTAGAAGTGAAGGCGTGCAGAACTCGTTCTGTTGTATCATCTGAATTTGAGGGGTGTCCTGTTCTCTTTGCCGGGCACAAACACTCCTTCCTCCTAAAATATTTCCAGCTAAAATTGAACGATTGTCTGGTGCCTACTGGGAAAAAACGTTGCACGAAAATTTGCCTTGAACATGTGTCCATGATTCGGTTTTTGCGTATTCTAGGACTGAAAATGACTTTTCTCATTTTTGTGAATGATATTACTGGGTCTGAAATGTGGCAAATAATTAAATTAAATTTAATTCATTAAATTAAAATTGAATTAACTGAATAAAACTTGACACTTTTAGCTTTTAAATGGTACCAGTTCAATTTTGCTACTATTTGTAGTTCATGATTTAAGTGTTCTTAGAATGTGACGTAGACTTTTAAAACACTCTGTATAACTTTGACACGTGCGAGGGAGTGGGAAAAATAGGGAGACAGTGTTTGACGGAGGAGAAAATAAAAATATTATTAATATTTTTTCTTAATACGAATTTGCACTATTTTTTTGTGTTATTTCGTTATTTTTTGTTTTTTTTCATACTGATATTTTATTGCGAAAAAATATCTAAAATATATCTCAACTCGCGACAAAACTTAAACTATTGACCCCAACGTCAGAGGGGTGTCTTTCATGCCAGTTAGTTAAGTGCCATACGTAATACACGCTTTCGGCGATCATGTCTCTAAAGAGACATGACAGACTGGGCAGAAGATTATCCTGCAGTAGGTTGGCATTGCTTTCTGTGGTAGACTGATTGCTAGCCAAGGCTATAAAACACAATCTGTCCTATTATTTAACCCATAACTGGAAGAAAGAGATGGCTTAATACCTTTCCCAAGGGTATTTGTGCATAAGTGAATGCAAGGAATTCAACTGGAATTTGAACTCGGCACCACGCTTTTTTGTTTATGGTCGATATCATATAGTTTTGCTACTTTTTTCTTATAGAAATTCTTGGGACGTTTTACATTCTAAAACCCTTAAATTAGATCATGGACTAGAAATATAGCTCCCAACGAAGCGAAAATGAAATTGATATCTGTCAATCATCACCAGCAACCTCTCCTGCCCCCTCATAAGCATGAACAAACTGAGTCTCCCTGAGAGCAATATACTGCGTCTCCCCAGCCTTAATCCATATTCCGATCTCAAGTGGAATCATTACATTGAGTCAATAGCTAAACTCACTGCTAGGAAGGTTGGGTCACTGTGTCACGCCAGGAAGTTTTTTGTCCGCCTGAATCCATCTTGCACATATACAAATCAACCATCCGTCCGTGCATGGAATACTGCTGTCATATATGGTCAGGCGCCCTCGCCGTTCATCTCAGTGTTCTCGACAAGCTTTAAAGGAGAATCTGTAATGTGATAGGTACCAGCTTGGCGGTTCGACTCCAGCCACTTTCTCATCGGCGGGATGTGGCGTCCCTCTGTCTATTTTACAAATATATTCATGGCTTCTGCTCCGACGAAATTAAGTCACTGGTGCCCCTACCACAGGAGTTTACTCGTGCAACCAGACTGGGAACAGATCCCCACCCATTGACAGTTAGATCAACCAAATGCAACCGACAATTCTACTCCTTCAACTTCTTTTCTCGCACTTCCCGCCTGTGGAACTCTCTTCGATATTCTTGCTTTCCTGACGGCGACAACCTCCAGGAATTTAAATGCAATGTCAATACTCATCTCTTATCTATTTGACTCCAGTTCTTTCTACAACACACTGTATATCTTTTCCTTTCTCTCTACCTTTGCAACTGTAATCCCACCTGTATTCCCATCCTTATTTTGCCCTTTCTATGACTCTCTGAACATAACTAGTTCGCTTTTCTCTTTACTCTACTCCTGTTTAATCTTTTACTCTTATGTAGCCCCCTGTGCATCAGTGGCGTTACCGCCTTGCTTGTGGGGAGACGATTCCAAAAAATCTTATATTCGTTCCAACAAAAGCACAAGAATGATGACATACAGATTCTACAGTGGCAAATTCTCTACAGAAGAACTTCATATTTAGTTACATATCTTTGATTGAGTAAAGAAAACCAAGAGAAACAAGATTTATAAACTTAACATGTTTCTCTATTTATTTACCCTTATGTTCTTAAGTGAAATACTGCATTTTTTTTAATCATTTCACCCCAAGTAAGGCGGGACCACCACTAGTGCGCAACAGGTTACAGTGCGAGAAAAGACTGGGTGTAGAGGGTGTCGAAGAGAGGATTAAAGGTGAACGGGATTCAAGATGATAGATGATGGCAATTGACGTTGCATTTAAAACTTTTTTGGATGTTGTATCTATCAAGAAAGCAAGTAAACGAAAAGAAGTACCACAAGCAGGAAGTGCGAGAAAAGAAACTGTTGGAGTAGAAGCAACAGTTACACTTAAAAGGGTGGAACTAGATGTCAACCTAGGAGTGTGCTTAAATTTATGTGGTCGGTGCACCGGAGTGGGGATCTCGACAGAGCTGCTGCTAGGGCAATTTTAATTTAATAAAAAATTTAATTTTATTTAATACCGGCATGCAGTTTTCTTATTTGTTATTATTTTCTTTTGTTTTCATTGGGTGTGTAGACGTCATATCTTATGACGTTTGTGTTTGTTTTTAATTCTTGAAATGTTAACGCAAATTTTAGCGGATAAATTAATCGCTTGTTAAATGTTTAAATTTGGCAACTTCCTATTTAAAAGTTTGTAAATGTCTCCAATGGCGGATAAAGATTTTATGATTGAGACATTCTATCTTAATGGACTTGCGAAAAAAACAAAAACAAAGCAGCAGTTATTGACAAGGGACGTTGATAGTTGTAACAGTGATGTACGCTGTCTTCAAGAAAACAAAAACAAAAAAGGAATTGATATTAATCGGTATTTACCCGAGCTTCCCCACAAATGTGTGATGTGGCGAGGAGCTTTCCGAGGGCGTATGCTCGGGCAAAAATCCCCCGTAGTCCACATATACACGAGGTTGGATGTCGTTTATTTACCCCAGACGAGATTCTGTTCTTCGGTATAGCCTCGTCTCGGTTCTTCTTCGTCCGAAGACAGGGAGTCCGACAAAATCATTATTGGAGTCAGACAGCAGAAGTTTGAAAATTAAACAGTGTTCTGGAAATTGTTTTTCGTCAAAACCTAATGAAGGCGACAGCAGACAAAAAGAAGAAAAAAAAAGAAAAAAGGAACGATCCACAAACTACTATAAAACTTTAAAATGTTTAGAAGACCCATTTTTTGGCTATTTTTTAAAAATTTCACCCAAAGCAAGACGGTAATGTCATTAGAAGGCAGAGCTTTATAAGGATTGAAAGAGAATGAGGGAACTTTAATGAGAAGAAGCAAAGAAATGGACAATAAATACACCGGATTCAGGAATACAGTAGATGACAACTAATCTTCTTCTATGTGCCGTGTACTCACAGGACGTAGGTGATCATAGCCTTCCACGTCTCAGTACTCCTAGTAGCTCTTAGCACGCATTCTCCTGTTACACCACTCAAACCCGTTCTGCCACCCACCTGCTCAGGCCAGTCAAGTATGTTACGCGCGGCTTTCCCCTTTCTCTCTTTTCTTTTATCTAACCTGTATTAGATTCTCCAAGCCGTCCTTCCTCATTGCATGTCCCGGAAACTCAGGAACTTTAACTGTCTCTTTCTGATGCTCAGTATTAATTTACTTTTTGTTTCCATCCTTTCCAAAACTTCATCATTTCTCACGTGCTCGATCCATGATATCCACAGCATCCTTCTGTAGAAGCACATATCAGGTGCTTCAAGATTTTCTTTCATCTTCGATGAGATCATTGAAATTTCTGAAGATTTTAGAGGGCAGGGAAGCGTGACATACGAAGGAGGTTAGTTCGACAAGCGAGAAGTACGGGTAAAAAAATACTATTAGAATAGAACTTACGTTTGTCTCTAGCTACTTCAACATTAAATTTCGAATCTATGTATTCATTTTATTTTCAACACGTTTCCAAAGCTCATATAAGATAAGTTGAGTTTCTCTGATATACCACATCGTGCAATCTCGGCTATTTTTAATCATTGTCTCGAAATGATCATCAAATTCTTCAGGTCTGTCGTTCTCGGATCAAAATTTTCAGTTATGAACTTAGCGAACAATTTATGAACAGTACTCACAATTATGGCAGTATTAAATAACGCATAAAGTTTGATATGTCAACCAACAATACATTTGAACGATAAAATTGTGTTCAAAATATGTAGGTAATATAAATAACTCATACAAGTAGATCAGTCAGTTAAGTGCCATACGTGATACACGCTTGGGCGATCATGTCTCGAAAGAGACATGACTGACTGGACAGAAGATTATCCCGCAGTAGGTTGCCATTGCTTTCTGTGGTAGACTGGTTGCCGACCAAGGCTATAGAACCCAATCTGTTCTGTTATTTAACCCATAACTGGAAGGAATAGACGGATTAATACCTTTCCCAAGGGTATTTGCGCGTAAGTGAATGCAATGAATTCGGCTGGTATACAAGTAGATATGCTGCTAAAAAATTCAACCAACCAACAATTACTATTCTGTAAAAACATTACCAACAATACATTTTAACAGTAGTTTAATCCATAAATTATTCTCAAAATATTCAGATTTTGGCATTAAATAGTCGACCGATATTGATAAACAAAATCATCCAACTAACAATACATATTTTAGAGAAACATGAACAATACATTTCAACTGAAGATTAAAACTTAAGATTATCTTAAAAATATGTAGATTTCGTCATTTAATAACTTATAGAGCTTGATAATGAGTTAAACAAAATCAACCAATCAACAATGCCTATTTTATAAGAAAATGTCCAATAGATTTTAACTGTAATTGAATTGTGTTCTAAAGATGTAAATCTTGGCATTAAATAACCAACCCATAAATTTTCATATGCCGCTAAACTAATAACCAACCAACAATGTATATTTTATAGAAGAGTGTTCAGCTATATATTTTAAATGTAATTGAAACCATAAAATTGTGTTTAAGATATGAAGGAATCGACCATAAATAACCCATAGATTTTGATACGCCACTAAACTATATCAACCAATCAACCATACCTATATTATAAAATCCTTACTAGCAATCTATTTTAACTGTATCAACAAACCACAACCGAAATTAACCAGGAATAACGATTTTATAGAGACATGACCAACAATATTTTTTGTTGTAATTGAAGCCATAAAATTGTCTTCAAATATTTGTAGATTTCGGCATTCATTAACACACAGAATTTAAGTACATCAACGTAGGGTAATGGTTAACAAGCTTGCCTCTCTACAACCTATTGCAACTGAGTAGTGAGCTCAATCCTAAGTAATATCCCATACTTTCGTCCTTTGTGCAATATCTAAGCAACGGTCAGTGACATCGGGCACCTCGACGTAGTGTAATGGTTAACAAGCTTGTCTACCTAAAATCATTACAATTGTGTAGTGAGTTCAATTTTTTCCGCCTTGTGACACATCTAAGCTGAGTTTCGAAAATCACCATTAACACACAGAAATAAAAATTAACCAAATATAAAACCTGTGTGCCACTCAAGTTAGAGGGTTACGGATGATCGAGTAGGTTGTATGAAATGAGAATACGGAGAAGAGATATCGACTGACTTTTGACTTGAAGATATTTAGTGTGTCAAGTTCAGAAAAGCAACTACCTGTGTGTTTGTTCTAAGTGTAAATTTTAGGGATTAAAGGTTTCTAAGTGGAATTTTCTTCTTAAATTTGGAAGACGGGGTAAATATAGGTGCTTCGTCTCTGCGGAAGTTGCATGTCGTATTGTAGCAGTAGTTGTCTGAACTGGTGATATTAAAGTGGGTACCTCAATTACATGACAGAAAATACAGCATAAAAAGGGTTAAAAAGGTTCAAAACTTAATAAAACAGACTTTTTCTATCCAAAATGTTTATAATATTATGAAGAGGAAAAATCAAAGTAAATTTTATTTATTTTATAAAATTTTTTAATCCCTTTTAACATGTTCAAAATTTTGGCAGAAAATTTTGTTTTGATTTGGCGTTAGCGTGGTCGAAAATATTACGACTATTTTACAATTGATTACGTAACTTTTTTTACGAAACTCACTTTTTCGGTGACAAACACATTAATTTGGAAATTCTCGCAAAAATCAAATATCTGTCGGATTTTAATGAAACTTTCAGTAATCATTCACAAATGAATAAAATTATTTTTGAAATTATTACTTTTTAAAAATATTGAACAAAAAAAATTTAACTGTTACCTCTACTTCAAGTAAATTCATGAAATTTTAATAAATTTTAATTTTCTGGTATTTTCTTTTTTATTAGTTAAACGCAGAACTCATCGGGAAATATAAATCATGTATTTTTTTATTTAAAATTATGATTCACTATACGAAAATCTGTTCCGAAGAGAACTATAAAAAATGCAATAAAACTTTGATATAATTTAATTTGATAAGCTTTTAATTGCTGGAATAAATAATAAAAATTAAGGACATTATAGTCTGAAGAAAAAATTTTTTTGATTACTAATAAAATTTTAAAAGAATTGTTTACATTTTTTATTATAAATAATTCATAAAGTTATAAAAATATTTTTTAAATCTTTTAAAGAACTAAATCGTTTTTTATTAGTTAAGAACTGATGATTATACTGCCTATAAAAAAAATTAATAAAAATTTTTCACCCCGTATATTTTTAAAAAGAAAAAAAACATTATTTGTGCAAATACGTTCAAAGTTATAAAGTACAATGTTCAAATTTATAAAATACGGTGTTCCATATGAGTCAAAAAGATTTTATAAGTTAACAAGCGTTCTGGGTTATTCCCCCTTTAGCAAAACAGAAGAACGCAATTTCAAACTTACGATATTTTATTATCTACTTTTCTAAAATTTTTATTTATTCAGAAAGCATATTCAAATGTCTGGCTATAAATCTAAACTAAAATTCTATAAAATATTATATAAGTACTGAAATTATTTTGTTAAATTTTAATTTCACTATTTATTTAAAACACCCCCTCAAAAAAAAAAATTAAAATTTTTTATCACGATTGGTCACCATACATTGCGTTTCTGTCAACATCCGGTAGCAGTCATCTGTTAACACCTCTATGACTTACATAACAAAAAAAGGACTACCGTAATTTGTTTTTTTATATTGTAAATTTCTGGGAGTAAGCAATTATTAATTCATTGAAAACAGATAAAAGTAAGTTTTAATATTAAAATTTGACTTAAATAACGTGCCAGCTCATTATATTTTATTTTTTCAAGATTTTTAAAAGCAGAAATTTGGCTACTGTTTACGTAATGTGGCAATCAATCAAAAATGGCGGTATTTTTTTTTAAAAATGGATAAAATTTTAAAATTTTAGATTTCAATCAATATAATTTTGGTTAAAAATATACCAACATGTTTTTGCTTACTAGAATTATTAAATTTAATCTCTTGGCTTTCAATTAAAGCTAATTTTATAGCTTGAGGATAATTAATTAATTTTTAAAATTGCAATTTAAATTTAGGTATAGAAAAATGACTGGACTCCAGTGGAGATACCTATATTAAAGAATCTAGCTCCTGTAAATTTTTCCAGGTAAAACGAATCGGTTTGCGGCATTGCAGCTGTGAGAAAGAGGTTGCCGAGCAGAGAATAAGTCATCCTCTCAGAAGAACGATTTTGAACTCTATTAAGGCTAGAGAGATAAAACCGAGAATTTCCAACTATACTCCATTTTTGGTTTAATTTGACTCTTGTAAATATAATACACCACAGAATGGTATCCGGCAGTAAGGCCTCTGATTGGGAGGTAGTGGGAAGGATGGAACCACCTCTTAATTGCTGTTGTTCCCATCTCCACACTAACTCTGAGCGGTATCACCTGTTAGGGTCCCAGATATGAGCAAATACTTAACCCCCCCCCCCAACCGCAAAACTGGGGTAAAAACACTATGAAAGTACAAAAATAGACTTTTACAGAAAATACACATTTTTGAAAGAAGAAAATTATTACTATATCACATTTCTTGAAGGAAAAAATTGTTGCTATAGTACCTTTTTGAAGGAAAAATTTCTTACCAGCAATACATTTTTGAATACGAAACTATAAGACATCTTCAATTTTCTAAAACAAAAAAGTAATTTTTTTTCATCAAAATCTGACTAATTCAACCTTCTCACTATAACCGAACATTAAAAAATCTTAAAACCCTACCTTTTTGGCATTAAATATCCCACAGAGGTTGATATATTGTTAAACGAATCTCAAACTCGAACCTCAGAATGGGTTAGTTACATTCGGCCCTTCAACAATTACATGGTTATTTAAAGCCTGATACTGGTTTTGAATGTTTTTAGGGAGGTATATCATGATCTTATATGTAGATCAGTGATGGTTTTGTGTCCAGGTTAATTGGTGTATTTTTTCTTTTTAATCAGTTATTGGAAGTACTGACTTCTAATACTATTTTAAATTCAATTTCAATTGGTTATTAGAATTTGCAGTGCTGTTTTTAATGTATGTCCTTATGAAATCTGAAGGGTTCTTTTTCCTTTTCTTCAGTTTTCAAAATAAAGTAAGGGTTGTATGTAGATTTATGGAGATTTTCATTTTAGTTTAATGTTTTATTTCATTCAAGAAATTAATTAGGTTAGAATAAAACAGCTTTCCACGTGATTTCGTTTCACACGTGACTGAAATTTATAAAATATATGAATATATAGTCTGAAAAGTGACAATTCAACGTTTCTTTCTATAAGATTCGTGTGTGGATTGTTAATTTTATATGGAAGAAAATGAAAGGCATGTTCTTCATTTGGTTACAGAAAGAAAATAACACTATATAAATAGCAAAAATAGTATTTGCCGTTTATTGGTACTGATAAAGTATTGCATGCTTGTAAAATTGAGTTAACTTCAAGGTTCAGAATCTACTAAGCACTGTGACACGTTAACTCATGAAAATTTGTCCTTGTCCGCTAGTTTGGTTGTTAGTTCAAATTTGAAATGACAACGTTCATTCTGCTCACTACAGCGAATACTTTTGAAGTAATTCATAAGGAATATGAGTCCATCAAACAGATTAAGACTATGCTTTTTAAATATAGAGACCTTGAAGGATAGAGTAATTATATCCTGAAATATAAAAAAATATGAGGAATGTAAAAAGGCACGGTAAAATACAGGAGATTATTAGATTATGTACCAAACAAATTAGTATTAATAATACTTTACGCTGTTAATCACGCCAGTTAGAGTTTTTACATATATATAAATTAGTGACCTTTATAAAGGCTGGTATCGTTATTCATTTAGGTATTCGACATCTGATACTACTTTAAAATATGAACAGTATAATGAAATGTTAATATATGTCGAATTTTTAAAATTCCGAGTTAATTATATTTGTTTTTAATAAAATAAAATATCATTTAACAGATTATAACAGATGCTAGCAATAAAGATTTTCATTTTACTTATGGTTTGGTGTTGTTTGTTTAACGGTATATCAACTCTTTATTAGTCATTTAATGCCGAAATTTAATTTCCTTGGGAGCTTTTTTTACTTCAAAAGTAAATCTTTAGCTGGAAATATTTTGTTTTTTACTATAACTGGCAATTTTTATTATAAAATAATATATATATATATATATATATATATATATATATATATATATATAACGTAGAATATTTGGTATTTAAGTCAGGTAAATTCCTATAGAGAAGAACTCAAAAGAACTCAACGTTAAATATATTTATTTAATTTAACAGAGCAATAAAATCTAAACATTTTTTTTAGATATTCTACACTTTCATGGGTAATACATACTTCACAGCCAAAACCTTCTGCTCGTCAGACCCAAATGATACAACAGTTAATATTCAAAATCATCCAGAAAATTTCTTTTCTGTGTGATTTTGAATATTAACTGTTGTATCATTTGGGTCTGACGAGCTGCAAGGCGTGCTGCGAAATACATATTACCCATGAAAGTGTAGAATATCTAAAATATTTTATATATATATATATATATATATATATATATATATATATACTTTTATACTTTCATTGTGTTTGGCCCCAGTTTGTGGGTTAACTATTTTCCCATAGCTGGGAGCACGCCGGGTCTGGATAGATTTCGGAGAAACTGCAACTGGTTCCTCAAAACCTCTCAAACAGAGGCCTTGCTGCTGGATGTAGTTTATCGTCATATCCTAGAAATATTTTTATTGTGCTTAATCAAAACTGTAAAACCTTTTGATTAGTTTTTGTTTGGCGATTATGGCACCCCAAATATCCTATCACATTTGACTCTTACCAGTTCGCTATTTCTCAAGTCTCCGATCCTGTTTCCTCGATCCATTCACACCAGATTGCTAGCAAGGTCGATCACTGCCTTCTCGTATCTCTTTTACCCCAAAAATTTCCTGTGAGAGTTAAGTTTTCTTAGCACTCCTTTTTTCATTATGTATCCAAGAAATGTCAGTTGATTCTAACTGATTCTGAGTATAAAAATTATTTTTGTTATTCTTTTCTTTAAGAGTTCCTCGTTGTTTACTCACTCCATCCATGGAATTCTCAGTATCTTTCTGTAGATCCGTGACCGTCAGTTTTATCTTCATCTGTTGGGAGCATGTCTAGCATCCACTGCCATATAACAGGATGGATATCACGCAATAATCTAGCACTTTTTATTTTATTTACAAGGAAATTTTTTTTTCGGTATTTTTTTTTTAGCATATCTGCTCTTACATCCTAAAATTCATTAGAAATAATGCATTCTGACAGCGTAAGAGTTCTATGTTGCCACTATGTGCATACAAATGCAGATATAGCTACACATATTCTTCCGATATTTCACAAAGAGAGTCAATAGGTACGACATTAAGAATGCTTGAAATCTTATCAAAGGAAAGCTTGATTTAAAGGAGAAGTATAATAATGCCAGATAGAATTTTAACAATAAATGATACACCCAAAAATATTTCTTTGATAATAGGATCAAAAAGAAAACTGAAAGAAATCTTCGACATGGTGCTAACAGAAAGCAAGAAGAAAGGACTAACTGCAACTGTATGGAGACAGAATTCATGGTTATCAGAAAAGGTGTTTACTGAATTGTATGGTTCATTGCAACATTTTTTTAATCATATCCCCCCAAGCAAGGCGGTATCGCCACTGATGTGCAGGGGGCTACATAAGATTAAAAATTAGACAAAGGAGTAAAGAGAGGGACGAACTAGTTAGAAAGAAGCAAGAGAAGGAAGGGAATATAGGTTTGATGGCAGTTGCAGAGGTGGAGAGAAAGGAAAGGATATACAGGGTGGTGAAGAAAGAACTAGGGTCAAGTGGTTAAGAGATGAGCATTGACATTGCATTTAAATTCCTAGAGGTTGTAGCCGTCAGAAAAGCAAGAATAAGACAGGGTAAGAAGTGAAGTTCTTGCGGCTATGCAGGAAAGACTTTATTACTGAATAACATTTTAACATTTTTAGTCGGTACATTAGAAGGATAAAGTTTATATATTTTTATAATCATTTCATCTCAAGCAAGACCGGACTGCTACTAGTGCGCAGTGGGTTACAGTGAGTGTAAAGACTGGGTACAGAGTGTGTAAGAAAGGATAAAAGATGGATGGGATTGAAGGAGATAGAAGATGGCAGTGAACGTTGCATTTAAATTTTCGTAGGGAAACAAGTAAACGAGAGAGAGTTCTACAGAAGAGAAATGCGAGAAAAGAAACTATTAGGGTAGAAGAGGCGGTTGACTTCAGAAGGAACAGGAAATTCAATCCTAAGCATAAAATAAACGATACACCTTTATTCCTACTTTCAAAAGACCTTGAAGAAGTGTGTATTGGTCGATAGACGATCCTATCCACTCCTATTGAAAAAGAAGAAAAAGTAATTAGAGAATAAAAGTTCTGGTGGAGACGTTAAAAGTACATATTTGAGCCAAAATAGAGAGTGATCCAGATGATAGGCGAACATATTTACTCCTATTGGCAGAGAAAAAACGTAATAATAATTAGTGAATTTTTTTTTTCTGGACGGCATCGAGTACCCCGGCTACAATAAACACACCTATAATTTTCACGTTCTACATTTTTCTCAGCTACGAAGAAGGTACTGATTTGTTTTCTAGACCCTGTTATGCTAAAAAAAACATGTCTATTATTATAACGTGATTTTTCTTTTATTTAATTAAGATTATCTGATCTGCTATTCTTGTTTTATGGAAACGCAAGATCTTTTTCTTTTCTTTTTTTCTTCTGCTATGTGTTGATAAAATGAATTTACATGGTCGGACACAAGTCTTTTGCATAATTACCAGTCAATGACTGATCCTACTCTGTCGTGTTAGTTCTCATGTTTCTTTCCTTCTGTTTTATCTGGCTGCAATCACGTAAATCTGTTTTCTTGGTGAGTCTAAACATAAGAGGGAATAACAAAGTTTTATAATTATAGACAAAATTTACAAATGCATTTTTTCAACAATGTTTAGATTTTGATATATACTAGTACATACATGTAAGTGTGTGTTTGTGTGCGGGAGGAAGGAGGGAGGGAGAGATCTGTTAAAAGCTAAATCTGTTAACTATTCGTGTCTAACTTCTCTATAATTTGCAGCATTTTCATGGTTTCCGGTGAAAGTTTGAATATAAGTTCCGCAGTGTCAGAGTAATTTTTGATTTTCACAAAAGATCGATCATAAAAAACAATTAACTCAACGAAATTTTATCTAATTTAGAAAAAAATTATGCTAAATATAATTCATAATTAAAAGAATGGCGTCTGCGTGAAATAACTCTTGAAAAATCGTTACTTTAATAAAAAAGTAAAAGAACCTACGCGACGCGTGAAAATTCGATATTTGAAAAAAAAAGATGAAACTGACAAAGCAAAATATATATATATATATATATATATGATTACGATATTATCAACGATATATCTTTGATTATGGATATTAAAAAATGGTCTTTTGAGAAAGAGTGAAAAGAAAAAAAGAGAAGAGAGGAGTGAAGAGAAAAATTAAAGCAAAAAATAGATGGATATGTACAAGGAATTACAGTTCTTTTACTTTTTTTGGTTACTCCTACAATATAAGGGAGAAAGCGTTTTGGTTCATGCTATTTTACGAATGCAGTCAAGTCAGGGATTATTCTTGATGATTCAAGCCATGCAATTTGGAATAACTTATATTACTTGAAAGGGAGTTGAATTTCCTAAGACTGCATTCTTGCGCTTTACGTAGACAAAACATATCACCATTTTATGTTATGCTATGCTGTGCGTTGTGGTGCGGTTGATATCGACTCGGAACGACAAATCGGGGAGCCGAGTTCTAATTACAGTTGAATTCTTTGTATTCACTTACGCGCAAATACCCTTGGGAAAGGCATTAATCCGTCACTTCCTTCCAGTTATGGGTTAAATAACATGACAGATTGGGTTCTATAGCCAAAGCAATGGCAACCTACTGCGGAATAATCTTCTGGCCAGTCAGTCATGTCTCTTTCGAGACATGATCGCCCAAGGGTGTATCCCGTATGGCACTTAACTGACTGATGCTATGCTATATATATATATATATATATATATATATAAGAAAATTCAACGCATCATGTAAAGTGGTTATAAACTATAATTTAATTCGATGATGTGTTGAGTTTTCGTTTATGCATATCATATTTCTCTGGATAATATCCCTTGAGCTCTTTATACAGATCCATCGCTTAATATTTTAATATCAAGTAGATCTTTTTGGATTAACCTCTCTGTTTATGGACTTGGTATCATTATCTCTTTCGCTCTCTCTCTCTGTCTCTCTGTCTCTCTCTCTCTCTATCCATCTCTTTCAATACATGAAAAACATGATATTTTCATTAAGTTTTTATATGATGTTTCATGTATTCTTATTTCTTTCTTTTTAGAATATAAATTATGTAAGCATTGTCAAAGGTTTTGTATTTTTTTTAATACTTTCGACAATATATTTAGCCATTATCAAAAATGAATTTCGTCTTACTTGTAAATAAATATGTGTAACACTTATGTCTACAGAGTTACACTACCGGGTATAATTATTAGGCCAACCCAGTTTTTTTAAAAGAAATTATGTATCCCTTACTATTTTTAATGGATAATTCTAAATGAAAATAGAATGGTTCTTTTTTATTATTACTTTGTAAAATTTTACAAGGTAAGTAAGCAAAGATGAACTCGTCCGAATCACCGGTAGTGTATGTGTATGTTATCTTCTGAACATAATTAATGTTAATAACTTGTCTGTCATTTTCAATGAAACCTGCATATATATATATATATATATATATATATATATATATATATATATATATATATATTGTATCGAGGCATCAAATAATTTTCTAAATATATACTGTTAAATATAAGAGACAATCAATGTCTATTATGTTTAATCATGAACCGTTCTAAACGTCGTATTTTGGCTTTAATTTCAGTTGAAAATAAAGACAAAACTTCTCCAACATTTGGATAATTCTTATTAAGTTGGTTCTAAGCTTTCGGGATGTGCGTTGTGGTACAGTGGATATCGGCTCGGAACGAGAAGCCGGGAAGCCGAGTTCGAATTCCAGTTGAAACCATTGTATTCACTTACGCGCAAATACCCTTGGGAAAGGTATTAATCCGTCTCTTCCTTCCAGTTATGGGTTAAATAGCAGGACAGATTGGGTTCTATAGCCTTGGTCGGCAACCAGTCTACCGTAGAAAGCAATGGCA
Source organism: Ascarosepion bandense (assembly GCA_037127315.1). NCBI lineage: Eukaryota > Metazoa > Mollusca > Cephalopoda > Sepiida > Sepiidae > Ascarosepion > Ascarosepion bandense. Next base: position 490,687 of record JBBBDQ010001511.1, on the reverse strand, counting down.
ACCTACTGCGGGATAATATTCTGCCCAGTCAGTTATGTCTCTTTCGAGACATGATCGCCCAAGCGTGTATCACGTATGGCACTTAACTGACTAAGCTTTCGTCTCACATGAGCTATCTTGATATGGCTCATGTGAGCCAAAAGCTTTGAACCAACTTAATAAAAAATTATCCAAATGTTGGAGAAGTTTTGTCTTTATTTTCAACTGAAATTAAAGCCAAAATACGACGTTTAGAACGGTTCATGATTAAACATAATAGTCATTTATTGTCTCTTATATTTAACAGTATATGTTTAGAATATATATATATATATATATATATATATATATATATATATATATATATTGTCTAACAATATATAACATTTTATATATCAAAAAAGTTTTACATAATCTACAAGACTAAATAAAAGACTCTATGAACACAAAAGAGATATTAAAAAAAAACAATGTACAAAACGCATTGGTTGTTCACCGCAACGAAACTGAACACAATTTTGATATAAAAAATGTTATTCTAATTAAAAGAGAAAATAATTTACAAAGACGAAAATATCTTTCTTTAATCGCTAGTCCATCCGCAGTAAATTTACGTGCAAGTTCGTATAACCTTTTACTATTCTCGGCAGACTTTCTGCTAAGACAATCTAGGATATTTAATAACAAAGATGATAGAAAGAAGAAGAATAAGAATATAGACGAATTTTGATAGATTGCAAAAACAATTATTTAAAAAATGTATAAACTCCCAGTGTCTCACGTTGGTGCGACTGTGTAGTCGTAATAAGCTCAACAAAATCCAATCTGATAAAGTCCTAATGGATGAAAGGCCACAAAATGTTTTTACAATTTGTGATACATATTTTCTTTCAATATATATATATATATATATATATATATATAGTTAAATAAAATAAAGACAAGAGGAAAACGGTATTTTAAATCGCCTACGCGTTTCGTCCTGTGATGGACTTTATCAAGGCAAAAAGACGAAATGAACTTTATTCTAAATTACGTATCTATAAACAGTGTTGGCAACCACAAAGACGCTCACAAATCATTTCAAAAGATTAACGGAATATTTTAGTTTTCGTGACTTTGCAATACACATGAAGAAATTCTAAAAACTAAAATATTCTGTTAATCTTTTGAAATGATTTATGAGCGTCTTTGCAGTTGCCAACACTGTTTGTTTATGGATACGAAATTTAGAATTAAGCTCACTTCGTCTTTTTGCCTTGATAAAGTTCATCACAGGACGAAACACGTAGGCAATTTAAAATACAGTTTTCCTCTTGTCTTTATTTTATTTAACCATTTTGTCCTTAATCTCAGATCATAACTGAGTATATTTTTACACACACACACACACACACACACACACACACACACACACACACACACACACATATATATATATATATATATATATCTTCACCGCCCTCTTTGTTAACCTCCGATGCAGGGTCATCAAAGTTTGTATATGACTATATTTTACTTCACACTTTAAACCTGGCGCCTTTCTTTGCAAATTTCATCATCTCTCTATAGTTCTCTCTCCTTCTCTCCCGTTTTCCTTCTTTTGTTTTTTTATTTCCTCGATATCATTTTATGACTCCACATTCTGGTTTCTCATTTTCTCTACCCGCTTTACCTAGCACACAAAACTTTTAACAATATAAGGAAGGAAATTTTCATCTTTTTTCAAAAAGAGCGTTTACTACCTGATGAGACATTGTCCTTTCAATGCCGAAGCAAAATGTCCACATTATAGTAGATTGTAATTTGAACATGTTCTAAAGTATAATTTATAATAAATATTCATAGCTCTATTTCTATTTTGAGCACTGTTCTAAATTAATGTTTTGAACGTTGTTAATAGTTTCTTCGTTCCTTATTCATTTGTATATATCTAAACTTATTTATAAATGGAACTTTGTCTGTGTGTGTGTGTGTGTGTGTGTGTGTGAGTGTGTCCGTTACCTATAGACTCCCAAACGGCTGAACCGATTTTCTTGAAAATTTACACAGTTGTACTATAAGCGTTTGCAAGTGTTTTTAGCTAGGTTTTGTGTCGAGGTACCCCCGATAAATATCGAAAATCGATAATCGAAAAAATCGGGTAATAGAAAGTGGTGGTCCGATTTTAATCGAATTTGATACACTCATAGACAAAGACATAAGAAACGATATTCAGAAGTTTCAAGGTTGCAGTTCTTACAATAGTGCAGAAAATCTATAATATACAAAAGGCAATATGTTTTTGTGTGTGTCTTTTTATCTGCCTGCATGCCTGTATTTTTTCAGCCTTTTTATTTCAGTTTTTGCTTCAGGTTTGGCTCTAAGTAAGTATAATTGTAGTTCTTAGTCTCCGCTGTGATACCATTTACTCAGAGGACTTATTTAGCCTTCAAAATTCAGTTTACGACGAAAAAACTTATTTGATATCGATACCAGGAAATCAAAATTTGACTTACATCCATTCATTTTCCTTTCAGTCTACGGTTTCGCTTTAACTGAAAACAACTATTGCTTTTTTAGTCTTTCGTGCCAACATCCAAAGAGTCTGTGCTCCAGGACCATGTATTAGTTTTAAAGCTTTCATTACATCCGAGCAACGCCGCGCTATACTGCTATATATATATAAGTAGACATTGATGTCAGCACCCAGATGTGAGTCTGTTTTATGCTAAGTGCAATCATCAAACCTTGTGCTTTGTGTTTTTGCTTGACGTTTCACATATACAGGTCAGTGATGCATTGATAGTCTTGTTCAAGCGGTTATTTTGGTCGGCGTAGTTACTTAATTTGTTTGATATTTGCTTACTTTACTTACCTATTTGTAGAAATTGGTTTATTTTAATTGCCTTTATTTATTTTCATTTATTCTTGTTATTTAGTAGGTTGTTTCGATCGGCTAAAGTTGTTATAGCTATTTTTTCTGCAAGGCAGAGTTACAGTTTCTGAATAGTTTGTTATAGGCTGTTGTTCTTTTCTTAAATTCCACGTTAAACTTTTGGTGTGATATTTTTAAATCTCCCACATATGTTTAGAAATCATTGTGCTCTTCGTGTATTTATTATTTGTAAAATATATTGTATGCACGCAATTTTTTTGTTTCGAAAGTCTTTGAGTTACTCGTTTATATATATCTTCTTCGTAATGTGCTGATTTTACAGCAGCTTGGTTTATTACATTATGGTGCAAGAAAGTGCCGTTTAATTGACATTCATTCTCTATTCTGCAGTTACACGTTGATTTAATTTGATCAGGTGGTTTGTTTATTATTTCACTGTTGTGATTTTTTATTGTTTGTGTCATATTCTCGGTGCAACTGTAGCTGATTTTTACTGTGCTTTTGTTGAATATCTCGTGGAGATTGCTTGATGTGGGAAAATGTTTGTTTATGAGTTTAAGGAGTATTTTCCTACGTTTGCTTCTTATGTTTTTGTTGTACAGTAGGTTGATCATATGATATTTCTCTTTTTGTTGGCTTTTGTGCTGTGTGACTGCGTTGCCTGGAATCTACTCTCTTTTAGGGCTGTTTTACAGTCTTTCTTAGCTTCGTTGAATATGGTTTCACTGAAACTTTTTGGAATGTCTACAGTTAATTGATTGTGCTGACTGCTCGATTATTGATGACGGGTGGTTGGAAGTTATGTGTATATACAGTGGTTTATTATTGGGTTTTTGTATGGTTTCTTAGGTTAAAGGTGATATCTAGAAAATTCACTTCTTTTATTTTAGATTTATGTCTAAGCGGAACCCTTTATTTTGAAAACACGATAGTTTTTTCTCGTTTTTCTGTTACAGTTCCTTAAGATTATAAGACCATCTTCTTTGCAGAGTCCTGTATAATTTTTATCGATTATCAGTTGGTGTAGAAAATATGTACCTATAAGTTCGCAGGACTCTGCACCATCGAAGCTTTCCATTGTTGTGTTAAAAGATCCCTTCTTTATCTATGCGATTTTATTGTCGAATAGCCATGATTTTCAGGAGTTTTTAAAGATTTTTATTTCATTTGCGTTCATTTTGATTGTTCTTGGGCTAAGAAGATGGCCTTAACTAACATAAGTTCTGTTATAGATGGGTAAAATTATTTTCTATCTAGTTGTATAAATTGGCGATTAGTTTTAGGTTTCTGAACTAGTCTATACTTTTGTGATCTTTTGCTGATTTACTCCTAGCTTTTTCCATTGCTCTGAATTAATTATTTTTAGTATCGTTTTACTTATTTTAACTCGTCCACTTTCCGTAGGGATTATGAGTTTGCATGTTAGGTCTTTCGTGTAATAAATGATAGTGCTTTAGCACTGCAATTTATTCGATTATCAGGGTCTAATTTTTGACCGATTGTTTCCTTATTGATATCCCGTTCTGTTATTTTTAGACAAACAATAAAGTATTTTCTTTATATGTTAAATAATTATATTATGTTCGTGCCTTAGCGTTGAAATTTATTCAGTCGTCTAGGTCTAGTTTTTGGGCGAACGTTTCCTTATTGCTATCCTGTTCTGTTGTTTTTGGACAACCAATAATGTATTTTATTAATATATTAAAACTTATATTTAGTGGATACAAGAATTTCAGTAGAAATACCAGTGTAAATTTGCGTCTACCGATTTGTTCAGGCGAGAATCTTAAAGAAAATATGCCTTTTTAGCTTCCTTGTTGATCAGGTGGATGACAGAACGGGGGTTGCGTGTAGTAACAGGAGAAACATATTAAGAGCGACCAGGGGCAGGGAGACATGGAAAGCCATGTTCGCCTAAATCCTGAATGGATAGGGCACATAGAAGAAGATGTTGATATCCCGTTCTGTTGCTTTTTTGTGCTTTTTGTATGTTTTAGAAAGGTTGTCCTTAAGTAACTGGTATTTAGCATGGAACTTAGTTCGTATAAATTTCTGATTTTTGAACCGACGGCTGCGTGTAACATAAAACCGACTGTCACCTCTGAATTTTGACTTATACTTACATAAACTCTATCTCTGATATTGAGCACTTTAACCCATAAATACATCATACATTAAAACTATACACACACACACACACACACACACACACACACACACACACACACACATATATATATATATATATATATATATATAGGTACATATGTATTTCTATATATGTCCATATATATATATATATATATATATATATATATACAGGTTTCATTAAAAGGACAGACAACGTATTATCATTAGGTTTTTTTATATAATTCTTCATGCGTTTGTATAATATGTTCTTTTCGGAACTCAAATTATATAAGATTTTGTCCAAAGCTTTTGTAATTTCTTGATAATGGCTAAAGGTATAGCCGAAAGCGCTCAAAAGTACAAAATATATATGCGCACGCACACACACACACACACACACACACACACACACGCGCGCATATATATGTATATATATATATATATATATATTATGCTCTCATTACGATTGAGCTCTCTGGAGACGAAAATTTTTAAAAACATTTTCCACTTCTGCTATATGCGTGACTCTTCAGAAATGAATTGAGTTCTCTCGGTGACTGGCGTGTGTATACACAGATTATACACAACACGGTAAAATTTCCCTTCTTTTATTCCATGCGTCGATGGCGTAGGGAGTAGCGACTCCGACTGACATCAAATCGGTTGAGTTTCGATACCGACCAGAAGCAAGTGGATGCGTCTAGCCACACTGATGAGCTGTGATACAGCAAAAAAGGCTTGTATGTGGATGACTAATATATATGTATATATATATATATATTGGGTGTGTTAAAATAGATCCATATTATGAATTTATTTAAATGCAATTAATTATAAAAAAGATTAATAGAATCTTTTACAGGACTTAATTTTCGTCATCAAAACCTGCTTTTAACTGTTCTTGTCTTGTCTGATAACCCGAAGCAATAGAATCTCAAACATCCAAAAACATTTTGTTTAATATTTCCAGTTCAGCAGTCATCCTCCATTCGGCAAGGTATTCTTTAAATGTTCAAGATAATGAGAAACTGCAAATGATGTTTACAAATAATGAAAAGAGTGCTGGTTTGCTATGTAATATCCGTTTTCTTCTAAGGTATGTTGAACAATTCTTCCGAGCAGAAGTGAAAAATTGAAACAGCAGAATTTTTTTTTATAATCGTGTGGCCCTCAAGCAAGACATTTTACTGCCACTGTTGTGCAGGGAGTTTCATAGGAGGAATGTTATGAGAAAGGGTGGTAGGTTACAGAGGGTGTCAGGAAGAGAGTATGAGAAGGAAGAGAATACTGATGAGTCGGGTGGACGGAGAAAAAAGCATGAGAGATAGGATGTAAGTTAGTGAGACAGGAGGTGACTATTGACTTTACATTTGAATTCTTGAAGATTGTAGCTGTCGGGAAACAAGTATGCGGAAGGGAATTCCACGAGCGGGAATTGCGAGAAAAGAAGCTGCTGGAGTAAAAATTACGTTTACAATTTATCTGTTTCACAGTAAAAGGGTGGGACCTAGTTGCTAATCTTGTGGTTCGAGGAAATTCATATATAGGGGGTACCAGTGAGCTAAGTTCATCGGAGCAGAAGCCGTGAAAGTATTTGTAGAAGAGACACAGGGAAGCCACACTGCGTCGGTGAGAAAACGGCTTTATCCTAGCTGCCAAGTCGGGATCGATCACATTACAGATTCTTCGTTGGATTTTGTCAAGAACACCTAGGTGGATAGCAGGAGCACCCGACCAGATATGGCAGCAATATTCAATGCACGGGCGGATGGTAGATTTGTATATGTGCAGGATTGTTTCGGACGGGAAAAACTTCCTGGCCCTACACAGAGAACCGTTCGATATAAGGATACTGAAAATTCTATGGACGCAGCGAGGAAGCAACTACGAAGTCTTAAAGAAAATGGCAACAGAATGAACACTAATGCACAGAATCAAAATAATTCAGTTAAAATTCCTTGCAGACATAATCACGATCGGGGACTCGGAAAACTCAACCTTCATGGAGCATATTAATTGCAAAAGAGATAGAGGAATGTAGCGAACTACTTACCTCACAAGGTTTTGAACAGATGGCGGAACAGGGTCTGGGACCTTAGCAAATGGAGAAAAGCTGCTGAAGTTGTGAAGAGCGATGATCACTTAAGTGTTGAATGGTCTTAACACGTAGATACCCTAGTTTTGTGATATCTGGTGAATAAGGGGGTATTCAAAGAACGACTCCATCAAGACCACTCGTTTTTGGTAAAATTTCATCATGGTCCTGACTGTAGTATGGGGTGTCCCATGTCATTGAAAATAGTGCTCTTCATTCTCAAATCCCCAGTGAATGCGCGACATGAGAGATTGTCGCTGTCAGAACAAGTAAAAGGAGCAGTCGGGTTACAACTAAAAAGGCCTTGTCCAATGGCGTTTCATGATAGGCCGTGCCACACCGTATCAGATAAATCAACATATTCCTCCATAATATATGGATTCTCAAGTCATATTAGAGGTGCAAGTAGGGCGGTTATTGGTTTTATTTAATTTAAAGGCATCCTCATCACTCGATACAATCACTAAACCATAGACGTGTATTTATTTATATATTTACTATCCATTTCGTAACGGCAAGGGAGGTAAATCTACTTCAATTAGAAAATTTATGATCGTTTACTTTTATGTCGTTTATTCATTTATAAATATTAAATATTTATCTGCATTAAACAAAATTATTTCCCCAGCAAAATAAAAGGTTTACATAATCAGTTACTTTACTTCGATGCTTCTTAGATTGCAGATTTATTTGATCAAGCTTTTAATGTGGCGCACTCAGACTGGATGTGCGTTGTGGTGCAGTGGATATCGTCTTGGAGCGAGAAATCGGGGAGCCGAGTTCTAATTCCAGTTGAATTCATTGCATGCTGTTATGCAAATACCCTTAGAAAAGCTATTAAACCGTCTCTTCCCTCTAGTTATGGGTTAAATAACTGGACAGAATTGGTTTTATAGCCTTGTCTGGCAATCAGTCTACCGCAGAAAGTAGTGGTAACCAGCTGCGGGATAATCTTCTGCTCAGTCAGTCATGTCTCTTTCGAGGCATGACTGCTCATGCGTGTTTCACGTATGGCACTTAACTGACTAACACAGACATCTTTGTCTATTAAATGATATTCTTCAAATTAGTTTTAAAATTGTAGTTCTGTTGCTAATTTTTTTCTTTCAAGAGATATTTCTATTTCAGTGTTGTATTAAACACATAAAATTTTTAACAGTAAAAGATATTGAGCAGAAACCGATGTATATGATAATAATGAATCATAGACAGCATTGCACGTCTAATTGTATAAAAGGAACGGATGAGTTAAACGGTCCTCGTATCATCCTCAAGTTACTTATTAATGGATTTTTAATCTGACCTCGTTTCTTTTTATAAAAAATTTCATAGAGTGGAATTAATGTCAATCAGCCAAGATGTCGAGAATCTAGAATATTTCCTAAAAAAAAAAAAAAAAAAAAAAAAAAGAACAATTTCTTCAGTGTTTCACTGGCGACAAATTTGTCTCGGATTTGGGAGATAGTAAACCCCGATGGTGAATCTATTAAAAAATCCCTCACAAACTGTCTTTGCACTTGATCTGCGTAGGAATTAATTTACTTTCACCCTTTAAAAAAAATTCAAAGGTATGTCCCCTTTTATTGTAACAATTATATAACAATACAATCAGAAAAGACTATATATATATATATATATATATATATATATATATATATATATATATATATCCGCATACAGGCCACTTTTGCAGCTCAATGGTGGGGCTAGATTAAGCACCCGCCTAAAGCCTGAACCGAAACCCGACTGATTTATCAGCAACTGAAAATTCATCCGCCAAGCCATCATGTTACCTTTTTACATCACGTTCCCTTTTTCCTTATTTCCCTTTCACCTATTCTTTCTCCTTTCTATTTCTTTCTTTTATTTTTTGTATCTGTTCGTTTCTTCCCACTCTCCTTTAACTGGCGTTACTTTCGACGGCTGTCTGGCGTGAATTTTTTTCTTTCTTTTTCCCATCTCATCTCTCTTCAACTCTTTACCTCTTTATCCCGTTGTTTTTTCCCCTTTCTTTCTGTTTTCCTTTTCCACGACTAACTCGCTTAATTTTTGATTTCTTAACACAGAATCTAATCTGAAGTCATTTTCAATTATCGAGTCTTGAATTCTTTTCGCTGTCTCTCTTTTCTTGCCCCCTTCTTTCCTACCTTCCGAATCAATGTCTAGACAACAACCTTCTAATATGATCTACTCTTTTTAACACCCCTCCCCTTATACGTTTTTATTTTATCTTATTTTTTCCTTCTTTCATGTAAATTTCTGGTGTATGAATTTCTTTTTGAGTAAACTTCCGGTAAATGAATTTTGTATTGTATTTGTATAATAAATGAATTTTGTCGCTGAAGATGCCAGATGTTTTTCCCACTGAAATGGCCATACGAAATGAAATTTTCGGAGCTTCATACATATTTGTCTCTGTAAATAGATAATACTATTTACATTGCGCCCTAATGACTGGACGAGTCCATAAGTGTCAGTAGGTACGCACCCACAACAATAAGTTTTAAAATATAGTTTAAAGTCATAAACACTAAAAACGTTATTTTTAGTGGATACGTATTTGAGAAGACGCTCTGTTTATTAAAAGGCACATTTAATTGTTTTAATCTGCTGGTAAAGACATCATGTTAAAGAAAAGTTTACGCTTTTCTCGAAAATTCAGGCGAATAGATGAAAATTAATGTCGACTTTTTAATAAAGAAATAGAGCGTCTACTCAAATACGTGCTTCTACTGAAAATAACGTTTAACTTGATAAAAAAAATATTGATTTAATAAAAATCTGTTACTTCTTTCAGAATGTATATATATATATATATATATAACTCTCTCTATATATATATGTATGTATACATAACTATATATAACTCTCTCACTCTCTCTCTCTCTCTCTCTGTCTATATATATATAAAAGTGCGAGAAGCCGTAAACGTTTTTTTTAAGTGTAGATTTATTGTTGCTATTATTATAATGATTACTTACATTTTGTATGATATATTAAGTGTCCATAATGTTATGTGTGTCGCTACACGTGTTTCGAGTCGAAAGTTGACACTCTTCAGGCAGATAAACATGTGATTTCACATGTTCAGATCTGTTTGCTCTGATGGCCAAGATGTCGTGTATAAATAGAGAAATAGATAAGATAAATATAAAGACGAAATCAAATTTCACAGGTCAGTGAAAATAACTTTTACGATCAATGAAGGCAACAGAGGAAATTTAACGTGCGAATGTGAAGAAAGAAAAAAAAAACACGCACGATCGCAGGCACGCATATGAACATTCTGACGTATTTACCACTTGACTTATATATTTATACACGATACCCTGGCCATCAGAAAAGAAAACGGATTTCGACATGTGAAGTCACAAGTTTATTCGCTTGAAAAGAGTCAACTTTAGACTCAAAACACGTGTAGCAAAACATATAACATTATGGACACTTAATATATCATACAAAAAGCAAGTAATAATTGTAATAATAGCAACAATAAATTTACACTTTAAACAAAACGTTCACGGTTTCTTGCACTTTTTCTTCTATACCAATTTCCTTCGTTGGAAACAAACCCTATTTCTGTTATATATATATATATATATATATATATCCGACTCTTCAGAAATGAATTGAGTTCTTTCGGTGACTGGCGTGTGTATACACTGCTTATATACAACACGTTAAAATTTCTATTCTCTGATTTCATGCGCCTATGGCTTAGGGAGTAACGACTCCGACTGACATCAAATCGGTTGTGTTTTGATCCCGGCCGGAAGCAAGTGGATGTGTCTTGCCACACTGATGAGATGTAATTTAGCTAAACAGGCTTTTATGTGGATGAATATATATATATATATATATATATATATATATATATATATATATATATGTATTTAACAGTTTATTTGATCGAATGTTTAGGGATCTAGCAGCACAATAATAAACTGTGTTAACATTTTTTTCGGGCACATATTGAAAATCACCTTATTACCAAAAACCGTCATGAATATTTCTAACGAATATTTAAATGCAAAAAAGGACACTTGTTTGAATCCTACTAGTGTGCACATATTTATCTTTATAAATTTTTCTCAAAACCGTTAATAACTGTATTGAGTGTCGACTCAAATATGGAAATCTACTAAAAGTAACGCTTATGTAACAAAAATCTACCGGGTTATTTAATAAAAAAATCCATTAATTCTTTAGAAATTGTTTTTCAAAGATTCATGTTTGCGTAAAGACGTGGAAGTGTGCAAATTACGAAACATAGTAAAACTGATCTGAAAATATGAAAACGTTAAGTGAGCAGAAATGTAAATATAGGCGTAAGGATTTATGCATGCAAACGTTCACACGCGTCTCACATAAACACGGCTTATTTCTCCGCTCTCACCAGAACACAACCTTAAGAGACGTGAATTTTGTATCTGAAAAATGTATATTTGCAACAAATTGAACGTACGCTTTTAGAAGAAACTTCGTAATTTGAGAATTTTAGAAAAGATTTCTTTTTTAAGTACAATATATATATATATATATATATATATATATATACTAGCATTATAGCCCGGCGTAGCTTGGGTGTAATGAAAGCTTTAAAACTAATCCATGGTCCTGGAGCTCAGGCTCTTTGGACTTTGGTACGAAAGACTAAAAAGCAAGTTGTTTCCATTTAAAGCGAAACCGTAGACTGAAAGAAAAATGAATGGATGTCAGTCAAATTTTGATTTCCTGGAATCGATATCAAATTTTCTGCACTATAGTAAGAACTGCAACCTTGAAACTTCTGAATATCGTTTCTTATGTCTTTGTCTATAAGTGTATCAAATTTGATTAAAATCGGACCACTCCTTCTACAACCCGATTTTTTCGATTATCGATTTTTGATATTTATCGGGCGTACCTCGACACAAAACCTAGCTAAGCTTATAGTACAACTGTGTAAATTTTCAAGAAAATCGGTTCAGCCATTTCGGAGTCTATAGGTAACGGACACACACACACACACACAGACACAAACACACAGACACAAACACACAGACAAATTTCCATTTATATATATATTAACAATAGCTCTAACAATAATGATAATATTAATAATAATGGTTTACATCAAAATAAACATAACACTATTAACTTATACTATTGCAACCAAATACATAATAATTATAAACAAGATGAAAAAACTCTCAAAACATAATACGTAGAAATGTTAAACCAGTCGAAAGTAATAATCAAATTAAACTCATTATATATTATAAAAAATTTAAAACAATTGACCTCATAGTTTATAATAACCCAACAGGCACTAAACTAAATTCTTTACAAAAAACCAATGTAGTGTACCAATTTACATGCCCATTCAGAGATTGCATCTCTGATACTACTCAAAAACCTAGTACATATATTGGTTTTACCACAACCACGCTCTCCCGTAGACTTACATGTCATCTTTCTGATCAGAGTACTATTAAACAACATTTCTCTGAAAAACATAAACATGTAGGTAATATCAGACAGATTTTGGTCAACAATACGGTGATCCTTACTCATACACACAGTAAGAGGAACCTGCAGATATTGGAGGCCATGTACATCAAATCAAAACAACCAACACTCAATAAAATCAACTTTAAAACAGGAAATAACATATTACATTGCATTTGACTAGATGGTTTTGTTGTCATTTCTCGCTATCCCGCGGTGTGACGTCATAAAACCGCATCGCAAACTTAAGAACTGCGTTTATTATTTTTGGTAACTATTGCCGTTGCCAAGCGGAGTTTTATGTCAACACAAAATAAAATCGTCGGTGATGGTGGATTTTATAATATTTCAGTTTAAACTACCTCTCTGAAGATGGCTCATGTGAGCCGAAAGCTTAGAAGAAAACCAATAAATAATTATCCAAATGTTGGAGAATTTTTGTCTTTATTTTCAACTGAAATTAAAGCAAAAATACGACGTTTAGAACGGCTCATGATTAAACATAATAGACATTCATTGTCTCTTATATTTAATAGCATATGTCTAGAATATATATATATATATATATATATATATATATATATATATATATATATATATAATTGTGTTTTTGGCCAGCAATCTCTCTTTTATACAAGTTTCATTAAAAATGACTTACAAGGTGCTGCAGTTATGCTTTTTATTTAATTTTTCTTGATTATTTTTTATCTTTTCTGTACATAATTTATCTAGAAATTCTCCGAATGTTCTATATGTCCGAATGCTTTCTCTGTGTGTGTTTGCGTTAATATTGTGTATGTGTGCTTGTATATGCATGTGTGTCAGTGTCTGTCAGTGTGTTTCGTGTGTATCTGTGTTAGTGTATCTGTATTTGTGTTAGAGTGTTCCCATTTGTTATTATGTGTGTGTGTTTGTGTGTGAATATGTATTAGTGTGTGTTTGTGTGTATGTAGGTTAGCGTGTGTATATGTGTCAATGTGTGTTAGTGTGAGTGTATATGTGTGGGGTTTATGTGTGTACTCTGTGGATGTGTGTTAGTATGTGTGTATTAGTATGTGTTTATATGTGCATGCGCATACATGGGTGTTAGCTTGTGTCAAGAATGTATCGTACTATCCAAAACAATAGAGAAGAGGATGAGAGAAAACAGAAAATTTATAAACGACACGTTTCACCGAGTGACCATGCTCTGTTTGGTTTCCTCGGGTGTTCTAACCCGAGGAAACCAAACAGAAGAAGAAACTGTATGTGAGGAAAAATGACTTTGAGTATATTTTTCTTTCATATAATCATCTCACCCGAAGCAAGACAGTACAGCCACTGGTGAGCAGGGGTTTACATAATAGGAAAGTGAAGAGAGAGGAGTAGGTGTTGGGTAATGGGTAAGTGAAGGACGGGAATGTTGGTGTGGATAGAGCTGCGTGAGAGGAAAATGTGAAGGGAGAAGAAGGATGGAAATCAAGGCGGTAAGAGATGACAGTTGACGTTGCATTTAAACTCTTAGAGATTGTAGTTAGCAGGGGAAAAATACGGAAAGAAAGTTCCACAGGCGGAAAGTGCAAGAAAAGAAACTGAAAGAGTAGAGTTTGTGCTTACACTCGATTGTTTTTGCAGTAAAACGCAAGAGACCGTGTTGCTAGTCTAGCTGCTCGAGTAAATTCGCGCAGTGTTGTGGGGGGAACCAAGGAGCTATGCTCGTTGGATCAGAACCTGTGAAAGTATTTGTAGAAGAGACAGAGTCTAGTCGGTGAGAGAGAGACTGGAGTCGAGCTGCCAGGTCAGGATTGACTACATTGCAGATTCTTCTTTTGATTTTCTCGAGAACCATAAGGTGAACAGCCGGGGCGAACGACCAGATATAACAGCAGTATTCAATATACGGGCGGATGGTAGATTTGTTTATGTGCAAGCCTGTCCCGACACAAGGACCCGACCTTCTTAGCAGTAGATTTAGCTGTTAATTCAATGTAGTCGTTCCACTTGAGTTCAACTGAGAGAGTGAGGCTGAGGAGGTGCAGCGTATTGCTTTCAGTAAGACTAGTGTGATCCATGCTGATGCTGGGTAGGAAAGATTGTCTATGGTGGTTAAAGGATAGCAGATTTGTTTTAGAAGCATTAAAATTTACCAGCCATTTCTTACCCCAGTCCACCACTGACTGGAGGTTCTTTTCGAGAGCAGTAGCAAGGTTTGTTTTGTCTGCATCGGCAGATTTCTTAGCAAGGAAGGAGTAAATGGTGGTGTTGACAGCGTAGATGCCTACTTGGGATCTGATTACATCAGGGAGATTATTGATGAAAATCAGAAAATAGGATAGATTCTTGAGGGACAACCACATTCGTATGATAGTATCTAGAAGCATGCCCGTTCAGAACGACCTTCATTATGTGATTCGGTAGAAACGATTTGATTAAGTAAAATAAGAGTCCAGATATATCATAGCCCTGTGCCACCATCTGTTAAGTGCTTCGGAGGTATCCAGGGCAATAGTTCGAGCTTCGCTGTTCTTATCAAGAGCCTGGTATATGTACTCAGTGATGGTTGTTAGCATAACAGCGGTAGACCTAATGAAGCCGAAGCCATACTGTCTGTCGGAGAATAGGCAATAGACTATGAGATGTTGAACCATTTCAGAATTGATGATGGACTCAAACACTGTGCTAAATATCGGTAGGAGGCTGATAGAGCGTTAATTGGGAGGGTCTGAGGGTTCTCCCGAGTTATTAAAAACATGAGCCACAGATGAGGATTTCCAGCAAGCAGGAAAGCAATAAGCAGAAAGACAGTAGTTGCAGAGTTTGGGCAGAGGAGAGTTCGGGGACACATTTCTTTAAGACGATGACCTGGATTCCGTTAACTTCGCTCGCCTTATGGGGGTCAAGTTTTGAGCGTACAACAGCCGAAACGTGGTACAAATGGCAACAAAAATGAGAATAATCCAAATAATATAAATACTGTAAATACTACATCTAAGAAATATAGATAAATACTTGTTAAGTTACTCCTTTTTTTAAAAAATAAAATGAGTAAAATTTAAGTAGAGATGAAGATAAATGGGAAAATTAAAATTATGGAAGTAAAATTAAAAATATAAAAGTAAAGTTTTAAAATGAGAAAAGTCTTGAAATTCTGGGAGATTAAATCAAAAAGACGTAATTCATAATTGTTAATACTAATGGGAATGTAGTGAGGAAGAAAGAGGCAAACCTAAAGAGGAATCTCTATCAATCAGCGTCTAAGAATATAAGTAATTGTTTTTTCCATGGCAGCATGTTGTCATTAAATCGCTTTTTTTAAGTAGATTAGGGTTATTTATATGGTTTAAGATGACAAGTTTTTCTAAAAGGCATAAGTTGCATCTGTCTCGTTTTCCATTGTAAATTTAGATTTAGCGCGTTATTACTGGTAAAAATTTGGTTTCAAATAATATGATAATAATTGATAAAGTGGTGCTTTTGCTGTATTTATTGTTGTTTTAAAAAACATGTGGTTGTTAAATCGATCGATCCAAAGTAAAACACATACATTGTGTGAAGGTGTGTTATGTATTTATTTGATATCATATTATTATGTTATAAAGTATATTTATGTATTTTCTTAACGCAGCTCTAACAGACTTTAAAATTGTTTTTGCTAAAAAATTTTAGAGCATGGGTTAAACCAAATAATGTTACGTTTACGTGATTTCTGCTTATTTATGCCTACCTTGTTTTTGAAAGAGTATTCTAAACTAATGTTGACTTAATTTTTTCTAAAACATTATTTAATTCTGGAATTGTCAAAAACTGTGTATACTCATATGCATAGTTATTAAATCATGTATATATATATATATATATATATATATATATATATATATATATTAGATACGCCCACTCATGTTCGATAACTACTTTTTAAATTGAATTTTTGTTGAAACATTTATTTTATTTTTAATTAAAAGCTGAATCATTAAATTTCCTGTTTCTAGTAAGCAAAATATTCTGGTGAATTCCAACGGAAATTATATTGATTGGAATCTAAATATTTTTCAATTATTTTCAATCTTTCAACTTTTTTGCCATTTGGAACGCGATCGTAACGCTATTTGTAACTTAATTCTGTAATTTAATTCTCGGTTTTAAAAATCTTGCAAAAATAAAATGTGCATCTATTATTTTTGTAAAATTAGCAAATGTAATGTGCATTTATTATTTTTGTAAAATTAGCAAATGTAATGTTAAAATAATCTGATTTATAGCATGAAATTTAGAATAAAACTTTTTCTTAAACTCAAAATTGAACTTTCAGACCTTTCTACCGAAATTGAAATATGATGGCAGTTTGACAGAGGCTAAATAAGATAAGTGTATGGCGATCAGAAGTGACATAATTGTACAATCTTTTCCTGTAAGGGGAAGAAACCGTGAAACACATTACCTTTTAATGTAACCATAGAAATTACCACAAAAATAACTTTAAATACACAAAGAAAATTTTTAATTATTTTGAAAATACGAAGGTACGACGATTGGTATCAAACTTGTCAATTATTTACTAGTAAATATAATCTTTACTATATAAGTTAATAAACCAACGACAACAAATTTTTATATTATCCTTATTATATATTATTTATTAAACCAATTAAAAGCTTATCAAATTAAATAATGTCATAGTTTTATTGCAATTTTTGCTTTAATATTGGGAGCAGATTTTCGAAAATAAAGAAAACGCGCCTTAAAAAATAATAGATGATTCACATTCCTTAATGAGTGCTGCGTTTAATTAATAACACCAATGTTCCCAACAAAAAATATTTTTTTTAAATTTCATGAATTTACGTGGATAGGGATAAAAGATCTAAAAAATATTTTTACCAAGATTTTTTTTAAATAACTTTTTCAATAATCTTATTCATTTTTAATAAGTCCTGAAATTTTAATTAAAATCCGACCAATGTTTGATTTTGCAAGAATTTCCAAATTAATGTGTTTCCAAATTAATGTGTTATGTAATATCACGTTTTTCTTTGTAAACTCTCATAACGATTTTGTTATCCGATAATTAAAATCAAAACAAGATTTTTACCAAACTTTCGAAGGGATTAAATTTTTATTTTAAATAATTAAAAATAATTTAATCCTAGAATGGTCAAAAATTAAAAACAGTGTCATTTCTAGAGAAAATCAGAATTAGACACAAATGGTAACTAACGAAAGAAATAAGGAAAAGGAAGAAAAAAAGAAAAGGCTAAAGGGCGAGTGTGAATTGAAAAAAAAAGAAAATGACAAATAATTGCAATCCCAGCGACCGCATGTACGCAGATCCACACAGACAGCCGCACGCGTGCAAATGCACACCCAAACGCAAGCAACACGAGAAAAAAGCAGTAAATTGCTGAAACCCCTGAAAAGTTGAAGGACACGGCCGCTCACGAAACTCTAGAATCGGCATGTTGAAGGTACCAACAATTAGCTAAAGAACAAACTTTTCTTTATTATATAACAAACTTAACCACAGCACGCTGTCTGTCATTTCTAACGAAACTTGCATAAAAGATGGATTGCTGCCTAAATCCACAATATACATATAGAGTGGCGTAAGAAAAAAAATTAGCCAAGAGAAATAAACTACATCAAATTTCAAAATTTAATTACTTAAACCTATCTTAACAAAAATAAACAGTATTTGGAACGAGTAGAGAGTAGGTCCTACATCTGATAATTTTAGTGCTTGTATTCATGAATTTAATTAAGTTATTAACAATCGTCTGATACATATTTTGCCACTTCTTTAGCAATGATGTTTTTAAGAGTTGCCGCTAATGTGATTTGTTGCACGCTTTCGAAGTTACCAATTCATGTCAGGACTTTGGGCTACACCTGGCGGAGACTTGATTCCTTTCTGTTCGTTCCAGGCTTTTGGTACCCTACTTTTATGACATAAGACTCTACTTTTTTTTGAAAAAGGAAGACATTATTGTCAATTTGATTAGTTTTAAATAGTGGAAGTAGTTCTTTTCTTAATATTTGACAGTGTTTTTGGATCATTCAACCGTTCATCAACAAGAATCACCTCAGGTCGCTCTCTAAACCAGACAGCGTCTAACACCATTACTCAAATCCCTTCATGTTTCATAGTCACCTGCAGACATTCAATGTTCTAAGTCTCATTCTTATTTCTCCAAACATTCATATAACTAAATTAAAGATTATCAAATTTCATAATTTTTACTCTCGAATTCTCTTACCCAATCTATACGCGTGTTTCTGTTAACTTCTGAGATCAAGGACTTCTTTCGTGCAAATGTTCTTTGAAAAACTGGGTCTTTCAACATTTTTCTTACCACATGGCAACATTTCCATGATATTGGCAACATCTCTGACGCTCTGACAACGGTTTTTGATGACATCTCTCTTCAGCGTCATTTTTATTCGCTGGGACACCTTGCTTGATCTTCCTAAAAGTTGTTCCTCATGACAACGACCTTCTTCATTATATTTCTTGAAAATATTTTTGACCGTTTGATGAATAAACTGGAAAAACGTATCGATTCCTCCATTTAACTTGACACACTTGTGCCTTTCTATAGTTCACTCTCGTTAAAATTTGCTAATTTCCTTAATTCCACGAACTTCATTGAAAATATAAGTCAACGATCGTTCATAGTTAAGAGTAGCTTGTTATCAACACGGTATTGTCTAAGAAAAAAAGAAACATTATTACACAAGGCAAAACTACTGTAATCAGGGGTCGTTAAAAAAATTATAGCCATAGCCTACTGAATATATATATATATATATATATATATATATATATATATGTGTGTGTGTGTGTGTGTGTGTGTGATATATATATATATATATATATATATATATACCCACACACACACACACACATATATATATATATATATATATATATATATATATACTGAATAATATAGACATATTATGCCTATTTTTACAATGATATTTTCTCTTTCATCAGTTGCTTGAAGTCAAGAGAAGGCACTGTACGTTTTTCCTACCCAAGTATTTGCAATCTCCATCAAGAGTATCTACAGTATATATATATATATATATATGTGTGTGTGTGTGTGTGTGTGTGTGGTGTGCGTGTGCGTGTGCGTGTGTGTGTGTGTGTGTGTGTGTGTGTTAAGCATAAAACAATAATCCTTTTATAAAATAACAAAGTCTGTCTACTTATAATGGCTTTCCAATTTCTAACTATGATGCTTTATGTCAGGAATAAACATTGCTAAACTTTACAAATTTTATAATCTTTATTCCTGATGTAAATAGATAGTAGCATGTATAAATGCTACGTCCATGTTTTTCAGTTTGACTGTTGCGGATGACATCACTTTTAACTGATTTAAATTTTAATTCCAGCAAACTAAAATGCCCTGGATTTGACAAACACCTCTTGCTTAATCGCTTGCAATCATTGATATCGACTTTTATGACAGTCGAAAGTACTCGAACAACATTTTTAATTCTAATGTAAAACAACTTAGACAAAAGTTGGAAAGACAACATGAAAAGTTTACTCGACAGAACTTTTTGCTTATATATATATATATATATATATATATATACTCTTATTACGATTGAGCTCTCTAGAGAAAAAAAAATTGAAAACAGTTTCCACTTCTGCGATATATGCATTTCTCTAGGAATGAATTGAGTCCTTTCGGTGACTGTCGTGTGTATGCACTGCTTATATACAAGACGTTAAAATTTCCCTTTATTCCATGCGCCTATGGCTTAGAGGGTCGCGACTCCGACTAACATCAAATCGGTCGAGTTTTGATCCCGGCCAGAATCCGGCCAGAAGCTTGCGGATGAGTCTAACACACTGATGAGTTGTGATACAGGGAAACAGGCTTGTATGTAGATGACTAACCTATATCTATATCGATGAAAATGTACTTGTCCGTTTGTTCCTATCCGCTAATCTAGAAAACGGCTGCACTAATTGTTTTGAAATTTTACTATAGTATTTTAATCGAATAAAAGCGTGTTTTTATATAATTTATATTAAAAAATATTACAATATTAAAAAATATTTTTTTATTATTTCTATTCTGGTGGGGGTAAACAGCAGAAATCCCTTCCCTTTAAAAAATATCCTATTCATTTTTTTTTCAAGGAATTATTATCGACATCCCATTTATTTCGTTGGTTTAATAAGTTTTTTTTGTTTTTTTTAACCTAAGCTGTTTTTTAAAATTCCACATTTAAGCCTTTTTATTATTATTTCTGATTTTGGCGGGAATAAAGAGCTGGAATCCCTTCCCTTTTAAAAAAGAAAAATCTATTCATTTTCCTTCAACGAATTATTATCGATTTTCTATTTATTTCATTGGTTTAGTTAATAAATTTCTTCTTTTTTTTAAACCTAGGCCTTTTTTTTTATTAATATTACTATTTTGGCGGGTGTAAACAACAGAAATTCTTTCTCTGTCAGGTGGGGTTCTGGCCTTCCGTCTGGGTCCGAAATGACCAATAAAGACCGAATAAGACCAGTTTAGACCGGTTTTGAACCTATCCACCGCGGTGGATAGGTAATGTTTTGACCAGTACCTGGGCGTACGCGCTCAGGTTCTCCACATTAAAAAAGACCTTGTTTCTCATCTCTCTCAAGTGGAGAAAACGAGTAAATATCTCTCGATATCTCATTCTTTTTTTTAAACCTACGCTTTTTTTCATTATTATTTCTAAATTTGGCGAGTGTAAACAGCAGAAATCTCTTCCTCTTTCAAAAAAATAAAGTTTTCTGTTCATTTTCTTTCAACGAATTATTATCAATATTCCATTTATTTCGTTAGTTTAGTAAATAAATTTCTTTTTTTTTTCTTTTAAACCTAGGTCTTTTTTATTAATATTTCTATTTTGGCGGGCGTAAACAACAGAAATCTTTTTCATTAAAAAAAACATTTCTATTGATTTTTTTCCACGAATTATTTTCAATATCCCATTTATTTCGTTGGTTTAGTAAATAAATTTCTTCTTTTCATTTTTTTTTTTTTTTACCTAAGCGATTTTCTATTTCTTATTTGTCAGGCCTAAATGACAGACTCTCTTTAAAAAGTTTTCTTTTCCTTTTTTTTCAAAGAATTAATATCAATAATACACTAAACGTTCATGTAAAAAAAATTTCTGAAAAATTTATTAATTTAACATTTTTCTGTGGGTGCTCACTTCGTCATACACGTTCAGAGTAAAATAAATCCCCATTTTTTATGCTTTTTTTTTTTGCTAAAAACCAAGGGTTTTTTTGTTGCTTTCGTTTTTTCAGAAAACTACAAACTTCCTTTTGTTCTTCCTATCTAGTCAAAAATGAAGAGAGGGGACTTAAAATTTTGAAATGTTGATTATCGGCTCTGAACGAGAAACCGGGGAGCCGAGTTCGAATTCCAGTTGAATCCATCGTATTCACTTACGCGCAAATACCCTTGGGAAAGGTATTAATCCATCTCTTCCTTCCAGTTATGGGTTAAATAACAGGACAGATTGGGTTCTATAGCCTTGGCCGGCAACCAGTCTACCGCAGAAAGCAATGGCAACCTACTGCGGGATAATCTCTTTCGAGACATGATCGCCCAAGCGTGTATCACGTATGGCACTTAACTGACTGACTGAATCTCAGTGCAAAATATATGCTTCAATTCATAACGATAATGCCTCGCAGAAGGTTAAACTTAGGTCGTCTTACTTGCAAAGCGAAAGAAGTGCAATGATTTATTGCAAATCAATGTGAGGAAGAACAGGCATCAGCGAACCGGCAAAGAAGACAAAGAATGGTTCAGATACGTGCCGAGGAAGCAGCAGAGTGGCGCGTAACCAAACTAGAGGATGCATGATTGCGAGCATGGCTATCGCGTTCTGCAGCTTCTAATCTGCTTCGTTCTCAACAAAATGAACGCGGCAGGCTGAGAGTGGCTGAAAGACGTCAACGAGAAACAACAGATCAACGTCAAATACGACTCTCTGCAAACAAGACAATCTCTATATCTGCACAGACAGTGGAACAACTAAAAATATTGTGTACTCACAAGTATTGGGAAATTAAATGTGCAGTTTCTCTTTTCTTTTTCCAATTAACCAAATCGGTCGAGTTTCGATCCAGGCCAGAAGCAAGTGGATGTATCTAGCCACACTGATGAGCTGTGATACAGCAAAAACGATTTCTATGTGGATGGCTAATATATATATATATATATATATATATATATATATATATATATATATAATTATTGTTAATTAGTTTTCGGTCATAATTAGATTAGATCAATATACAGTTGTATTAAAAAGTTCTCAATATATATGTATTGTATAATGTCGAGCTTTTGAATATTTTGCATTTGGAATATATATCTAGAGCAATAAGAAATATTTAGAAGAAAACTCAACACATAATTAAACGGTTATAAATGCAAAATATATTTCAGCAAAAATTACATCCAGTTTTGTCAGACCTAAAAAATCAAATATATATAATGCTTAAATGTTATTTTTAATAGATACTTTAATTTGAATAGACGCACTGTTTCGTTTATTCATTAAACAGTATATATATTTTCATCTACCAGTCTGATTTTCAAAAAAAACTTACTTAAAAAGCATGCGTTCTCCGGCATGATTCGAATTTGACTTCCCCAAATGAAAATCACCATTAGATCTGACGTACTTTAACCTCTTAGGTATGAAACACTTCCTGGTTAAACAAAGCCAGATTCGTACTTTAGAACACAGACCATTCCTGATTTTACGAAATATGCACCTGTGCTCAATTTCGTATCTTAACGTATCTTTCTTATATATATATATATATGTTTTGGAACATATACATAATTTTTCTATATATATTCACGACAAAGGTACGTTTGTTTCGACATTGAAACTTCAATGTCTCATCACTTGGACACACTAGTTAGTAGCATAAACAAATCTAATAAAGTCTTTGTCAAATCGGACAAACCATCAAATTTCTACAAAATAGATCCCAAGGAGTACAAAAACCTGATTAAGAAAAATTTAACTAAAAATACAGGAAAATTAACACGGAGCACCAACACCACATAGACAGGATAAACCAAGCAGACAAACAAATTACGGATAAATTAAAAATAAGAGACACACCGCCTGACGAGACATTGAAGTTTCAATGTCGAAACAAACGTGCCTTTTCGTGGATATTTATAGAAAAATTATGTACATGTTGTAAATATAATTTACTAGCAGTATAGTCTGGCGTTGCTCGGGTGTAATGCAAGCTTTAAAACTAATCCATGGTCCTGGAGCTCAGATTCTTTGGACGTTAAAAAGCAATACTTGTTTCCAGTTAAAGCGAAACCGTAGACTGAAAGAAAAATGAATGGATGTCAGTCAAATTTTGACTTCCTGGTATCAAAATCAAATTTTCTGCACTATTGTAAGAACTGCAATCTTGAAACTTCTTAATATCGTTTCTTATGGCTTTGTCTATGAGTGTATCAATTTTGATTAAAATTGGACCACTCCTTCTATAACCCGATTTTTTCTATTATTGATTTTCGATATTTATCGTGGGTACCTCGACACAAAACCTAGCTAAAATCACTCACAGACGCTTACAGTACAACTGTGTAAATTTTCAAGGAAATCGGTTCAGCCGTTTCGGAGTCTATAGGTAAGGGATACACACACACATACACACACACAGACAAAGTTCCATTTATAAATAAGTTTAGACAATAAATATTCACAGCTCTATATATTATATATCGAGCAGTGTTTTAAATTAATATTTTGGACGTTGTAAGAATTCTTTCTTCGTTCTGTATTCACTCGTATATATATATATATATATATATATATATATATATTCATGGCTTCTGCTCTGACGAACTTAAGTCACTGGTACCCCTGCCACATGAGTTTACTCGTGCAACCAGACTGGCAACTGGGTCCAACCCGTTCACAGTTAAAGCAACTAATTGCAGCCGACAATTCTACTCCATCAGGTTCTTTCCTCGCACTTTCCGCCTGTGGAACTTCCATATTCTTGCTTTCCTAACGGCTACAACCTCTAAGAATTTAAATACAATGTCAATACCTCTCTCTTATCCACTTGACTCCAGTTCTTTCTACATCACCCTCTATATCTTTTTCTTTCCCTGCAACATTTGCAACTGTCATCACATCTGTACTCCTATTCTTCTCGCTCTTTTCTCTGACACTCTGACGCATCCTGTAACTGGTTGGTCTTTTTCTTTACTCTCCTCCTATCTAATCTTTTTCTCTTATGTAGCCTTCTGGGGTGAAATGATTATATATGTATATGTATGTATGTGTGTGTGTGTGCATGTGTGTGTGTGTGTGTGTGTGTGCATTTATGCAGCATATATTCATTCAAACATGTTCAATTGTATAATATAGTCATGTTATGTCTATTTCTATTTACAATGATTCTTTCTATTTCTCTAACCAGTTTCTTCAAGATGAAATTAATCAAAGAAGGCACCGTAGTATATTCCCTACCCAAGTACTTTCCGTCTTCTCCAAGATGTCAGGTGTGTATTATAAAGGCAACTCTTGAGGATTCTCTTGGATTGTTGTAAAGTACTTGGATAGGAAAAAATGCAATGCTTTCCTTTGACATCAAGAAACTGTTTAGGGAACTATAAAAGTTCATTCTAAAAATAAATATACATAACATGTCTATATTATTCAATGAAAAATGTTTGAACACACACACACACACACACACACACACACACACACATATATATATATATATATATATATATATATATATATATATATAATGTCAGGTAGAAATGTTACTTTTCAGTCACGTGTAAAATGAAATCACGTATTCAAACGCAACCGCTACGAACTTTTTATACAAATCAGTTTCAGTTAAGTGCCATACGTGATACACGCCTGGGCGATCATGTCTGGAAGTTTGTCAGAAAATTATCCCGCACTAAGTGGCCATTGCTTTCTGCGTAGACTGGTTGCCACCAAAGCTATAGAACCCAATCTGTCTTTATATTTAACCCATAACTAGAGGGAAGAGACAATTTAATACCTTACTCATGGGTATTTGCATGTTAGTGAATACAACGAATTCAAATAGAATTTGAACTCGGCTCCCCAATTACTCGTTCCGAGCCGATATCCACTGCACCACAACGCACAAAAACCCGTAAATGCATATAAAATGTTTTATATAAGATACAAGATAAAACAGACATAACACGCACAAAAAAGCATCATCGATATACAAAGTGTACAAATTAATCAACAAAAACTATTTCAAAATGATTTATGAGAATCCAAATATCTGCGGGTGCGTGTATGTATGTATGTATGTATGTATGTATGGACATATGACGGTCCAGCAACTTAGTTCTAAATCCGACAGCCAGATTGCTCTGACATATTTGATGAAAATGGTGAAGGCTTTTGCAAAAGCAATCACAATTTTCGGAAGCGCCGAAAACGGAGAAATACCGCACATGGTGAGTGTGTCACAAGGTCTCCTAACGACCCTCCTCGGGTTTTGAATTCACAATCATCCTTCTTCTGTAATGGTTTCTAATCAAGGCAAAATCAACTATTTAACTTATAGCTGACTGTTAGGGACAAAGAGATGGATTCATAGCTTTCTCAACTCGACAGGAACTCGAATTCGTCTCTCGGATGCCTCATTCCGAGAAGCTATTCATTGCATATATATATATATATATATATATATATATATATATATATATATATATATGTATTGGGTGTGTATAGTGATAATATACATGCTAAAAAAGTTTACCTTCTTCTACTGTGCGCCCATGGCCCAGAGGTAGAATCGCCGACTGACGCCACTTCGGTCGGGTTTCCATCTTGGGTTAGAAGCAATGGGATGTCTACCCGTACTGATGAGTTGTGATACAGCGAAACAGATCTGTCATCCGGATGACTATATATTTATATGTATATACTTTAGACCAAAAGTTTAGGGTCACTTTGCGATTTAAGAATTAATAAATAACTATTTTGGTTTAATTAACGCCTAAGCTAGAATGCTAAAACTGTTTAACACTTTGGTGCATGGCATCCAGTTTTAGAAAGTGTTTACCTAAAATTCACCCCCTTAGCAACAAAGGTATATTAGACAGAAAAAGTTAACGTTTAAGAAACCTTTTTGTAGTAACCACTCAATGTTGCTGTTATTCAATATATTATGGCCTCGAAGAATGTTGAAAATGACACGCATCTTCAAGTTAAAGACGATTCTTCGAAATCCAGACAATGACCCTAAATATTTTGGCCTAGAGTATATATATATATATATATATATATATATATATATATATATATATGCGGTGAAGATATAGATTCGTGTAAAATCTTCTGTACAATAAAGACGGGAGCTGAAGGTGGCTCGCCTGAAATAGGCCCACACTTCCACTTAATCATGAAATAACGTGTCTGGCTTAATTTCTACATATATAGGAAGATCAAAGAAAGGAGCGATCTTCTGGTGGACATAGGAATCACTTCAAGGACAATCCCAATACCTCCCTTATTCATTACATCTCTTTTACCTCCTAGGAAGAAGCTGCACAACTCCGCTTTGCCTGGCGCCATTCAGTCAAAACAGACGTAGCAGACTTCGAAATGCAACGCATCCTAGAACTGTAGCAAAAGCGACAATGCTGGAAGTGCAGATCAAGCCCCGCTTCCCACACAGAGCGAACATAGCCCTGAGTAGCCATCTCGCACCCCTAATAGCTAGTAGTAATGGGTGAAGAAAAATGGTCATTTTCGTTCGCGAAGGATGAACATCACACACACACACACACACACACACACACACACACACACACACAAACGCACGCACGCACACACAGGCACTCACACACATACACGCACTCACACATACACACAGACACAAGCACACACAAATGCACACACTCACACACATATACACACACAAACGCACGCACACACACGCACTCACACATACACACACGCACACACACACACATATATATATATTAAATTACTCAATACCATGAACGTTGCGTTCATAACTAAAAATGAACATTGCGGTCAAAACGCAGCAGTGACAGTCTGTTATATTTTTAAATACAATCTTGAAGCTATGTGTCTTTTATTATAGATCTAATCTTTATATATCCCGGAAATTGGTTCATTATATGTATTAATGGATATTGTATTATGCTATAAAGATAATTAAGTTAGTGGTAACGGTTTTATTTTTAGATTTTCTCGAAAATTTCTAAAAGATGAATAAAGACTCCAAACTTGATAAAAACAAAGTTTTATCGTCAAAATGTTTATGCTATTATTAAGAACGCGAAAGTATCTTTTTTATTATTGAATTTCATTTTTTAATCCTTTTTTGTACATTCGAAAGTTTGGTTGAAAATGGGAAAAGATCAGTATAGGGATTTTTTTTTTGCGTTGAATACATATTGTTTTAGAAATTCTTGCAAAAATTAAATTATTGTCATATTAATTAAATTTTCTGAACTTATTAACAAATGAATAAAATTAGTGTTGAACTCTTTTTTTTCAGAAAGTCTTGGTCAAAATATTTTTACATCGGTTATTTCTACGTATTTAGTTTTATGAAATTTCAAGATATTAAAATATCAGCTTCTTTATATATATATATATACACACACACACACACACACACACACACACACACACACACACACACATATATATATATATATATATATATATATATTAATTATTTCACCCCAAGCAAAGCAGTTTTACTGCCACTGGTGCGCAAGGGGTTACATAGGGGAAAAGTGATGAGAAAGAGGAGTAGATTATAGGGGGTGTTAGGAAGAGGGTAATAAAAGGATGAGAATACTGGTGTGATGGGCTGGAGTGGATGGGAAAAGTGCTTGAGAGAAAGTCAATGAGATTGGCGATGACTATTGACCTTACATTTAAATTCTTGGAGATTGTAAGTGCTAGGGAAGCAAATATACGGAAGAGAATTCCACAGGCGGGAAGTGCGAGAAAAGAAGCTGTTAGAGAAGAAATTGCGGCTACATTTTATCGGTTTCACTGTAAAATGGCGGACCTATTAACTAGTCTAGTAGCTCGAGTAAATTCGTACATAGTGGGCATTAGTGAACTAAGTTCATTGGAGCAGAAGCCGTGAAAGTTTTGTAGAAGAGACACAGGGAAGCCACATTGCGCCGTATCTGAGCTACCAAGTCGGAATCGATTACATTTCACATTCTCCGTTGGATTTTGTTAAAAACCCAGAGGTAAATAGCAGGGATATCCGACCAGATGTGTCAGCAGTATTCAATGAACGGGAGGATGGTAGATTTATATATGTGCAGGATGGAATTAGACGAGAAAAACTTCCTGTGGAACCAACCTTCCGAGTACCAGATTTAGCTATGGATTCCATGTAGTCATTTTACTTGAGTTCGGCTGATAGATTTAGGCCGAGGAGGCGCAGTGTTCTGCTTTCAGGGAGACTAGCCTGATCCATTCTGATGGGGTGGGGAGTAGAAACGGTTTGTTTATGTTGGTTAAAGGATAGTAACTTCGTTTTGGAAGCATTAAAATTTACGAACCATTTCTTACCCCAATACACCACTGACTGGAGGCCTTTTTCAAGATCTGCAGCGAAATTTGCTTTGTTAGCCTTGGCAGATTTCTTATTGAGACAGGATTCAATTTTGAGTCGTCAACATAAATGCCTACTTGGGATCTGATTACATCAGGGAGATCCTTGATCCTGATCAGAAAAAGCTTCTAAATAATAATTGATAAATGCTTCGAACACTTTGCCAGAATGTTGTAAGATGCTGATAGGCCGATAATTAGAGGGGTCAGAGGTGTGTCCAGATTTTTTGGAAACAGGTATACAAAGGACTTCCAGCACGCAGAAAAGCAAGAAGCAGCGAGGCGGTAGCTATTGATTTTGGAAAAGACAGGGGGAGAGTTCAGAGGCACAAAGTTTTTGGAACGATGACTGGAATTCTATCACCTCCAATTGACTTATGAGAATCAAGCTTAGAAGTTATGTTACAAATCAGAGATGAGGTTACATAAACATCACTCAGCTGAACATCGGTTCTAGGTGAGAAGTCGGCTGTGGGTACTCCAGGCAAGACAAGTGGGAATTTGGAAAAGAATTTACGAGCAAAGCACTCAATCTTGTTTTTCCCATGTGGCTGTGATGACATCAAATTAATTGACTAGAGGAGGGGTCGTGGAGTTTGCTCTGTTTAGCGCACTTTTGCAGAGCCGCCAGTAATCTTTGAAACCAAACCTTCGAAATGCTAGACAATGCTTGATTCTATCAGCAAACGGCAGCTTAGCATCATTTAAAATATGCTTGCATTAATTACAAGCAGAAACAAAAATGTCCCCATTGCAATCAGGCGTGACGCTCCAATAAAGCCGAAAGAAGAGATTCCTGTGAGCAGTGGCGGCCGAGATTCTAGAAGGAAAGCGTGTCTTTTCAGGGTTACTGAGGAAAGGCGTGGAAATATCCACCACTTGCGTGAGAGAGTGAGGGGTTAAGAAGTTCAAGGTTTGGACGCCAGCAAGTTCAGTGACAGAGTTTTTTTAACAAACTTGGCATGGTGGGCATTAAAGTCACCGAACACAAGTATATTAGCAAATGGGTGAGAGGAAATGTCCTAGATTATATTATTTGAAATACTATGCATTATGAAACAGTCAGCAGAGTAAAGGGAGCTTTAGAAAAAATATTGATAGCTGAGCTAAATATATTAAGACGGAGACAGATATAAGAGCAGATGGGTGATTCAAGCAAAATCACCCTAGCTAGAGGAAGATGTTCGCGAAAATAAATTCCCAGGCCATGCATGTGGACATTAGAAGGGAGCTGGCACAGACGTCAGCATCATCCATGCGCGACATGGCACAGCAAGAACTCCGTTATTATGTAACTGTTGATCATAGCTGCCTGTCTAGACGTTACGCACGATTTTGGGCTGCTAACTATCAGTCGGAAGCAGCAACTAGAAAACTGCCAACCCGGTACCCTCATTAAATTAAATTTATTATTTCCAGTAAACAAAATACTTTCTGGTTTATTTCAAACAGAAATTATATTGATTGAATGTAAAAGTTTGGGATTTTTTCACTTTTTGAATTTTGCCGCCTTTTTTGAGCGATCGACACATTTGTACACAAGAGTTAATTCTCGGTTTTAAAAATCCTGCAAAAATAAAATATATATCTGTGGCACATTATTTTCTGAAAGGTAGCAAATTTTATGTTAAATTAATCTGATTTACACAAGTATTACTTATTTATAACGTGAAATTTAGAATAAAACTATTTCTTAATCACAAATTTGAAGTTTTTGACCTGTTCGCGCCGAAAATCAAGAACTTGTTGACAGTTTCTTGATTAGAGATAAAAGTGAATGGCGTTTATAAGTGACAAAATTGTACAAATTATTTTTCGGGTGAGGGAGGAAACTCTGACAAGTTTAATTTGCATATAGAAATTACCATACAAAAAAAAACCTTGAAATGCACAAAAAAAATTAAATTATTTTAAAAATATGGAGACAGAACAATTTTTATTAAACTTTTCAATTTTCTATAGGCAATATAATCATCATCAATTCTTAACTAAAAGTCTAACCGCAACAGTTCTTTGAAGATTTTAAAGATAATTTTGAAATTTTATAAATTATTATAATTACAAAAACAAAGAAATGAAAAGATTTTTTTTTTAAATTTCATTAATTAACGAAAAATAAATTTTTCTTCAGACTATTATGTCTTTAATTATTATTATTTATTCCAGCACTTAAAATCTTATCAAATTAAATAATATCAGAGTTTTATTGCATTTTTATTTTACTCTTCGGAGCAGATTTTCGGATACAGAGGCAAAATTTAAAAGAAAAATAGATTATTTATTTTTCTCAATGAGTTCTGCGTTAATTAGCAAAATTATAGACCGTAATACTTAAAAATTAAATAAAATTTCAAGGATTTACGTGGAGAGGTTAACAGAGGTAAAAAAAAAGAAGTTTTTTCCAAGATTTCTAAAAATTAATAATTTCAAAAATAATTTCATTTGTTTATGAATGAGTACTGAAAGTTTCATTAAAATCCGACAATTATTTGATTTTTGCGAGAATTTCCAAATTAATTTGTTTATCA
The DNA here is from genome assembly GCA_037127315.1 of Ascarosepion bandense. Taxonomy (NCBI): domain Eukaryota; kingdom Metazoa; phylum Mollusca; class Cephalopoda; order Sepiida; family Sepiidae; genus Ascarosepion; species Ascarosepion bandense. Next base: position 458,931 of record JBBBDQ010001511.1, on the reverse strand, counting down.
ACGGAAAAAAGTGGTTTTTCGTTGTAAACAGTTGTAATATTTTGGTTACTGAAATTAAAACAAGATTTTCTGCCAAAATTTCGAACATGTTAGAAGGAATTCAAATTTTTTTTTTAATAATTAAAAATTACTTTGATCTTTCCTCTGAATAATAATTAAAACATTTTTATTGAAAAAGTTCGTTTTTATTAAGTTTGGGACTCTTATTATTATTTTATTATTAAGCTGTTTTTTGTTGTTGTTTTTTTTTTTTGCGATTTAGTTAAGGTACCTCATTGAATGGCATAATTTGTATAGCGGTTTAATTTCCCCTAAAAATTGCGATGAATTTCCGACCAACCCAATATTTACAATGTTCCGAGTAACTTGCCCTCTCTATCTAGCACTCCTAGAAATGCTGACGTATAAGTCAATCCTTAAACTGCTGAGCTGTTCGTTAAGGTTTATTCCTCTGTAATCCTGATAAATCGACCCGACAAGAAAAAAAGGAAATAGTAGAAGAGAAAGAGAAAGAGAAAAAGAAAATAAGGGCGGCCCTATAAATCTGTCAAGTGGATATATGATGGATGAGAAGAGATTCAGTATATTTTTAAAAACAATCGACGTATCCAACAGCATTTACCGTATCTCCACTCATATTTGTCAGTCATTCGGAACTAATGAGATATTTATGAAATCTTGTTTGGTGGCTGAGATGGTTGTGTAGTTGCTCCTGGTGCTTCCAGTTGATTAGTTAAGTGCCATACATGGTCCACGCTTTCGAAAGAGACATGACTGATTGGGCAGAAGATTATCCGGCAGTAGGTTGCCATTGCTTTCTGTGGTAGACTGGTTGCCAGCCAAGACTATAGAACCCAATCTGTCCTGTTATTTAGCCAATAACTGGAGGGAAGAGACAGATTAATACCTTTCCCAAGGGTATTTACGCGTAATTCGAACTCGGCTCTCCGATTTGTCTTTATTGTGAGCAACGACGAAATTTTAGAGATAGTAGAAAAAAAAAAGAAAGTCATATACTTAAAACATTTAAAAAGACCTGGCATTTGTCGAACACATAATAAGAAAGAAGCGATGAGGAAAGAACGCATTGAAGGCAAGAGGAGCAGAAGAAAAAATAGCAGATAATATCTCTTACGAGCTTGTTTAAATTTATGGCAAAACACGCTTTGGGAGCGATCGCTAAATAGACAAAATTTACTAAGAGCTACAAAGGCCAGGGACTTGTGTAGAGCCATGATCACCAACGTCGGCACATCGAAGAATAATTGAATTGTTAAATTCACTATTTCTTTCCTTATTTTTCACAGAAATTTTAACTGTTCGGATTCCAAGTAGAATTTTGTCCCCTTTTTTGTCAAACTTCGTAGTTGCTTTTTTTTTTTTATAATCGTATCATCCCGAGCAAGGCGGTAAGGCCACTGATGTGCAGGGGGCTACGTAATAGTGGAAAGTTTGGAAAAGAGAAAGCCGGAAACCACATCCTAAACAGGGAACAAGGGATGAGCCTCTTAACCTGTTCAATAGACGTGGGTGGAGTGTGAACCGGTCGATATATAGATCTATCTACTCCAATTGAAAAAAAAAAAACAAAGTGAGAAGATTGGAAAAGAGAAAGCCGGAAACCACATCCTAAACAGGGAACAAGGGATAAGCCTCTTAACCTGTTCAATAGACGTGGGTGGAGTGTGAACCGGGCGATAGATAGATCTATCTACTCCAAAAAAAAAAAAAACAAAAAAAAACAAAGTGAGAAGATTGGAAAAGAGAAAGCCGGAAACCACATCCTAAACAGGGAACAAGGGATGAGCCTCTTAACCTGTTCAATAGACGTGGGTGGAGTGTCAACCGGGCGATAGATAGATCTATCTACTCCAAAAAAAACAAAAAACAAAAAAAAACAAAGTGAGAAGATTGGAAAAGTGTAAGACGGAAACCACATCATAAACAGGGAACAAGGGACGAGTCTCTTAACCTGTTCAATAGATGTAGGTGGAGTGTGAACCGGGCGATAGATAGATCTATCTACTCAAAAAAAAAAAACAACGTGAGAAGATTGGAAAAGAGAAAGCCAGAAACCACATCCTAAACAGGGAGCAAGGGATGAACCTCTTAACCTGTTCAATAGACGTGGGTGGAGGAATCAACCCATATATGCCACAATGAATCCTGCAATTTCGTCATAATGAAAACGAGATTTGATGCAACAAAGATGTGATTCTCAGTATCCCTCAAGAGAATCACATCTTTGTTGCATCAATTCTCGTTTTCATTATGACGAAATTGCAGGATTCATTGTGGCATATATGGGTTGATATGACAACACTTCAGCACTCATTTTGTTTCTAACAAATATCTTTATACTGTGCTTAGTTCCAGAAAAGCATATTTGCTAGATAAATAAATGTTTGTATATGCTTGATGTTTCTTCTAATTTGTGACTATACATGCCTAGTCGTTCTGCCTCCTTACAACTGATGTTCAGTCCCTTTTCACTACCTCTCCGGTCTTGGGGCCATATTACATTATCATCTCGTACGATTCTTGATGTTAAGCAACAGTCAGTTGATAGATGGATGATCAAACTTAGGAATATAAGTTGTTGTCACTCTGGATTTGCAGATGCTGTAATGCACAAGTCAGTTAAGTGCCATATGTGATACACGATAAGGCGATCATGTCTCGAAAGTGTCATGACTGATTGGGCAGAAGATTTTCCTGCAGTAGATTCCTATTACTTTACTGCCAACCAAGTCTACAGAACCCAATCTATCCTTTTAATCAACTCATAACTAAAGGTAGAAGCGACGGATTAATAAAATTGGAAATCAGGGACCTTAGTTCTAATTTCAATCCTATTCGTTATACTCACTTACACGCGAGCAAATATCATTGGGAAAGTTTTGAAGTCATCCCTTCTCTACCCAGCTATGGATTAATTAGTAGGAATTATATAATGCATACAGTATATATATATATTTTCTGGATTTAAATAACCTGCAAAAGATTGATAAGCCGGAAAAAATCAAATCAATTCTTCCTATACTACCTCCTCTCTGCGTTTCTGCAGCACCTTTCTGCGCTGTAGGAATTATATAATGCTTAAAATTTAAACATATTTTCTGGTTTTAAATAACATGTAAAAGGTTGTTAAACCGTAAAAAATTCAAATTAATCCTTTCTATAGTACCTCCCCTGAGAGTTTCTGCAGCATCTTTCTGTTCTGTAAGAATTATATAATGCTTACAATTTAAATATATTTTCTGGATTTAAATAATCTGTAAAAGGTTGATAAGTCGTAAAAATGTCAAATCACTCCTTCCTATACTCCCTCCTCTAATTGTTTCTGTAGCATATTTCTGTGCCTACTGCAGCTAAAAGAAAAACTTTCTTTAAATATAACGTATATATTTTTTATTTTTTGGATATTTTACAAGAACGTAAAACATAAGTGTCCGTTGGCTTAGCAAAATCACCATCGATTAACCGTAGTAAATGCTACACTTCACCCAAAGAACGTTTACCCAGTCATCGGGTCTAGAATACACTGACTGTGGCCCCTGTCGTCGGGCTAAGACAACACAGTAAAGAATCTTATCAATTGACTCAAATATAATCGACTAATATTTAACTATTCCCGAATCAAATAAATGATTATAGACGCAAATATAAACGCCCTATATTTATTTATCATCCAAATGATTACAAAGAAGTACCAGACCAGATATGACAACAATCTTCAATACATGAACGAATGGTTGAAACCCAAGCATCACAGTTAATTTTGAATTCTATATTCTTTTTCATATCAGTATAGTATGTGCTCTATCGCAGTTACGAATAGTTTAGAATTCAGAATTCTCTTTTTTCTAGACTGGTTGCCAACCACAGCTAGCGAACATAGTCTGCCCTACTTTTTTATGCATTGCTAGGTAGAAAATAACAGTATTTATTTTTATTAATTTAAGTGCATGTTTCCTTTATAGAATTATTTAATTTAATTTTTGTAGTTCTTTAACTGAGCGTAAAATAATATAACTCAAATTATTGTCGTGTTACAGCGGCAAGATTTTGCCAGCGAAAACAGTTTGTGCAATCGCTTCTGATGTCAGTCAACTGGAGTACAGTGTTTAAATACGTTTGTGACAATTCGAGTTCGAAAGATTATTTCTCAATTTACAAAAATAAATATTGATTAGCATTTAAAGTCTTGTCTTTTTCGAAGATACAATCGATTTTATACTTTTATAAGTCTGCCATTTGCCTATTCATTGAATATTATTGTCACGTCTGGTCTTGTGCTTCTGCTGTCTATTTAGAGATTTCTGATGAATACAAAGAAGGATATATGCAATATTATCAGTCATGAACAGGCAAGTCGATTAATTCACTTTGCCATCACCCTAACGTAGCTTCCTTGTGATTTTTCTATAAATATTTTCATGGTAATTGTTCTGGTCAGCGTTCCTCTTCGGTAACTCGATTTTACAAAATTTATCGCAGTGCACTGGGATGTAGTGGATATCGCCTTGGAATTAGAAATCAAAATGCCGGGTTCGAATTCCAGTTGAAGTATTAATCCATCATTTCTCCCTCCAGGCATGGGTTAAATAGCAAGAGCGATTGGATTATATAGCCTTGATTGACAACCAGTCCATCGCAGAAAAAATGGCAACCTACGGTGGAAAAATCTTCTGCTTAGTCAGTCACGGATCGAAAGGGACATGATCGCCCAAGCGTATGGCACTTACTAACTAGCTTCACATCATTTTACTGTGGAAATGACTCGATGTAATCGCAAGCTATATGCTAACAATTTCTTCTCTCGCTCTTCTCGCTTATGGAACGATCTTGGGGCTTCTTGCTTTCCACTCAACTTTGATTGATAAAAATTTAAGTGTAATGTGAATCGTTATCCTTAACTTTTAATTTTCTGACTTTTATTATCCTCTCTTCTTTTTCAAGCAAGTTCACCCCACCCACCAAAGAGTAGTAGAGTCTCTGGGACACAGGGGATTATTGGGTGTGGTAGAAAACACAGAACATTACTAAGCAGCGAGAACAAAAGAAGAGTAATCGAGAAGGCAATAGATAGCGGATGGTATTGCACTGAAATGATTGAAAATTTAAGTTGGCTGGAAAGCATAAAGCCTGAGGGGAGTTCCACATGCGAGAAAAGAAACAGTTGTTTTTCTTTTTCTCTTACTCTTTCACATTCAGTAAACCCTTGTGTCTTAGTGGCTTTATTACCTTACTTTGGGTGAAATGATTTTTAAAAATTTTACATTATAATAGTAGAACGTTTAACGACACAAAAAATAAAATCATCTTGCCGTGTTCATATTTTTACTGCGTCTGTTTCGTTCATTTTCATTCATGCCATTGAAAAAGCCATGAATCCATCACCCTCCAACTGTGCGTTAAATTGTAACATGGATTAGGTTTTTCTTCGATTGACTAGCAACCTCCGAAGGAATATGATAATTCTGAATTCAAAACCAACAAAAAAATGAATAGCGTCAATCAAGCTATCTTGCCCTAGATACGCACATTACTACTATGCTGACATCACATTTGGCGAATTAAAGAACTGATGGTGTCATGATCATTCTCAAATAATTTTCTAAAGGAATATGCAATTTAAGTAAAAAGGGGTCTCATATAAAACCTGGTAAAACGTTTTAACTAAATAAGCAATTTCAATATTATATAAATAAAAGTAATTTTAAATAAAAACTGGAAATCTTTGTAATAACATAATACAATGCGTTCAAACGCTTTTAAATAAAGCGATATATATATATATATGTGTGCGTTGTGGTCCAATGGATATCAGCTTGGAACGTGAAATTGGGGAGCCGAGTTCGAATTCCAGTTGAATTCATTGCATTCACTTACGCGCAAATACCCTTGGGAAAGGTATTAACCCGTCTATTCCTTCCAGTTATGGGTTTAATAACAGGACAGATTGGGTTCTATAGCCTTGGCTGGCAACCAGTCTACCGCAGCAAGCAATGGCAACCTACTGCCCGGTCAGTCATGTCTCTTTCGAGTCATAATCACCCAAGCGTGTTTCACGTATGACATTTAACTGATATAGATTAAATGTCTGTGAAAATTCTTTATTATTTCCAGGAAAATTAATTTTAACAAACTGTCGAGAAAACTATTACATTTGGTATTTAAACGTTAAGCATTTGTACGATTTTCTTTTCCAAAAACAGTTGATCTCTGTTGTTGAAGTGATTTTCTTCCTTCTAGCTCGAGTGATAGTAACGAGGATTTCGTTTTTCATTCATAGAGTCTGAAATATGTAATTAAGGGAAAATGTTTATTTCGATGAGATTTATCAGAACGAGCTTTTGATACTTATATGAATGAAACACTTGTTTGCCAACTAAGAAAGGCCTAAGTGGGGAAGATTTGTTGTAGAGTGATGGTTGTTATAGTCAATCCATAAATCTGGTGTATCAAATCTCATCCACGATATGACTGTTATCATATATATATATATATATATATATATATATATATATATATATATATAACGATCTTAATCCGACATATTTACCATAAGCCATATATTTAATGGCTAGCCCCATTTGAGTGGACATTCCTGTTATTTTAAAGGTGAAAATTAATGACAATCAATCTAAAAATAGCTGGCCCAACACGAGCCTGCTCTCCTTGTTGAATTCTCTTCCTCCGTCGGAAAAGAACCCAGATAAATGGGGAAAATAGACAAGAGCCCATCCCTGCCTTGTGCTGGTTCTACAAGATTAATAGCTCGGTTGCCCCACAATAAATATGGTATTTGTCTATATTTATGAGATGAGGTAGTATTTACACTATTTACATTATTCAGATTATTGTCTTCCTCTTTGTTGACGTTTGTACGACGTTTCGGCCGTTGTACACTCCGGCTTTCTAAAAGGGAGATAACTCATGACTACCAAAGAAGCTTTGCACAAAAGAATGATAATGACATTCTTCAGTGATAGCAATAAAGGTTTCGGTTCAAAATTCCTAACACCTGAAGAAAGCCGTTGCGAACAAAGGCCGAAACGTCATACAAATGGCAACAATGATAAGGACAATAGTCCGAATAATGTAAGTAGCGTGAATAAACATGGTCTTATGCAGCATTAGTATTCTTTTAGGTTATCAGCAAAATTTCCCAAGTTCTGATAGGACATTCTTCCGCTAAGGAAGTAGATTTTCTGTCGGAAAAAATAAATATAGTTTCGATATATTTTTTTATTTAGCAAGGACTTCTCAATTTCCAAGAAAATAAACTTTAATTTAATTTTTCAAAGTTAAAGTTAAATCAACTCAAACATATGTACCCATTATAAAATAACGTTTATAATAACAAGAATTTATATATTTATATATTGTTGTGGATTTTTGTGAGAAGCCACACAAAATAATACATAACAAAATCAAATATGGAGATAGAAAATGTAAGTTTACATTGAACAAAAATATACAAACTGGAACACGGGTTAGTCAATTCAGGAATACTAGGAATAGTGTTAGTAGGAATCAATATATACAATCTTGTAGTGAAGAAGTATGTCCGGGTAATCAGTGTATATCCTCACTGAACAACTAGCGGTGGTACAACTAAACAACTCCTCAGCTCTGTGACAATCATTATATTTAGTTGTCCCTCCCAGTAAGGGCAACATGTGACACATGGTTAGTTTATGACTGGGATTTCCGGGCTATATGGCCCGGCCAGAAAATGCCTGTCTATTTTTCCCCAGTCGTGCTTCTACCCTTCGGCGGAACCACGACTGGGTTATTGCTCTCTGCTCGGAAGCAGAGAGCGCCCTCTGCCCGAAGGCAGTGAGCTGACAGTGAGAAATGCCGTCGCAGCGAGAAAACTCTCTGTGACAATCATTATATTTAGTTGTCCCTCCCAGTAAGGGCAACATGTGACACATGGTCAGTTTATGACTGGGATTTCCGGGCTATATGGCCCGGCCAAAAAATGCCTGTCTATTTTTCCCCAGTCGTGCTTCTACCCTTCGGCGGAACCACGACTGGGTTATTGCTCTCTGCTCGGAAGCAGAGAGCGCCCTCTGCACGAAGGCAGAGAGCGGACAGCGGGAAATGCCGTCGCAACGAGAAAACTCTCTGTGACAATCATTACCGTTCTCTGTATAGGCAGAATTATATGTACACATCAGGCGAATCCATTCTTATGTGCAAAAAGGGGTGCTCCACAATATATATATATATAAGAGTGGACATTGACGTCAACACTCAGGGGCGACACACTGTTTCATGCTAAGCGCAATCTTCATGCCACATATGTTGAGTTTTTCTTCGGCTATTTATATACACGTGTCAGTGAGGCATTGTGGATAAACTTTCTAACGGTTATTTTGGCGGGAGTGGCTTAATTATTTATTTATTTTTTGAGTAAATCTATTTGACTTGTCATTTGTTTATTCTTTTGTTTGTCGATGATTAATTTATTTGGATTTGTTATTTATTACTTATTTTATTTTTTATTACTTTTTAATTTTTTTTGTGATTTGTTATTATTTTATTTATTTATTTTTATTTATTTATTTATTATTTATCTATTTTAATGGATGTTATTTCGTCGGCGGGTTGTTAATTTGTTTATAATTTTCTCCTTATTATTAGTTTTCTATTTTTAAGTAACGTAGCAAAAATTTGTTTTCCTGTCTGCATTTTGATATTAGTTCTTCTTCTTCGTCTATGTGCCTTGTCCCTTCAGGACGTAGGCGATTATGGCTTTCCACGTCTTCCTATCACTAGTGGCTTTTAGCACGCCTTCTCCTGTTACACCATGCAACCCTCGTTACATCATCCACCTGATTAGGTCATTCAAATATGTTATCAGCTGCTTTCCCCTGTCTCTTTTTCCCTCTATCTGGCCTGTTAGCATCAAATTCTCCAAGCCCTCGTTCCTCATTGCGTGTTCCAGGAACTTCTGCTGTCTCTTCCTGATGCTCAGTATTAATTTCCTTTTTGTTTCCATCATTTCCAAGAGTTAAGCACACCTTAAAACTATATATATATATATATATATATATATATATATATATATATGTGTGTGTGTGTGTGTGTGTGTGTGTGTGTGTGTGTGTGTGTGAGTGTGAGCCTCTTAACCTGTTCAATAGACATGGGTGGAGTGTGAACCGGGCGATAGATACATTTTCTCTCTCCATATTTGATTTTGTTATGTATTATTTTGTGTGGTTTCTCAAAAATATCGCCAACAATATATATATAAATTCTTGTTATTATAAACGTTATTTTATAATGGGTACATATGTTTGAGTTGATTTCACTTTAACTTTAAAAAATTAAATTAAAGTTTATTTTCTTGGAAATTGAGAAGTCATTGCTAAATAAAAAAAATATCGAAACTATATTTATTTTTTCCGACAGAAAATCTACTTCCTTAGCGGAAGAATGTCCTATCAGAACTCGGGAAATTTTGCTGATAATCTAAAAATGTAAATGAGGGTGTGTGTTTATGGTGTGATTTAAATTAAATGGGAACATTATTTGAAATTTTTACTCAGTTACCAACAGCCATTATTTGAATTGTTACTTACTGGAGATTTTTGTAAGACTTTTTTTTACGGCAAATAAGCCTATAAACTGGAACCGGATAAACATATTGATACGAACCGAGTGAAAAAAAACTTTAAAAGAACTTGATCTTGATCGATTATTCAAGACGCTCGATTATACTGCGTAAAAGTATCTATTCATCAGATGAATGCAAACGCATCTAGCATCTTCCTTTACGCAATATTGAGAAAATTTTGCAGTTTCCGGGAATAATAATAGCGTCATTTCGGTAAGGATCACGAATCCTGCTCGGGTGTATTTCAGTTGTAACAGCTTATATGACTAGGGTCTGACGGAGCCCATTCCTCTTAACACTGGTTCGTACTTTTAGACTGTGTGCCGCTTGTAAAAGGAAAACTCTGAATTAAAAACCAGTTGGACGCTAAATTTGCAAACCGCGTAAACCAACTTGCTATAGAAACCCTGGCAACATCACAGATGACGTTGTAGCCCTACACCGTATATGAGTTTAATGGCGTTAAGAAAGGAGTGGTTAATTTATAAATTTATGTATTTTATAAACTATCAAGAAAGAAGTTTTTAAATGGGCCTATTCGTAAATATTAAAATAAAAGATGTGTTACTTATTGTTATGGTGTCATTCTACAAGGAATGGACTCTTCCTCTTACGATATAATTACCAGATAGTACGCAGTTAAAGCGCGCTATTAGTTAGGCAATAAGCAGCGTAACTGTACCGTTCGGACTTATTACTAACACTTACCTTTTGTATCTGTTGTTATTGCTATACTAATACACTGTTTTGAACATATTTTCTCTTTTCCGTCTCTTACTTCTGACCAAAGCGGTCACTACAACTTTGCGGTGAAGTTTCGCCACAACTCCACAACACATTATTGCCCTAATCTTCATTCTTATTATCATAACGATTCGGCTGTTGCGCACTCCGCGTTTTATTCAAGCGTCAAGTGAGGCGACTAAGTAAACTTCTCTCAATGTCGAACTAAATTTTTTTTTATTTTAATCTACAGACGTACAATTTTCTAGTTCCGATGTGCTTGTCAATAGACAGCTCATTACGCTTTTATGTAATACTGCTCAGTTATTGCTCGCCCTGTTTCGAAGCCACTACAACCCGATATCTTTTAATCGGTATCACCCCATGCAAGTCAGTAAAGCCACTAAGACACAAGGGTTACAGGGCATGGAAAGATTAGGAACAGGAATATTAATTAATGTACGAGGAGAGTAAAAAGCAATCAGGGGTTCAGTAGATAGAGATTGACATTACATTTACATCTTTGAAGATTAAAGTAGGTTGGAATGCGTGTAGCCGAAAGGGAGTCCCACAAATGAGAAGTGTGAGTAAAGAAACAGTTAGCATAGAACTTACGGATACATGTAGCCAAATCAAATGTAAATTCATTAGATCTCAACAATAGTTTAGTCAGTCAGTTAAGTGCCATATGTGATACACTCTTTGGGCGATCATGTACTGAAAGAGACATGACTGACTGGGCAGAAGATTATCCAGCAGTAGGTTGCCATTGCTTTCTGCGGTAGACTGGTTGCCGAACAAGGCTATAGAACCCAATCTGTCCTGTTATTTGACTCATAACTAGAGGGGGAAGAAATGTATTATATTATTAAGTAGTAATAAGTGGGGGATCAGTTTATTACTTCATAACAATAGAAAACAGATCCCCCACTTTATGACCAGTATAGCTTTAATCATGATTCCAACTATTATGTTCAGTCAGTCAGTTAAGTGCCATATGTGATACACTCTTTGGGCGATCATGTACCGAAGAGACATGACTGACTGGGCAGAAGATTATCCCGCATTTGGTTGCCATTGCTTTCTGGGGTAAACTGGTTGCCAGCCAAGGCTACAGAACCCAATCTGTTCTATTATTTAACCCATAACTGGAGGGAAGAGACGGATAAATCACTTTCCCAGGGTTAATTGTGCGTAAGTCAATGCAAGGAATTCATCTGGAATTTGAACTGAATAGTCTATTACTGTGTTTGAATTCAAAAGGTTATGTTATAGTGGAACATCCTGCCATCCCCGAGAATGGAATGCTCTAGATTATAGAGGACGGTGACAAGCGGTACGATGGGGCGCAACCGTCTTAGGATGACTGCTTTATAACACTGTCAGCTCTCTGCCTTCGGGTAGAAGGCGCTCTCTGCTTCCAAGCAGAGAGCACAAACCCAGTCGTGGTTCCGCCGAAGGGTAGAAGCACGACTGGGGAAAAATAGACATACATTTTTTGGCCCGGCTATATGGCCTGGAATACCCACTATAAAATGACCATGTGTCACATCCGGCCTTGCGTGGGAAGGCTAGTAAATACAGCAACCGTCTTCGGCGAAGGCATTCTCTATTTGATAGTTTATTCCGTTCCTACTCGTTGATTGCTTATCTGTATCATATTGTTAATTGTACATTCGTACAATCTATTTCCTGTGTCGAGTACAATTCTTCCTCTGATTTTTACACTGATATTCCTTTCCGGGATATAGCAATGTAAAATAGCAAAATGAAAATATTTATAGAAAAGACAAAGAAGTAACCTAACGACGGTGAGAAAGTGACTGAGGTCGAACTGCCAGATTAGGACCAACAATATTACTGATTCTTATCAAAGCGCTTCAAGTTAAATAGCATTGGCACAGGACCATAAGTTGCAGCAATGTTCTAAACATGAACATATGGAAGAATTATAGATATGTAAGATAGATTCTGGGAAGAAAAATTGTCTTGCATGACAGGGGGAACAAACTTTCTTAGGAATTTACCATGCATGGATTCAATGAACTTACACTTAATATGTGAGCATATTCATAAACAAATGATTCTTTCATTAGACTATTATTTCGTAACTCAAGTAAAAGACTGAATTATGGAAAAAAAGAAGGCATTTTACTGTTTTCATTTTCATCGTATGACAAAAGACCACCCCTCAAGGTAAAGTGATATCACTATATCATGTTTCGAGATCGTGCAAGATCCACTGTTAACAAATAATCTTTCTGTGGTCTGTTTTTAATTCCTCGGTGAATTTGTGGTTATAAGATTTATCAAAATCTTTCACATTTCGAGGACTCAATTTTGTCAGAAGCAAGTCCAATATTTATATTGCCGTAAACAGGGTTAAACCAATATAGATTAGTTTTCAATGAATATAAATTAATGTCTTGAAGAAAGTGAACCGTTATGGACTGTCAAGTCGATGAGTGCAGACAAAAGTAATTGCACCCAATAAACAACATAGAAAATTGTTTCGAAGTGAGGAATGAATTCCGATCGAAGCGAATATTGAGTAAGATGTTCATGGTAAAAAATGAATAAACTCTAATAGATGAACAATAATGAAAACAATTTCATATATATATATATATATATATATATATATATATATATATATATATAGGGTGTCCATAAAGTTCATGTGCGTGTTAAAAAAATTATAACCTTATTTCTATTTGTGATGGGAAATAATCTGTAAAAAGTGTTATAAAACAACAAGATAGAGCACCTTGTCACGTTGCTCTGCGTGGAAGACAGTTTCTAAAGCAGGAATTTCCTAACAGACGGATCAGAAGAGGTGGACCATTTTACTGGCCTCCACGTTCGTCAGATTTGACTCTTAATTACTAACACCTGGTTTCAAGAACACCCACGACGTCTATAGACATGGAGAAGCCCAGGAGGCGACACGAAGAACCAAATAGACTACATAACTATAAACAAGAGATTCAGAAATGCAGTGGTTCAATGCTAAACATATCCATGTGCCGACTGGGGAAGTGAGGAAGTGACCATGTCCCAGTCATCTGTAAACTAAGGATAAAACTCCGGAGAATAAAGAAGTCTAGCACATTACCAAGGCTGCAAGACGACACGCTTGTGAATGACCTCACCCTGCAGAAATAATACACTAACAGCGTGAGAAAGAAATATAAAGAACAAATTGGAAAAAGTACATTCAAAATGGGACTCACTAAAGGAAGCGATGGTGACCTCAGCGAACATTTCCCCAAAGGAAAGCAGACGTAGAAGAAAAAACGAGTGGATGACTGAAGAGATTCTCCAAATGATGCAAAGGAGACAAAAAATAACGCCAAGACATGCAGGAGAGTACAAGAAACTACACAGGGAGATAAGGAACAAAGGCAAACAAGCTAAAGACGAATGGCTCAACAACAAATGCGCAGAAGTAGAGAGACTGAGCAGTACCAATTAAGCAGAGATGCATAAAGAGATAAGAGAACTGACAGGACAAAAACCTGCTTCTCAACAGGATGCAAAAATCCAAGGAAGGAACAATCATATTGGAGAAAGAGGAAATACTCCAGCGATAAGAAGAGTATATAAAGGATCTTTTTTGTGACAGGAGAGAACAATCGAGAATACACAAGGAGAAGGATGAACCGGAAGTATTAAAATCCGAAGTGGAAGCTGCAATAACCAAACTGAACAGAAACAAAGTAGCTGGTCCAATCAGCTTCGTAATAGAGCTGCTGATAGCCCTGGAAGAATATGGCATAGAAAAAATTACCGACATAATAAACGAAATTTATAATAGTGGAATAATACCAGACGACCTATGCAAGTCGATATTTATAGCACTGCTGAAGAAACCAGGTGCAAACAAGCGCGAGCTACACAAAACTATCAGCTTACTGAGTCACATTATAAAACTGATTGTCAGAATCATGATGAATAGAGCGAGAAGCAGAATCAGGCCGGAGAGAGAACAGGAAGAGTGTGGGTTCGTCGAAGACACTGGAACAAGGAACGCCATATTCATGATTAGGATGCTCTCCGAAAGGGCAATACAAGTGAAGAAAGACTTGTACCTATGTTTTATTGATTATGCGAAGGCATTCGACAAGATACGACACAAAGAATTGATGGAGATGCTCAGCAGCCTCGACATTTTTGAGAAAGACATCAGAGTAACCAAGAATCTCTACTGGCAGCAAACTGCCTGCATACGGACAGGTAACGATTTCAGTAGATTTACAAAGATAGAAAGAGGCGTAAGACAAGGATGTGTTTTTACACCGGATCTGTTCAACTTGTACAGCGAGAATATTTTGAGGACCCTATGTGGCACGCCAGGATTTGTTATTGGAGGCCACAACTTGAACAACATAAGGTATGCAGATGATACAGTGTAGACTGCAGACACGGAAAGGAAACTACAAGACCTCTAGATTATCCCGCAGTAGGTTGCCATTGCTTTCTGCGGTAGACTGGTTGCCGACCAAGTCTATAGAACCCAGTCTGTCCTGCTATTTAACCCATAACTGGAAGGAAGAGACGGATTAATACCTTTCCCAAGGGTATTTGCGCGAAAGTGAATACAATGGAGTTGGTGAGTATTTGAAAAAATTCAAGGTCTCTGATTTTTTTAAGCATCACATGTATTTCTGGAACCTTGCAGCTTTTGCATAAGACTAAATTCAAGTCATGATTTTCGCAATAGCATGTGGAACCTCTTTCTAAAATAATGCTCCAAAACTATTGTGTTTACAAAATATGTTAGCTGCTTAATATGTAGTCAATGATATACAATTTTCAGTCTTCAATCCACAGCTTTTGATAACATTTCGGCAAAGGTAGTCTCCGGTGATACTCTCTCAACTGATGTAATCGAAAAGTCTTTTTGGGGTTTATCATTAGAATTATGCTGCAACAGCAGAGCAAGGTTCTCAATGTTTGATGAGACATTTATTTTATCCTCTTGTAGGGGGTTCGGTGATGCTTGGTAAATTGGCCTTGTGCCAAACACAACCGATGTCCCCTCAATTCAAAATATAAGAAGGTTTAAGGTTGGATGTTGAAATGTGGAAGAATAAAATATTTCGTGCCTACATTAAAGAAAAACTTTTATTAACAGAATGACTAAATTGTAAAAAGAAAAATATAAGTGAAATTTTGTTAACTGAACACTATAACATATTTGTAAGAAGAAAAATGTTCATGGAGAATTTTTTTTTTTTTATAAGCGTTTCACCCCGAGCAAGGCATGTCACTGCCACTACTGTGCAGGAGGCTACGTAGAGTGGAGAAAGGATGATTAAATATAGGAAATGTCAGAGGGTGGGTGATAGGCGGGTAAGGATACCGAGAATGAGGGTTGGGTAAATGAGAGTGTTCTGAGAATAATTGGGAGTTAGTGTGATAGGAGGTGTCTATTGACCCTACATTTAAACACCTGAAAATTGTAACTGTCGGGAAAGCAGAGTTGTGGAAGGGAGTTCCACAGGCGGGAAGCGCGAGAAAAGAAGCTGTTGGAGTAGAATTTACGGTTACATCTTATTTGTTTAACTATAAAAGGGTGGGACCTAGTTGCTAATCTAGTATCTCGTGTAAATTCATGCTTAGGCGGCACCAGTGAACTAAGCTCATCGAAGCAGTAGCCATGAAAGTACTTGTAGAATAGGCACAGGGAAGCCACATCACGCCGGTGAGAGAGCGGCTGCAGCCGGTCTGCCAAGTCAGTATCAACCACGTTACAGATCCTCCTTTGTATGTAGTTTTGTAGTTAAAATTGATAAAAGAGAAAAGTAAATATTTAAAATGTTCCACAGAAGTTTAAAGTTTTTGGTTGATAGTAGCAGAATGTAAAGTCTTATGTCCCTTTCTCTTTTTTGGTAGGTCGGCGACAGGCTGAGAAAGCAGATGAAACAAATAAAGAAAGTGTATTTATCGCAGACAGAGTGTCCATGTTGTTGTTAGTTTTGTTGTTTTCTTTGACTGTGTGGAGTGAAAATGGAAAAAAAAATAGAATGAATGTGTGACGCGCCTTAAGTCAGGGTCGGCTTCTTGAAATTTCTTTTGTTACATTGCCACAAGGTTGGTCAGCTAAATTGACCGGTCAAGGAACGTGGTTTAAGTAGTGAAATTATCATGTGACCGACTCCAGCAGGCATCTTTAGTTGTGAAAAAAATACTCACTGTCGTCACATATCAGTTTTCTATTTCCTACTCAGTCAGGATCCAGAATTTTACCTTTCACAGTGACTTGTGAAATTTGCCTTGGTCTAGGTTTTTCTAAAATGCTTTTAGTCGTTTGGATCCAAATTTGTGGATGTGTAATTTTACTTTGTGTGTTTTAGTTAACTGTTGGATAATTAGGGTTTGTATCCTCTTCGCTTGAAATCCAAATTTGCCGATATAATTAACAATCATATTTTAGATGAAGATTTGGATACAATTCAGATAATTCTGTGATTTTTTTAAAACATATGTTGCATTATTTTTTTTTTCCATTCTCTAGATGATATTGAAAAATAGCACCTCCAGTTTCAGCCGGATATTTGAATTACTCATTGAAGTTTCTACTGTCAAAATGGCTAATTTGATCAATGTTAGTGTTGTCATCTCGATGTTCTCTAAAAATTCTAATGTTTTAATAATCGATGTCAATATCGTGCTATAATATTTTTTTTATTTTTTTTTTAGCCTGCTGACCTGATTGATCTGAGATCACACAATTGATTCGTGTGTCAAAGTTTCGGAAGGTGAAGAGAATTTTTTTCATTTAAAATTCAGAATTGAAACGATAATCGCACAATGTATTTAGTGTGGAGTAAAAATGAAAGAGAATAAGATTGAAAATGGGGAAGAACTGAGAAAAGAACAAAAACAAAACAGGTTCAAGAATATAGAAGTTGGCGAACGACTTATTTAAATCAGTTACCAATAAAATATTTAAGAAATACAGAAGAAACTTCCTTCCAATTATTATATAACTAGCAGTATAGCCCGGCGTTGCTCGGGTGTAATGAAAGCTTTAAAATTAATCCATGGCCCTGGAGCTCAGACTCTTTGGACGTTGGCATGAAAGACTAAAACGCAATAGTTGTTTCCAGTTAAAGCGAAACTATAGACTGAAAGAAAAATGAATGGATGTAAGTCAAATTTTGATTTCCTGCTATCGATATCAAATAAGCTTTTTCATCGTAAACTGAATTTTGAAGGCTAAATAAGTCCTCTGAGTAAATGGTATCATGGCTGAGACTAAGAACTACAATTATATCTACTTAGAGCCAAACCCGAAGAAAAAACTAAAATAAAAGGGCTGAAAAAAATACACATATACAGACAGATAAACAGACACACACACAAACATCTTGCCTTTTATATATATATATATATATATATATATATATATATATATATATATATATTATCTATTTTCTGCTATTGTAAGAACTGCAACCTTGAAACTTCTGAATATCATTTCTTATGTCTTTGCCTATGAGTGTATCAAATTTGATTAAAAACGGACCACTCTTTCTATAACCCGATTTTTTCAATTATCGATTTTCGATATTTATCCGGGGGTACCTCAACACAAAACCTAGCTAAGAACACTCGCAGACGCTTATAGTACAACTGTGTAAATTTTCAAGAAAATCGGTTCAGCCGTTTCGGAGTCTATAGGCAAGGAACACACACACAAAATTCCATTTATAAATATGTTTAGGTTCTGTTATCAACGTTTTGGCTAAAAAATGAGTGTAACTTGGAAACAGAACATATGGAAGGCAGAAAATAAAAAGAGCCGATTCCGAATATTTCCGAAAATCGAATCTTTTCAATCAATCTCTTCTACATGATCGAAGTATAAAATCATTTTTTCACCTTGAATCTTTGTACTCTTTACTTGGAAACTTCTATGTTGATGATAGCATTCGACTTGAAATAAGTTTATATGTTTCTTCATTGGATAAAATCTTTCAATATTCTGATTGGATGTTAACGTAGATGTGTTTGAAGAACTTTGAGTTTTCTTTCTGGATTCCTCTTGAACTCAGGAAAGATGTTTGGATGGCGACTGTTAAAAATCGTCTGCGTCATCATCATTAAAGAATGGTCGAAACAACGGACTGATATCCATTGTCGTATGGAAGTGAATTTAAATGTTAAAAATCTGCGCATAAAAAAAAAGAATAAAAGAAATGACTGTCGCTTACAAAAACAGAAAAATGTGTGAAATCTTTAAAAACTACAAAATTAGAGGAAGAATCTTTGGCTAGTTTTCATTCTCTCAGTCGGAAATGTGAAAAAGTATATTGAAAAACTTTATAATTTTGGAGCTGAATATAACAAAAATTATATATTTAAACTATACTGATTTTGTAGATTAAAAAACACGTGTAGAAAATCGTTCAAAAATTGGCAAGAAAAAAACCTTACTTTTGAAATTTAAAAATATGAGCATTAGGTTTTTTTAGAAATAAAATCTGAACCTTTGTAAAGAACGGAAATGAATACAGGAAGTGAGGAAGTTAATTTAATTTTTGTTTTTTATCCTCAAATGTATTTAAATTTTTCGATAAAATGTTTTTAAAAATAATTAAAAATAATGTTTATTTTCGTTAAAGCGCTTCAAGAAAATTAAATTATAATTTAATATTTTTTCTGCGAGGTACGGAGTCAATCGCTTGAGTAAAAGTAATTAAAAACGTATCTAGATTTTTTAAGATTCAATATACGATAATATATGACGACAATTTGCTTCCATATCTCCTGTGTACAAGAATCTTCAACTTAGCGTTATGCTTAGTTACTAGACAAATTTCGTCTCGGCCGAGGTATGTATTGTATTTCAAACCCGACCCATGTTATGTTCTGCACGCAAGGATGTTCTTCCTCCTCACCAAATTAATTCCATAATTTATCAATATAAATGTAGTTGCGGAGTTGACTACATAGGAAGTACAACTCAACTAAAATAAGAAACCACACCTTGCCTCGAAATGAACTCGTTCCAAATACCTACGGTTCCGCCATTTGGGAGCACCTTATAAAGCATAAAATTTGTGCAGCTTATTTTAGTGTAGATCGGTTCATTGTTTTGTCCCAATCTCACTCTTCATTCTGTGCAAACAGCGTGAGTTTTTGGGGGCTCGATGTCACTGGCCTCTAGCTCCTTGTATTCACAATTATCTTTTTTTTCATCCTCCTCATTTTCATGACACAGCTTTTTTTTAAATTCTGATTTCAATCTCCCGTAGAAGAGCGGGAGCGAAACCGGTTGCTACGCTTTTTAATAACACTTACAATGTGTAACATCAAGCTACACACTTTTATTTCTTTAAATAGATGCTTTACTTACAAAAATATTTTCAAATACATATATATATATATATATATATATATATATATATATATATTGTCTTTAGTTACCTCGCCAGATTTCCTTACTGACGCGGAAGTAAATGATAGTGTCATCAACTTAGATGCCTACTTGGGATTAGACTACGTCAGCGAAGTCGTTTGTGTAGATCAGAAAAAGCGTCAGGCCTAGGATAGAGCCCTGGGGTACACCAGCGTTCGTGTGGTAGGATGTGGAGGCATGCCCGTTCAAGAAGGCCTTCATTATGCGGTTTGATAGGAAATATTGAATCAAATCAAGCAAGCGTCAAGTGATACCATAACCCTGTAGCTTGAACAGAAATCCGGCGTGCCAAACCTTACAAAATGCTTTGGAGATATCTAGGGTAACAGCTTGAGCTTCGCCTGACTTATTGAGGGCTTTGTATATGTACTCGGTGGTGCTCGTTAGCATACCGGGAGTAGACCTATAAAAGTGTATGTATTATCAACAAGTATATCAGAGATAGGTCCTGAAAGATCTCAATATGTATTTCAATGAGCTCGAATGGAACTGTTGTGGGAAAAGTGCAATGTAAATCATCTCGTCAATTTTGTGGTGGTGTAGCCAATGGAATTGTTTACGGACTTGGATAGTTAAGGAACACAGATCTTCAAAGAACATATAAATCCGTAAACAGTTTAGGTTTTGCAGGTGAATTATTGTTATTGATAATAAAGTTGGCAGTTTTGATTTTTTTTATAATAGATAATTAATTTAATTTTCTTGTTTGAATTATTCGGTGTTGCATAATTTTGGATGATATTGCGAAGTGAAGATTCGTCCTGTCTGTAAATATTGTGCATTTGATTTTTAAAAAATATTGACGTTATTGTTTTTGTCTACAATCGTTTCATCCGATTTCACTTAAACACACATTAAGATCTTCCAGGACCTATCCGTAATATACTTGTTTATAATACATACATAATAGCATCATTCACATGCAAAAAAAGATAAAGAATGAGGTAACGATGGCATTACTAATAAAAAGAGAATTCCTAAACTCAATAACTACAGTTAGGAATATGGTAATAATGTGATTACAGTGTTCGGAACGTAGCACACACAAGACTCTATATGCATAAAATTTACACATGTTTATTTACAAGGAAAACAAAATTAATTCTTGATAATGGCTAAAAGTATAGCCGAAAGCGCTCAAAAACACAAAACCTTTAGATAATTCTTATATAGTTTAGAGTTCTGAAAAGAAAAATTATGCAAACACATGAAAAATTATATAAAAACTTAATGATAATACCTTTTCAGTCATTTTTAATGAAACATGTACAAAAGAAAATTTGTTGCCCAAATACACAATATATATATATATATATATATATATATATATATATATATATATATATATATATATATGTTTTAATTTGTATTAAAAAGTGTTCAATACAATTATATTGTAGAACTTTTGAATATTTTCCATTTTTAACGAGTTATTACGCGACCTAGGTTTCTACCATTAATGGTCTCTTCAGGCGATTTGCAATAACTCCACTTTGCAATAACTCTCTTTACAAATACCCTCTTTGCGATAACTGTCTTCAGGCGATTTGCAATAGTTATTCAAATTGCTCATGGTAGAAACCTAGGTTGCGTAATAACTCATTTAAAAATGGAATATATATATATATATATATATCAGGAACAGTATTGGAGAAAGGTGTATGACAATGCGTAAACGAGATTTTGTGTGATGCGTTTCGTCTTTTAGTCGGACTAAATTTGTCGGATATCTAATAACTAAGGTGATGGAAACAAAAAGAAAAAAGGAAAAAAAAAATAGAAATTACAGCCATCCCTCGTTTGTTGGTACATGTAGTAACACTAGCAGAACAAATTTACTCCGAATTCGGAAAGAAGAAATCGGGGATCCGAGTTCAAATTCCATTTGAATTCATTGCATTCACTTCCGCGCAAATACCCTTGGGAAAGGTATTAATCCGTCTCTTCCTTCCAGTTATGGGTTAAATAACAGGACAGATTGGGTTCTATAGCCTAGGTCGGCAACCAGTCTACCGCAGAAAGCTAATGGCAACCTACTGCGGGATAATCTTCTGCTCAGTCAGTCATGTCTCTTTCGAGACAGGATCGCCTCACTGAATGGTTGATGTAAGAAAATGTTTGTCTACATTTCTGAGATGAGGTAGTATTTACAGTATTTACATTATTCGGAATATTGTCCACATCTTTGTTGCCATTTGTACGACATTTCGGCCGTTCAATGCACTAGCCTTTTTCAGGTGCTAAGAATTTTAAACCGAACTCTTTATTACGGTCATTGTATATGGACGTTGGTTAGTTTCGGACTTGACTCCTAGAGTTGTGAGTTCAATAACAGGATACAGCAGTGGTGAACAAATAACATGCAAGGTTAGAGGAGATAACTCATGACTTCCAATGAAGCTCTGACGAACTTAAATCACTGGTGCCCCCTAGATGTGAATTTGCACGAGATACTAGATTGGCAACTAGGCCCCACCCTTTTACAGTGAAACCGATGAAATGTAACCGCAATTTCTACTCCAACAACTTCTTTCCCCGCACTTCCCGCCTGTGGAATTCCCTACCGCATGCTTGCTTCCCCGACGGCTACAACCTCCAGGAGTTTAAATGTAAGGTCAATAGACACCTCCTAACACACTAACTCGCACCCACCCTCTCCAACTGTCTCCCTATGTACATCCTACGTCGTCTATCACCCTCCTTCTGACATTTCCTATACTCAATCCCTCTATGTAACCCCCTGCGCTATAGTGGCAGTGGAATGCCTTGCTTGGGGGTGACACGATTAAAAAGAAAAAGTTATTCCCGCAAGGAATGGAGTTCATATTCTTCAGTTATTGCAATAAATGGTTCTTCGAAATTCCTAGCACATGAAATTCCTAGCACCTACGCCGGAGCGTACAACGACCGAAACGTCGTACAAATGTCGTACAAATGGCAATAAAGATTAGGACAATAGTCCGAATAATATAAATACTGTAATAAAATGTATTTGACGTGTGTTTATTAATGGCAAATATTTATCAGAACTCTTTTTTACGTATTTCCTACTCTGAGGAATGAGAAAATTTATCTCCCGCAAAGTGAATTTGCTTGGCGTGTCAGATCTTGTTGAAAGATTGTGACCACCATTAAAAGTGAAATGAATTATTCCGACTTCCATAGTCTCTCGTGCTGATGTACAATGAAAAAAAAATTGAATTCGATCCAGTTTGAATTACAAAAATAGGAAGTCCAGCGCGAACGAGAATTGAGTCTTCTATGCAAATATTGGTTCCCCCGACGCAGGCATAAAAAGTGAGGCTGTGAGTTAGACAGGAGAACAAGCGAAAAAAACTTTGGTTGGCGTAATGACTGACGGACGGACGGACGAATGAAGGAAGACGGAAGAAGGTTTGTTGAAACCAAGTGCTTCAATCGATTTCAGGCATCGCCACCGACTGGCGACATGAATTTACTACACCTACATAATTAATTACATTTTTTTTCTAATTATAGTAGTAATAAATCAAAATTAGATTTTTTGATTTTGTGTTGTACCAGCGAATTTAAAGGATTTTCCCAACTTAGGGTCTCTTATATTAAGAGATGGAGGCTTTTCGGATTTTCGCTAATATAGCTTTTCCTCTATTACAAGAATATATCATAAATGCATGCATCTAACATACTGCAGGATCTATTTTTTTTTTTTTATAAGCGTTTCACCCCGAGCAAGGCATGTCACTGCCACTACTGTGCAGGGGGCTACGTAGAGTGGAGAAAGGCTGATTAAATATAGGAAATAACAGAGGGTGGATGATAGGCGGGTGAGGATACCGAGAATGAGGGTTGGGTAGATGAGAGTGTTGTGAGAATAGTTGGGAGTTAGTGTGATAGGAGGTGTCCATTGACCCTACATTTAAACACCTGGAGACAGTAACCGTCGGGAAAGCAGACTTGTGGAAGGGAGTTCCACAGGCGGGAAGCGCGAGAAAAGAAGCTGTTGGAGTAGAATTTACGGTTACATCTTATTTGTTTAACTGTAAAAGGGTGGGACCTAGTTGCTAATCTAGTATCTCGTGTAAATTCGTGCTTAGGCGGCACCAGTGATCTAAGCTCATCGGAGCAGAAGCCATGAAAGTACTTGTAGAATAGGCACAGGGAAGCCACATCACGCCGGTGAGAATATATCATAAATGCATGCATCTAACATAGTGCAGGATCTATTTTTCTTCCTAATTATATCTCTGATTCTTTTGAATTTGGCAGTAAAGATGGTAATGTTGGGGAATAGTTTGTTTTCAGAATTTGTTGATAAAGTGTTTGAGGGTAGGATTATGATTTTTTTCCTCGCGGTGGAGTTCCACACTTTCTGGGACTTGTGAACTTTGTATATTCGATTGTTAGCGTCAGTATAAAATGATGAGAGTTAAGATAGATATTGTAGCAACCGGTGAATCGTCCTCTCTGAAGACTGTTTAATGGAGTAGCAGTTTTTGGGGAAGAAGATATCCGAATAGAGCGTTCTACTAATGAAACACAAAGATAATGGGAACAATTCTTCCTAGAGTACATGGCAAGGTGGGTCTCAGATGTGAAGATCAGAACTGGTAGAACTAATGACTGTAGATTGCCGTAACATTTGTCATGAAAATAGCTATAGATATCGAGAGGCTTTTAATGTTTTGTTTTTGTGAAATGGCTTAAAGTTTTATAAATACCTGGGAAGTGTTCTAACAGTAGACGGAAAATGCGACACAGAGATCCGAAGGCGAATTGGCATGGCGAAGGAAGCATTTCAGAAGTTGAGTAACGTATCAAGAAACAGGACAATTTTGCTAGAAACAAAGAAGAGAGTACTGGATTGCTATGTGATATCAGTTCTTCAATATGGCAATGAATGCTGGACAATATCATTTAAGACGAAGGAAAAACTTGAAGCAACTAAAATGTGGTTCTACAGAAGAATCATGCAAATATCATGGATTGAGCATGTAAGCAATGAGGAGGTTTTGGAAATGATGGAAACGAAATGGAAATTAATACTGAGCATCAGGAAGAGACAACTGAAGTTCATGGGACATGCAATGAGAAAAGAAGGCTTGGGGAACATGAAAGTAACAGGCCAGATAGAGGGAAAAAGAGCCAGGGGAAAGCAGCGGATAACATATTTGAATGACCTAATCAGGTGGATGATGTAACGAGGGTTGCATGGTGTAACAGGAGAAGGCGTGCTAAAAGCCACTAGTGATAGGAAGACGTGGAAAGCCATAATCGCCTACGTTACCATGTTATAGTAAAATTATCTGCAATGCATTTTTATTGTAAAATTACTTACCACGAGAATGATAATCAATAATGGTTCAAATGTTTGTAATTGTGTGTTTATTTTCATTGAAACTTAATCTTGAGTTCACTTCAATTGTTTAACTCCGTCTACGACAAAAAGAATTAGATTTACAGCTGAAAAAATCGTGTCTTTGAAATATGAGCGAGATTTATAAATATAATTGCCATAAATTCACCAAGGGATTTAAAACAAGCGTTTTCGAATCAGAAAAATTATCGGTAAGGATACTTCAAAGAAAATATATATGATACATATATCATATTATCTTTTGAGGTGGTTCTTTGTCGTATGATAAAAATGAAAACAATAAAAAGTAATTCATAAATCTATAATGCATTACGTTTAATTTAATTTCTTCTAAATAATAATTTGCAAAGTTATTTTTAGACACACACACACACACACACACACACACATATATATATATATATATATATATATATATATATATATATATATATATAATTAGTTAGTTTTGGTCAAATTAAATTAAACCAGTACACAGTTTTATTAAAAATTGTTCAATACAATTATATTGCAGAACTTTGAATAACCCATTTTCAAAATTATATATATATATATATATATATATATATATATATATATATATATATATTCATAAATCTATAATTAATTACGTTTAGTTTAATTTCTTATAACTAAAGATTTGCAAAGTTATTTCCTTATACACACACACACTTCTGCGATATAAGCATTAATCTTCAGAAATAAATTGACTTTTTCGGTGACTGATGTGTGTACACACTACTTATATACAACACGTTAAAATTTGCCTTCTCTAATTCTATGCGCCTATAGCTTAGGGGGTAGTGACTCCGACTGACACCAAATCGGTCGATTTTAGATCCCGGCCAGAATCAAGGGGATGTGTCTAGCAACACTGATGAGTTGTGATTCAGCGAAACAGACCTGTATTTGGATCACACACACACACACAAACACACACACACACAAACACACACATACACACACACACACACACACTTTATAATTATATGTACACACACACACACACACACATATATATATATATA
This sequence comes from Ascarosepion bandense, assembly GCA_037127315.1. NCBI lineage: Eukaryota > Metazoa > Mollusca > Cephalopoda > Sepiida > Sepiidae > Ascarosepion > Ascarosepion bandense. The sequence continues at coordinate 432,760 of JBBBDQ010001511.1, read as the reverse complement.
TATATATATATATATATATATAAATATATATATATATATAGTAATGAATTTGAACACTCTCGGCTACTGGCGTGCGTTTACATTGTATATAATACGCTAAAGTCCGCGTTCCTGTACCGAGCGCCCATAGCTTATAGGTAAAACAGGCCACTGATGTCAATTCAAATCCTGGCTAAAAGAAATTGGATGTCTAACCGAACTGATGAGCTGTGATACAGCGAAAAATATCTGTCTGACTATATATATATATATATATATATATATATATATTATTTTAAATCCAAAAAGATGAGCAAATAGGTAAATCCCCAAAACCCGATCCTATTAATATTATTTTCATTAATATTAAAATTAATCAGGGTGGAGGGCTCATAGTAAATAGTATGTTTAGTCCCAAATATATAGAAATAAAACAAAAATTTCGAAATTTAATTCTGTTGGTTGGCCATTTCAACGAGGAAATCTTCGCTCCGTCAGCAACGGCGGAAACAATATATTGTTATATATATGTATAGCGTTGGGTCTTTGAGTATATGCATGTATGAATATATATATATATATATATATATATATATATATATATATATATAAGTTCATACACGCATATACGCAAAGACCCAATGCTAGTCACTTCAAGATAATTACCACAGAAAACAAAAACAACACGTGCATATATGTCTGCATATACACTTATAATGTTCGTACTTATAATCTTTACACTACAAAAACAATCATATGCTTGGGCGCGTATGTTATATAAATATAATAATAATAATGACAATAATAAAAACAAAGGAAAAATGAAACAACGATAGATAAAACCGAACACAAAGAAATGCGAAAACAATTACCTAACTTATCACTAAAATGCACGAATTTACATTAACAATAAAATAAAATAATTACCTTATCACTAAAATGCACGAATTTACATTAACAATAAAATAAAATAATTACCTTATCACTAAAATGCACGAATTTACATTAACGATAAAATAAAATAATTACCTTATCATTAAAATGCATGAATTTACATTAACAAAAACAATAAAATAAAAAAGAACGCATAAATAATTTGTTCTGGAGATTGTTGTAGAAGAATATCCTGGTCCTACCCCGCAATGGGTATGGCCCGGGTCATAAAAGACCGCGACGGGAACGAACTACAGAGTAGAGACAGCGAGCGTGTTGGTGACTATAGTAGAGTCTACGTCATTACATGGGAGTGACGGAAGCTTTCTTCTCAAGGCGGACGCATACGTCCTATACAGAGACATTGCCTTCATAAGCTTGTATTTGGTTTATTGTACTAACTTATAATAAATCCTTATTTATATATACTCAGTGTTAAGAGTTATTTCTTGCACTATTCTTTTCTCTGTTTATCCCCCACTCCGGGATACAACATAATTAAAACTCATAATCATGCGGATATAGTGCTGGATTGTTATGTGATATCTGCCATTTTATATGGCAACGAATGCTTAATCGGAGACTCTTTGAGCTGACTAGATTATGTAGTATTTGGGCCCTACCTGCAAGGGTATAAGTTATCTTTATCAAAACCTATCAACATATCTATTCTGATATACTCTTATCAGACTGACTGTCCTCCTATACGGCAGCAAATGCCAGACTTTCTTCTCAAAGATGAAAAAAGACTCGAAGCTTCAAGAATGTGGGTCTAGAGAAGGATGTTGAGAATAACATGGACCAAACATATGAGCAATAACAAGATTTTTGAGAGGTTACTAACGGAAAAGGAAATTTATGTATCAGGAATTTATGTATCAGGAAAAGGCAGCTAAGGTTTCTAGGACAAATAATGAGAAAGGAGGTCTTGGAGAATTAAATACTTACGGGACGGATAAAAGGAAAAGTGAGGCAGGGTAAAGAAGCGCCATGCATACTTGATTGTCTTGAGCAAGTGGATGGCGGAGCAGGGTTTGGGAGGAATACCAAAAGGAAAATTGTTACGAGCGATAAGGGATAGGGACAAGTGGAGGTCCATGATCGACTACGTCCTGAAGGGATACGGCATATAAAGAAGATGTTGCAAGCGTGCATTTAGACGCAAACAAATATTGACAATAGTGTGTGAGCACGTGTGTGCGCGCACATACATACATACGTACAAACACACCAACGCCAATCACTTCAAGACGCCTAAAACACTCACTGGAAACCAAACGTCACTCTCATAATCTCACCAAGAGGGTAGCATAGAATAAACCCCAGAGAAAACAAAAACGACTAAAGGTAAAAAAGGGAAAAAGAAATAGAAAAAATAAAGAAAATGAAAAGGAAGCTAATCAGTTAACAAGTGACAAGAAACGAACATAACATTTAGACTAGACTTGGTGTAATGGTTAGCAAGCTTGTCTTACTAGAAAATCATTACAGGTAAGTAATGAGTTAGACCCTCAGTAAGTGCTCTATATTTTTGGCCTTGGGGCACATCTAAACTGCACTTAGAAAATCATCTTTAGGCAAGTCGACTTGTTGTAATGGTTAGCAAGCTTGTCTCGCTAGAGAATAATTAAAGGTAAGTAATGAGTTAGACCCTCAGTAAGTGCTCTATATTTTTGGCCTTGGGGCACATCTAAACAGCACTTAGAAAATCATCTTTGGGCAATTCGACTTGGTGTAATGGTTAGCAAGCTTGTCTTACTAGAGAATCATTACAGGTAAGTAATGAGTTAGACCCTCAGTGAGTGCTCTATATTTTTGGCCTTGGGGCACATCTAAACTGCACTTAGAAAATCATCTTTGGGCAATTCGACTTGGTGTAATGGTTAGCAAGCTTGTCTTACTAGTGAGGATCGAATTCACTGGATGTCCCATACTTTCGGCCTTGTTCTACATCTAAGATGCGCTTAAAAAGTCATCAGTCAGCAAACAAAATAATCATTGACTCAAAAAATGAAAGAAAAAAAAGCACCAGTATATAAACAGACGCAAACATTTAAAACATCGACAAAAAACCGAACAAGGCCTTGGAAAATGAAGGTATTTAACATGTTTACGAGACTGTGGATTCCGAATCCCAGGAGCGACGCCGATCAATTAGGTAACAATTCCATATCTCTCTCTCTCTCTCTCTCTCTCTCTCTCTCTCTCTCTCTTTATATATATATATATATATATATATAATAGAACCTAATGAGCCAGGAGCCAGACGAACCTACCTAGGTTTCTCCTAAACGGATCGTCAGGGAAAACTGGCTAAAGAGGCAAAGAAAAACGAAATATACGTGTGTCAGTTAAGGTTTCAGTTAGCTCTTTTAGATGTAACGGACAGAAAGGTCAAATTTAAATCTTCCTTTGAAGCCGCAGTAACTTAAATTGTTACAGTTTGGTTTTCAATTTTACGACCCCACCTTTACACTCCACTCTCATGCTGCCATCTTCACACTTGTATTTTCATCTTGTTCTTACTCATTCTCTGACTCCCCTGTAACTTGTCCCTCTTTCTCATCTCACCTATTCTGTAACCCCCATGAACACTAGTGGCATTTTTGTGGCATTTTTGCCTTACTTGGAGTGAAATGATATATATATATATATATATATATATATATATATAAACAAACGAAGATAGATTCAAAAAATGAATAACCTAGGTGAAGACATAGTGAAGAAAATTATACAGAAAAAGTAATTACCTACTAAATCTGAGAAGTATATGTTAGAACAAAGACAAAAAAGAAAGCAGTGGAAAGCTATGATCGTCCCGTTGTTTAAACGATATGACACAAGAAAGAAGATATATTTATAGAGGAAAATCTTAGTATATAAAGGGTCCAGTACTATTTTCGATATGAGGGATATACAAATCGGCCGACGAAGCTTAAACGGTCAAATCCATAGTAATGTAATCGGCTGATCTTCCCAACTCAAATATCTAAATGATCTTCATTTTAAAGCTTCTTTATCCTTTAAACATATATGGAGCACTTTCTAATACAACTTTTATTGGTTTAATTTAAATCTAATAGAAATCTCACCATAATTGTTTAATATATATATATATATATATATATATATATATATATATACCTCCAGTCCGTAAACGGTGAGGATAATCCAACAAGGTCCACATATGTAGGGTTAGTTTTATGAGATCAAACAAACACCAATGTCCAAAGAATTAAAAATTCCTTTACAGGTCAACCTCTTCACAACAGCCTGGGCAATCCCAGACAGATCTGACGCCAATGCCTAAATCTTTTCCTCTTTTTCTCTTTCTTCTTTTTCTTTCCCGATCTTTTCTTCTTATTTTTATTTTTTACTTTATTTTCATTTTTATTTTTTTATTTTTATCCGTCTCTTCAATTAAAGAAAATGCTTATTCCGGCAAAATTTTTTGTACCAAATGGAAGGAATATTGTAAGGTCTGACTAAATGAGCTAATTAGCTCATAGAAATGAACTATAGTTTATAACCACTTAATATGACGCGTTGAGATTTCCTTTATATATATATATATATATATATATATATATATATGATTGATTCTTCTATCCTGAATGATAAGTTAGGATCAGCAGTGAATGGTGCACTTCACCTTACACTTATTCATGCATGTTATGTGTTATCGTGAAGAATATCTGGTAAGGGAAGGACAATTAATTACCTAACAATACCAATAACTATCAACTAAGATCATACTATCATGGATGATAATGATTCAAGACCTTTAAATAATTTTTCCCAAGATTAAAAAGTGTGCATTCATAAAAGATTCCTGTTTCGTGGTTACGTGAACGTTTGAAAAATGGTAAAATCAGTCATTGTGAATCACCTGAATACACCGAGTAAAAACGGAAGTCGAGAAATGACACGTTCCCAAATGAAATATATATATATATATATATATATATATATTACGGTTGCTGAGGAGATGTGAAATCTTTTTTAGCAATTTCATGTTGAAATGTTCATTCAACATTTTTGAATATTGAAAATTTATTTCATTATATATATATATATATATATATATATATATATATATATATATATATATAAGTAACAGTAAGAACAAATGGAGTAAGAATCCACAGTTCGTAGCATTTACATTTTAAAGTATTCAATACGAAGTAAGGAAATTTATTATCGTAATTTGTAATACGTTTTATTATAAGTGGTTTTAATAAAAAATTTACATCGCTACACAGGACTATGAATTATATAATTCATCATACTGAAACATGAAAGCTTTTTTTAAGGTTTTTATTATGATCATTTATAATAAAAATATTACAATAATGTATATAAGCAATAATATATATATATATATATATATATATATATATATATATATATATATATATATATATACTTACTCGTCACATGTGAGCAAAAGTTCTTTTTACAAATTTTTAATCAGCCAATGTCAATAAGCAAATTGATGATCGTAGCCTTTTGAACAAGTCATGGCGACCTGATAAATTTTATTTCATGCATTTTTAGCAGATAGAAAAGTAATTTAAGTGATTTCGAAAGCAGCGTACGTTATAATTCTCAAACGGCCGGCTCTAACTCTTTTCCAAATCACGGATTTAATAGGATTATCACGTTTTAGCGTTAAAAGAGAATGGTCATAAAAATAAAAATAAAAATAAAATTCTAGAAAAAATCCTTGCAGACGAAAGAGGTCAGTATATAATGATGGCCAGATAGGTTCAAGCCGATAGAAATTCACTAGCAGCTCAAATAAAAGCATCTTTGGCGCGACACATACCGATATTTCAAACAGATGGCCACGACTGTTACCACTTTTGTAAGGTAAAAATAAGATTACGTTAAAATTACGGTTTACGTTTAAAATTTGTTAAATACCACAAACACTGGACAATGGCAAATGGGGAAAAAAATTTGAAAACCTTGATGTGCACACACGGGAGTCCCTCGTGATAAAACCAAAATCATTTAAATATTTAATGCATATCTCTCGGGATTTTCTTGAATATATATCTGCAAGATGTCTTCTTGTGGCCAAATTGGTAGCGGAACGTTTTGACTATACGAATGGTTTCCTTGCAATAAAGAAGGCTATTCAATTTCGATTAAGGTCACGAGGCTCATTTTTCTTGAAAATCCCTACATCTGTGCTCGTTGATATTAGTTTGATTGTTTAAGAAAATAAAAACAAGGATGTCAGCTCATAGAACTGTACACACTAAAATAACGTTTATAGTAACAGGAAGCACACACACACACACACACATACACACACACACACACATATATATATATATATATATGCGATTGTGGATGGGTGAGAGAGAAAGAGAGAGAGTGAGAGAGAGAGAGAGAGAGAGAGATAGGCACAGGAGAAAGAGAGATGAGAATGGTTGTTAACCGAACACCGATTTTACCAAATGTATAAACTCGCATGACCTTGTGTTTAAATGTTAGTATTCCGAGTATGAAACAAGGAGGTGCCTGGGGAAAATTATCCCAGCGTGGAACACTAGTGGGAAATGAAAACTATACCCACCCTTGGAGACCTAAATCGTGTGAGTAAAATTAGATAAAATCGCGGAAACCGTCAAAGTCCCCAATCATCGGAACTGAGTGTTCGAACCCGGCATTATTCAACGACTGATGCCGCCAGAAAATACTCTCTCTCTCTCTCTCTCTCACACTCTCTCAAAAACTGCAAGAAAATACTCTCTCTCTCTCACACTCTCTCAAAAACTGCAAGAAAATACTCTCTCTCTCTCACTCTCTCAAAAACTGCAAAAAAATACTCTCTCTCTCTCTCTCTTTCTCTCTCTCTCTCTCTCTCTCTCTCTCTCTCTCTCTCAAAAACTGCAATATATGACTACGAAATAAATACTCAATAAAAACGACAGATTAGCCATTTTTGGGTGTTGAAGAAACGCATGTGTATCTGAGCAGGGGTTTGCAACAGGGATCAATAAGCCAGACCGGCATGTTCCATAATTTCCCGAACCTCACAGAAGCATATATACATTCTCACACTCTCCTGATATACATATATACAGTAGCGTGCAAAAGTATTAGGACAAGAACTATGTTATCTTTTATGAGGCATCAAAATAAAGTTTAAAATCATCCCTGTCCTAACACGTGATATCTGTCCTTCAGTATGGATGGAAATTCTGGAAAATCTCATCAAAGATGAAGGAAAGACTGGAAACAACCGAAATGTGGTTCTACAGAAGGATGTTGAGAATACCATGGACAGAACATGTAAGCCACGACGAGGATTTGGAGAGGATGTAAATGAAAAAAAAAACTGATACTTAACATCAGGAAGAGACAGTTGAAGTTGGGGAAGTAGAGCTTGGAGAAGCTGATATTCACGAGACGGATAGAGGAGAAAAGATAGACGAAAGTACCTCGTGACATACTTGATGGACTTGGGCAGATGAACAACGCAGCAGGTTATGGAAGGTGTAACAAGAGAAGGGGTGTTAAGAGTTACCAGGCATAGGGAACTGGGAAAAGCCATGATCGCCTAAGTCCTAAATGGACAAGACACTTAGAATAATAAAAAAGAAAAATTTCAAGGTCTTGTAAATATTTAATTTGACGTTTTTTATGACTGTTCCAAGTACAAATCTCTAACACGTGATGAAGTATCTTGGTGCTTCGTTATTCCATTATCTGCCAAGAAAAGTCTTTTGGTTGGCCTGATTACATTCGGCCATACTTTCTATTATAAAGAGAAACTGTTATGTATTAATTAATGAATTAGAGCACTCTGGCTATTGGGCGTGTATAATGACAGTATACATGAAAGCTTTTGTTGCATGTTTACTTTTTAAAATTTTCTTAATTTATTTTTTGGCAATATTTTGAGTAGTGAAGAATATATCTATCTTCTCTATTATAACAAAGACCATTGTATATATATATATATATATATATATATATATATATATATATATATATAGCTCCTGTGAATTACGTCTTAATGTAAGATACTCAATAACAGGTACATCAATATGTTGTCTTTTTAGATGGCGTATCGATAAAAATATTTTGCCGTAATTTTTGACACAACGGGCCCACTTGCATATATATATATATATATATATATATAATAACGAGATAATGTTGAAAAGGGACACAGAGAGAGAGAGAGAGAGAGAGAGAGAGGGGGGGTGGGGAGATATTTGTTAACCGAACTCTGATTTTGCCAAATTTGGAATATCCAAGCAAAATTTCAAGTTCTGGTAAATATTTAATTTGACGTTTTTATAACTACCTCTCGAGTATAAATCTTTAACACGTGAGAAGAATCTTGGTGTGCTGTTGTTCTCTTATCTGTGAAGAAAAGCCTTGGCTTGATGACAGTCGGCCATTTTAAAAGTTCAAATAATGTTAACAAGTAAACAAATCAATGAACTAAGAATAAACATGACAGAAGATGCAGTTTTATTTATATTAACTCTATTACTTTTTTAATTCCTTTTTTAAAAAGTTATTCCATAATTTATTTGAATTTTCAACTCCAAATGTTTGTTATTAAAAGCAGAGATTACGTGTTTTCATTTATAAGATAAAATATGAATTTTAAAGGAGTACCCTGTTTTTTTATTCATTTTTTGATTGATTAAAAGCAACCCATTTAAATTTTCTCCTTACATATTATGTTTTTTTTTTCATCGTATCATTTATCAGAATAATATATTATCCTGATAAAATACTACTCGCTTGTCTCGTTTAGATAACCGATATTCCACTGTAAATTCAATATATGTGTGTTCCAATTTGTAGGCTACTATTTTTCACCTAGGCAAATGAAATTAACCATATACTTACATCATTGCAAGGCAAAGGTTATACGCTGTGTTAATTTATGCCGACTGTGCTTGTTGGTGGGATAAAAATGATTTATAATTACCAGCTAACCTTTTATATTTATTTTTGTCATAAATAATGGGAAGTAACTCTTCTTTTTCAGTTTGTAAAATAATTTGCATTGCAAATTATATATGTAAAAATCTCTAAGTGCATGTACCTACTGTATGTGAATGCGTTTCTTTATGTTTCAAATTGTAGCACATAGTTGTGTACTAGGGAAACTGAATTATTGTTAAGTTATACGCAATTCCAACACAAGGATGAGAAATTCTGTTTTTGAATCATGTCTTCTTCTTCTTCTGTGTGCCTTGTCCCTTCAGGACGTAGGCGATCATGACCTTCCACTTTCCCCTATCTCTGTTGGCTCTGAGCATGCCTTCTCCTGTTACGCCATACAATCCTCGTTCCGTCATCCACCGGATTAGGTCCTTCAAATATGTTATCCGTTGCTTTTCCCTGTCTCTTTTTCCCCTCTATTTGGCCTGTTAGTATCAGATTCTCCAAGCCCTCCTTCCTCGTTGTTTGTCCCAGGAATTTCAGCTGTCTCTTCCTGATGCCCAGTATTAATTTCCCTTTTGTTTCTATCATTTCTAAGACCTTATCATTGCTCACATGCTCGATCCATGATATTCGCTGCATCCTTCTGTAGAACCACATTTCAGTTGCTGCAAATTTTTCCTTCATCTTTGGTGGTATTATCCATCATTCACTGCCATATTGAAGGACGGACATCACGTAGCAATCCAGTACTCTCTTCCTTGTTTCTAACGAAATTGTCCTGTTTCTTAATACGTTATTCAACTTCTGGAATGCTTCCTTCGTCATGCCAATTCGCCTTTCTTGTCAGTTGTTCCAAATTTTAGTGCATTTTTTATTATTATTTTATAATAAAAATTATTTTATAAATGTTTATATTGCATTCTGTAATAATTTATAAATAACTTGCCTGAACTAAAATAAGCTGAAATACGATTAAATTTGAAATGAATTTAATTTAAAATAAACATTCGCATTATCACAATACTTTTTTAGAAGGTAACAAATGAGGTTACCCACATTTTCAAGGTATTAATTAACAGAAACAGTTCGCGTATCTAAACTTATTTATAATTGGAACTTAGTCTGTGTGTGTGTGTCTATGTCCCTTACCTATAGACTTCGAAACGGCTGAACCGATTTTCTTGAAAATTTACAGTTTTTCTATAAGAGTCTGCGAGTATTCTTAGCTAGGTTTTGTGTCGAGGTACCCCCGATAAATATCGAAAATCGAAAAAATCGGGTTATAGAAGGAGTGGTCCGATTTTAATCAAATTTGATACACTCATAGACAAAGACATTCAGAAGTTTCAAGCTTGCAGTTCTTACAATAGTGCAGAAAATCGATAATATATATATATATAAAAGACAAGATGTTTGTGTGTGTGTCTGTTTATCTGCGTGTATGTGTGTATTTTTTCAGCCCTTTTATTGTAGTTTTTGCTTTGGGTTTGGCTCTAAGTAGGTATAATTGTAGTTCTTAGTCTCAGCCATGATACCGTTTATTCAGAGGACTTATTTAGCCTTCAACATTCAGTTTATGACGAGAAACACTTATTTGATATCGATACCAGGAAATCAAAATTTGACTTGCATCCATTCATTTTTCTTTCAGTCTACGGTTTAACTGGAAACAACTATTGCTTTTTTGGTCTTTCATTCCAACGTCCAAAGAGTCTGAGCTCCAGAACCACGGATTAGTTTTAAAGCTTTCATTACACCCGAGCAACTGCTTGTATAGATAAATTCCAGAGGAATAACAAAAGATTTATAACAGACTTCACTCTCCGGAGCAGTTTTCTCATCTTATTTAAAATGAAAAAGGTTTCGACCGTTGTAGACTCCGTTACTCCAAGGGTATATCTTCCTTTTCTTCATATACCAGAACGTAGGCGATCATGGACTTCTACTTGCCACTGTCTCTTGTTGCTATCAACATTTTCCTCTTGGCATCTCTCCAAACCCCGATCTATCATTCATTTGCTCAAGCCTACCAAATATGTTTCACGCTGCTTTCCCCTGTCCTTTCCCTTCTATCCGCCCTGTGAGTATTAAATTTTCCAGGCGCCCCTTTCTCATTACATGCTCCATGAACCTTAGCTGCCTCTTCCCGATGTTAAGTATGAGTTTTCCTTCTCATTTGCATCTTCTTCTAACACCTCTATCTTCTATCTTCTATCTATCTCTATCTTCTATCTATCTCTATCTTCTATCTTCTATCTATCTCTATCTTCTATCTATCTATCTATCTATCTATCTATCTATCTATCTATCTCTATCTTCTATCTTCTTCTAACACCTCATCGTTGCTCATATTCTCAGTCCATGGTATCATCAGCATCCTTCTGTAGAACCACATTTCTGCTGCCTCGAGTCTCTCTTTCATCCTTGAAGAGGTCGTCCAACATTCACTGCCATACAAAAGGATAAATATCACATAGCAGTCTAGCACTCGTTTCTTTGTTTCCAATGAGATTTAATGTTGTATAATCTTTTTATTTTATTATTTGTCTCAACAGGATTATTACATTATATACACTGTCCGGACTGTTTTCCTCGTCTTTATTGCTATATTTACGACGTTTCGATCGTTGTACGGTCTAGCTTTCTTCCTCAAGAACACATGGCCCAGTGAATATAGGCATTGGTTAGTTCGAGGGAATTGACCCAACGAAATATGAGTTCAATACCTGGCTACAGCAGTGGTGGACAAATAACTTAGAGAGTTGAGTTAAAGGGAGGTAACTACATGAAGCGGCATCGCACATGGAATGAGAATTATGTACCCCAATGATTGAGATAAAAGTTCTGGTTCAAAATTCCTATAATCTGAAGAAGGCCGGAGCGTACAACTAATTAAATGTAATAAACATGGCTATAAAGATGAAAACAATAGTCCAAACAGTGTAAACAATGCAAATACTACTTTATATCAGAAGTATACACAAATACTGAAGAATCTTACATACCAATTAATACACACCATTTCTGTTCACCATTTTGTCGCATGCCCATTTTTGTCACTGAATCAGAGTATGGAACTAAGAGATTGATCTCAAAACTTTATGGAAATAGTCAGTCAGGTAAGTTCCATACGTGATACACGCTTGGGCGATCATATCTCGAAAGAGCCATGACTGACTGGGCATATGATTATCCCGTAGTAGGTTGCCATTACTTTCTGCGGTAGACTGGTTGCTAACCAAGGCTAAAGAATCCAATTTGTTCTGTTATTTAACCCATAAATGGAGGAAAGAAGCGGATTAATACCTTTCCCAAGGGTATTTGCGCGTTAATGGATGTAAGGAATTCAACTAGAATTCGAACTCTGCTTCCCCTATTTCTCGAGCCGATAACCACCGCCCCACAACGCACATCCCTAGTGAAAATATGGAAATAGATATGTTTTAGAAAACAATTTTATTTTATAAGTAACTGAGTCACTTAAACAATCTAGTGGTGTCATTTTGGAACGTAAAATCTAATGTTTGCACACAGGGGGGTTTTATAGGAATCCTGATAATTGGGGTGTAGTTTTATAATATTCTTATTTAGGTGTATGTAACGCATGAGCATAGCAATTCGACAGTATTAATGTCCTGCTGTAGGGGGCGAGATAATATTATCGTTCTTCTCCAGGTTGTGGGATTGTACAAGGTTTCGATTCATGTGATCGGATTAATGTATGATTCATATAGTTGAGAGACCGTTCTTATTCATGTTTTGGGATTGTGTATATGTTAGGTCATGATTCGGGCGGTGAAATTATATGAATGTCCTGTTTTAGGTGATGAGATAGATGATCATCCCTCTGCCGGTGGTGGGAGTGTACAAGGTTCCAATTTAAGTGCTGAAATTTTCTGATAATCCTACTCCTGGCAGTGGGATTGTACGTGGTGGTAGGATTATGAATATCCTGTCTGAGTTATTGTATAGGCATCCATTGTTAGGGTTTTGGATTGTATGTGCTAATAACAGTGGTGATATTGTCTGACTGCTCCAATTCTAGGAGCTGAATTTCCTTATCGTCTTGAACCCAGTGGTGCGATTTGATGTGCATCCAATTCACTACATTCGCTTCTTATATGATTACCAGTATCATATTTATCTTTTATATGATATGGTGATTTTCTAAGCATAGCTTAGATGTGGCACAAGGCCGAAAGTATGGGAAACCCAGTGAGGATCTAACTAACTTTTTAATTGTCATGATTCTAGCAAGACAAGCTTGCTAACCATTATCAAATGTGTGCAATTCTTTTCTCTATTATCTGTAAAGAATTTCGGCGAGAAAATGTCATAGTTAGAACACGCGATAGATATCCAAACCTCCAAATAGACCTTTTGCACTAAGATGCGCTTTCATTATATTTCATTATATTTTTTCTTTAACAAAAACAAACCGCTTGTAAATATGAAAACGTTCCTGCATAGCTCTCCTTATATTGTGGCCCATTTAATTGACGCTATTCTCTTATGCGGTTAACACGCTCGGCTGAATTTCTTCCTCGACAAAATTTATTATTTTGCTGATTGTCAATTTAAGCCTTAGTATTGGATTTTCCTTGTTTTAGAACGCTCTTAATATGGGTTCCTTTTCTTTATTCATTCTCATAACGCTGCTCATGTCATCAGATCTGTAAGTTCTCTTGGCTTGTTACTTGAAATAATCATGTATTTTATTCCCCATTTTTAGTTCTTCTTTTTAGATATTTTTCATTTAACCTTTTGCATTTACTTAATTGCATGCAATCTTCAGAAGGAAATAATTCTGTTTTTATTTTATTGTTTGAAAGTCGAAAGGAATTATTTTATTTTTATTATTATTTCTTGAACCTAAACAAACCGGTAATACACAAAGCTACAGTAAAAATATTGTGCATTTCAATAGCACATTGATTGGCAAAAGACTGGAATATCAAAGGGTTAGTATGGTTGATTATTACTACTACCCGATTTTCACTGTATGCTCCATATAATATTTGATATCAAATACCACAAAATTGTTGATATATTGTAAAATCAATCAAGCAAGTCAATATTTCTTACATTGATCAGTTCATAACTTTTATTTGTTCTGCCACGATTAATTTTTTTTTACTAAATAACAATCGCTAAGATTTATGGCTTCAACAATGTAAGCATGAAAATTAATAGATCAACACCTGGAACTACAGAAATTAATGGATTCAAAACCGGAATCATGAAAATTCATTGATCAAAACCTGGAACTGCAAAAATTAATGGATACAAAACTGGAATTGCGAAAATTAATGGATAAAAACTGGAACTGCAAAAATGAATGGATTCAAAACCGGAATCATGAAAATTCATTGATCAAAACATGGAACTGCAAAAATTAATGGATTCAAAACCGGAATTGCAAAAATTAATGGATAAAATCCTGGAACTGCAAAAATGAATGTATTCAAAACCGGAATCATGAAAATTCATGGATCAAAACTTGAAAATGCAAAAATTAATGAATTCAAAACCGGAATCATTAAAATTCATGGATCAAAAGATGGAACTGCAAAAATAATGGATACAAAACCGGAATTGCGAAAATTAATGGTTAAAAAACTGGAATTGCAAAAATGAATGGATTCAAAACCGGAATCATGAAAATTTATGGATCAAAACATGGAACTGCAAAAATTAATGAATCTAAACCTGGAATTGCGAAAATTAATAGATTTGTATTTTTTATATCATTTCACCTCAAGCAAGGCTGGTCCACAGAGTGTTACAGTGAAAGAAAAGACTAGAAACAGTAGGTGTTGAAGAAAGTATAAAATAAGAATAGGATACAAGGAGATAAAAGATGGCAATTAACGTTAGATCGAATTTTTAAAAAATTGTAGCTGCCAAAAAAAGAAAAAAAGTAAACTGAATAGAGTTTCACAGGCGGGAACTAGTGAGAAAAGAAAAAGCTCAAGTAGAAATGGTGCTTACATTTAACTATTTCACCTGAAAATTGGGTAGGACCTGGATGCCAACCTAGTTCCACGCTTAAATTCACATGGACGGAACATCTGGCGAAAAAAGCTTTTCAGAACAGCTGCTATGAATATATTTGTAGAAAAGAAAGAGGGAAGACACATCAGGTTGGTGAGAAACTGACTGAGACAAAATGCCAACTCAGAACCGATTACATTGTAGATCCTTCTTTGGATTTTTTTCGTGAAATTAGAGATAAATAGCAGGAACATCTGAACAGATATGGCAAGAATATTCAATGCACAGAAAAATGGTATATTTATAAATATGCAAGTTGGATGCTGATGTGGAAAAAAACCTTCTGGCCCAACACAGAGACACGACCTTTCTAGCAGTAAATACAGCTATAGATCTGATGTATTTGTTTCACTTTAGGTCGGTTAAAAAGTGAAGCCAAGAAGGCGCAGGGTAGGTTCTCTCAAGGAGACTTGCATCAGCCATGCTGATGGTTGGCGAGAAATATTCTCTATGGTAGCTAAAGAAGAGTAGTTTTGTCTTGGAGACATTAATATTTACAAGCCATTTTCTGCCCTAGTCAACCTCTGATTTGAGGTCCGTTTCAAAAGCAGCAACTAGCTTTAATTCACTTAATAATTTACGATCCTAACGTCTACATATCTTTGAAATATTTTAAAAGCTATTTTAGAAACTTTATAAATAATTATGATTAAAATGATGAAAACGATTCTTTTAAAATTTCATTAATAATCAAAATTTAGAATAGGAAGCAAAGGATAGGACTCTATTCAATAGAAGCGGGGAGTATGGAACGAATGACAGGAGGACTTATATACTCCAACTGAAAAAATTTAAAATAAAATGTTGTTAATCTCCTTGGTTCTCACCTGAATGCTCGGCTTGTATTGCCCACAGGAATCACATCTTCTGGATCTACCGGGGAGCATGTCTGATTAAAATGGACATCTCTTTGTCTTTGTCTTTGCTAATAATGAATGCAAGTGTGTTCTTAATAATATAAAGTCATCGTTTACCGATAGAATGAAACAATGTATAGCATCTCGCAAGTTCGGCTCAAGAGATTAAATTTGAAGTCCTGACATTTAGAGCAAACAAGGTTAAATGCTTTGATCGTAAATTCTCTTCCAACTCTGCACTTGACTTATCTGGAGTATCCACGCCCTTTTGCAAAAAGTTCTTGCTAGACTGAAAGTATCGATGGCAGCTTTCACCCAAGAGAAGACCTCAGAGGCACAGTCTTGAGCAGGGAGATTAAAATCTTAGTTCAAAAGGACGTCATGAAGGATATTACGGAATTTCTCGAGCATAAACTCACAAGCCATGTCTATAAATATTAGTGTCCTTCCTAAAATGAACTGTTTAACAGCTCTTCTAGACGCTACGCAAGAGTTCAGACTCTTAACTACCAGTCGAAAAGAGCAACCAGAAAACTGCCAACCCGGTACCCATGGATGAGTTGTTGCCACCATCCACATGCATCGCAAAACAAAAAAAAATCGTGATAACACCAATATTAAGACCTGAGGAGTGGAAACAAACCGGTAACCTTTTTCTAAATAGGAAGTAAGGGATGAGACTCTACTGAAGAGAAGAGGAGGAGTATGGACCGAAAGACAGGATAGCTTATATACTCCTATTGAAAAAAAATAATTAATAAGTTTTAACTTAGTACAGTTGTGCGTTGTGGCGCAATGGATATCGGCTGAGAATGAGAAATCGGAGAGCCGTGTTCGAATTTCAGTTCCATTTGTTGCATTCACTTACGCACAAATCCCCTTGAGAAAGATATAAACTTATCCTTTCTCCCTCCAGCTGTGGGTTGAACAGCAGGACAGATTCGGTTCTTTATTCTTGGTTAGCAACCAGTCTACCGCAGAAAGAAATTGCAACCTACTGCGGGAAAATCTTCTGTCTTGTCGGTCATTCCTCGAGCTTCAAGTATGGCCCCTAAGTGAGTGATTAGCCAATATAACTTAGTATAATTCATAAGTGATTTTTAAAAATCACGTAAAGCGTTACATCTGAGAAATAAATAATCAAATAAACATTCAAATAGTAAAGTAAATTACTTTGAATCTTCCCCAAAATAAACTCATTTATGTTATTACGAAATTTAACATTCGAATAAAATTTAAGTCGCGAAATTTAAGAAAAATTGGAAATTTATTCTCAAACAAATAAAAAATGTTACTTGCATACATTAAAAAGAGAAAAAATAAAATCATAGGCACATGTTAAAAATAAAAGAACCATCCACCTAAAAAAAAGAAAAAGGAAAAAATCGTTTTAATGATAAATGTTAGGAAAAGGAAATCAACGATACTCTAGTCAAAGATAAACAAAACAAACATTACCACTCGTAAATGATTTCCTTACAATTTCTAAAGTTACACCCTCGGCTATAAAAAGAGAAATGTTACATTAAATATATAATAAATTAGAATTATTCATACCAATTCAAAACCGGAATCGTGAACATTAATGGATTCTAGGTACCTTTACTAGTTCGCTGAAAAAAAAGAGCATTGTATGAAAAAAAAAAAAGTTTGGGATTTTTATTTATTTATTTATTCTGTTATGCGAAGCTATCCTGGCCAAGGTATCAGCAGCCACTTGTTACCCCTCCCCGCTATGGTCTGTTCTTTGAATTCAAATTTACCAAGCAGCTTAACTCGATGTTGATTTTGGGGAAAAGCAAGAATTGAAGAGTGAAACTTTCTTAATTCAAATTTCCTGTGTCAAACTGTGAGGTATGTTACGATTTATTTCTTAAATCTGTATTTTTCGTTTGTTTGTTTTTTTTTCCTCACTTTTTGGCGTTCATGCTTCATTTGGAAAAAAAAGTTTGGGATTTTTATTTATTTATTTATTTATTTATTTATTCTGTTATGCGAAGCTATCCTGGCCAAGGTATCAGTAGCCACTTGTTACCCCTCCCCGCTATGGTCTGTTCTTTGAATTCAAATTTACCAAGCAGCTTAACTCGATGTTGATTTTGGGGAAAAGCAAGAATTGAAGAGTGAAACTTTCTTAATTCAAATTTCCTGTGTTAAACTGTGAGGGATGTTACGATTTATTTCTTAAATCTGTATTTTTCGTGTTTTTTTCCTCACTTTTTGGCGTTCATGCTTCATTTGGACTTTAACTGAGTTAAAACTTAGTTAACTCTCCACTTTTTGAAGTTTGTGTTTTGTGTTTTGTGTTTTTTTTTGTTTTTTTTTAAATAGGAGTAGATAGGTCACACTATCGCCCGGTCAATACTCCTCCCACATTTATTGAACTGGAGTAGAGGCTTGCCCCTTGTTTCCTGTTTAGGATGTGGTTTCCGGCTTTCTCTTCTCTCTCTTCAGACCTTGGTATTGGTGCTTCCGTGAGTTTCCTGCGATCTGGCCGGTTGGTGGCAACGGCTTATCACTGTGAGGGTACCGGGTTGGCAGTTTCCTGGTTGCTGCTTCGGACTGGTATTTAGGAGCCCTAACTCTTGCGTAGCGTCAAGAGCGGCTGCTCTGATCAACAGTTGTATAATATCGGGGTTCTTGTAGTGCCATGTCGCGCATGGATAGGTGTCCCTGCAAGCGATTTCGGTGGGCAACCCCGAGGCCACACCTTGTTGCAGCCCTTGCCAGTTTCCCTCCCAGCACAGATCGTGGATAATGACCGCCTGTATCCTCTACCCTAGGTCCCTTTCTACATACAGAATCATGACTAAACAGATCAGAAATGACTAAACCAGTTAAATCCAAACCACCTAAACCCGTTAACCTTTCCTTCACGGGGCATTCGTACTAACTTTCCTAGTGTAGAAGCGTTCCTGCATGAAAAGTCCCCTGACATACTTGCGCTCTGCAAAATTAACCTCAACTCAGCTATTCAGTCCTCTGACCTCTTCAGCCCTGGTTATCTTCCCCTTTTAAGGAAGGATTCCACTGTCCACATGCATGGGCTGGGTGTCTATGTCAGCGAACACCTCCCCATAGCTAGGGTGACTTCACTCGAATCTACTGACCACCAATACATATGTCTCCGCCTGTCTCTCCTCAGTTCGGTTAGTTACCTATTCTTTCTTTACCGTTCTCCCTCATCTCCTGACTGCTCCCTTACTAGATAGCATTGCTGACGACATAGATAAGGCTTATTTCTTATCACCCATTCGCCCACATATTTGTATTTGGAGACCTCAATGCCCATCACTCTAGTGGCTTGAAAACGCCGTTACTGATCCAGTTGGCATTCACGCCATGAACTTTGCTATTTCCCAATCGGAATTTCCCTTACGCAAGTGGTGGACTTCCCCACTCGCTTCCCAAACATTCCCTCGGCTCATTCCTCACTGCTAGATATATGTTTCACCTCTGCGCCTGACGCCTGTCAAGTCTCGCAGCTTTGCCCTCTCGGCAACTCCGAACCACGCTGTAGTCTCTCTCAGTATTTCTTTCCAGTCTCACTCCCCCCAGGAGCCCCCTACCTATAGGACCTCCTACCTCTACCAAAAAGCTGACTGGGATGCCTTTCGCGATTTCCACTGCGATGTCCCGTGGGGAAAAGTGTTCGACCTATCAGTTGATGACTGTGCCTCTGAGGTCTCGTCATGGGTGAAAGCTGACATTGATGCCTTCATACCCACCAGGAAGTATTGCTTAAAACCTCATTCCTCTCCGTGGTTCTCTCCGGCCTGCTCAGCTGCCATTGCCCACAGGAACCATTACTTCTGTCTATTCCGGAGACAGTCAACTGATCACAATAGGCGCATATTCACATCTGCTCGCAATGAGTGCAAGAGAACCCTAAATGACGCCAAACAGTTGTTTGCTGAGAGAATGCGACAGCACATAGCTGACCGCAAGTTCGGCTCCAAGGACTATTGGATGATTTGTAAACGAGTGCTCAACAATAGGAAATCCTCAATACCTCCTTTAATCCATGGTATTTGAGGTTCTCAAGTCATCTGCGGACAAAGCTGAGTGCTTTGCCCGCAGATTCTCATCCAACTCCACATTCGAGTACACCCACCCGACTTCCCTATTAGAACTGAGGCCAAACTGCACGACATATATATTACCCCGCCAGTAGTATCCAGAGTAATTTCAAAGCTCGACCCCCATAAGGCGTGTGGAGACGATGGAATCCAGGTGATAGTCCTTAAGAGGTGTGCTCCTGAACTTTCCCCTGTCCTATCTAAACTATTTAACTACTGCCTTTCTGCTTCCTGCTTTTCTGCATGCTGGAAGTTCTCTTCAGTCGTTCCTGTATTTTAGAATTGTGGTGAAACCTCGGACCCATCCAACTATCGCCATATGAGTCTTCTACCGATATTCGGGAAAGTATTCGAGGCTATAATCAATGCTGAAATAGTTCATCATCTTACCGCCCACAAACTGTTCTCCGACAGGCAATATGGATTCCGCTTTGCCAGGTCCACGGCCGACCTGCTAACAACTGTAACGGAGTACATGCTACAGGCCCTTGATGAGTCTGACGAGGCTCGCGCGGCTGCTCTGGACATCTCCAAGGCTTTCGACACGGTTTGGCACTCTGGCCTCCTATGCAAACTACGCGGTTATGGTATTACCGGTCGCCTGCTTGACCTAATCCAATCTTTCTTAAATAACCGCAAAATGAAGGTCGTTCTGAATGGGCGTGCCTCTTCGTCCTACAGCACGAATGCTGGTGTCCCACAGGCCTCTATCCTGGGCCCGACGCTCTTCCTTATTTTCATCAACGACCTCGCAGATGAGATCAAGTCCCAAGTAGGCATCTACGCAGAAGACACTACAATATACTCCCTCACCAGTAAGAAACCTGTCGTGGCGGACAGACATAATCTCGCTGCTGACCTTGAGCGGGATTTACACTCTGTGGTGAACTGGGGCAAGAAGTGGCTTGTCAGCTTCAATTCATCTAAGACCAAGCTGTTGTCTGTCAACCATTACAGGCAACCTCTCCTGCCTCCCATAAGCATGGACCTAAGCGATTCTCCCGGAGAGTAATACACTACGCCTCCTCGGACTTACCCTGCCTCAGACCTCAAATGGAACCACTTTTTATATTGAATCCATAGCAAAATCTACTGCTAAGAAGGTTGGATCACTATGTCGATCCAGGATGTTATTTCCACCTGAATCCATCCTGCATATATACAAGTCAACCATCCGTCCGTGCATGGAGTACTGCTGCCATTTATGGTCAGCGCCCCTACCGTTCTCCTCAGTGTTCTCGACAGGCTCCAAAGGAGAGTCTGTAATGCGATAGGTACTGATCTAGCGGCTCGACTGCAGCCACTTCCCCATCGTCGAAATGTGGCCTCCCTTTGTCTGTTCTATAAATACTTTCATGGCTTCTGCTCAGACGAACTTAAGTTACTGATGCCTTCTCAACAGGTGTTTACTCGTGCAACAAGACTGGCAACTGGGTCCCACCCATTCACAGTCAGGTTAGCCAAATGCAGACGACAATTCTACTCCTTCAGCTTCTTCTCTTGCACTTCCCGCCTGTGGAACTCGCTCCCATATTCTTGCTTTCCTGACGGCTACAACCTCCAGAAATTTAAATGCAAAGTCAATACTCATCTACTAACCACTGGACTCTAACTCTCTCCACACCCCCGTATAACCTTCCCTTTCTCTCCACCTATGTATCTGTAATCACACCTGCTTTCTCAGCTTTCTATTGTTCCTTTCTAACTTGTTTGTACTCCTCACTCTTTTCTAATTAATCTTTTACAGTTATGTAGCCCCCTGCACATCAGTGGCGTTTCCACCTTGCTCGGGGTGAAATGATTAAAAAAAAAAAGTAAAAAGGCCCAAAAGTTAATAAAAAAGAAAACAAATGTTTATATTATGAAGAGGAAAGATCAAAGTAATTTTTTAATTATTTTTCAAAAATGCTAAGTCCTTTCTAAAACATTCGAATTTTGATAAATATATTTTTTTCGTTAGCAGGGAGCCAAATCGTTACAAGAATTTACAATGGAAAACGTAATATTACATCGATCAATTTTTTTTCCGGTGCCAAAAATTTCTTTAAAAAAAATCAAATAATTGTCGGATTTCAATGACACTTGCATGATTTATTTATATTTTTATGAATAGAATTATTTTTAAAATATCATTTGTAAAAAATCTTAGTAAAAGTATGTTTTTTACATTTTTTAACCCCCACTTCATGTAAATTCATGAAATTTCAAGAAATTAAATTCTTTGGGCAAAGTTTCTTTTATTCGCTATTGTTGTCGATTTGTAGTGATACCAGGCAAGCGAGGGACCGGATATTTGCCCTCAGAAGTCCAGATAACAAATGACCAAAACTGCTCTTTGCGCATCTGGCTCCACGCAGTGTTCCGTTGGAAAAACAAAAATAAATAAATATTAAATTCTTTTTATGGGCCTTTTCCGCGAGCCGACGTGAATTTTGTTTATCCTCCAATGGGAAGCCCAGAATTAAATCCGGGTGTGAATTCCCAAATGACTTGTTTGGAGCCTCGAAGACGAAAATATAAAGGACGACACAGGAAGCATCGCCAGTTGAGAAAATACGAGCATAATTAACGCGTCCCTTGACAAGCGTCAAGCGATCGTAATATGTTTGCCTCTCCTTTCTGTCTCATCTTCTTCTTCACGGTTCACTGAGTCACTTAACAATTTATGGACTGAGTGAAGACTTCAAAGACACTTCTAACAAAAAAACCCGCTCACACATACATGTGCACAAACTTTTTTCGACAATTACTGCTATAAACATTTTAACGACATTTGTTCCAACAAAAAGACATTAATTTTATTTGTAAAAAACCCTAATTGATATATATATATATATATATGTGTGTGTGTGTGTGTGTGTGTGTGTGTGTGTGTGTGTGTGTGTTGTTTCAATACACAATTTGATTTTCTTGTTTTATACCCCTCCTATAGTGGGCTATCTACTAACAAGCCCAAATTCAGTTTCAACACACAAATACACTTAACTATAACGGAAAACCCACTATAGATTCCGGATGACGAACCGCACGAAACCGCAGAAAATAGGTTATATTGAACGTAATATACAAACTTGAACGCAGGTTAGTAAATCCAGGAATACTATTAGTAAGAAATAAATATATACAAGTCTTGAAGTGAAGACGTTGGAAATGGTGTATCCGTGTATATTATTCTAGCTGAGTGGAGTTCAGAAATAGTCTGGTCTCTGGGTAACTTCGGTGTCTCTCGGAACTCTGCGATAACTGTAACGGATCTCTACGAATACTCTCTACTGCCAACTGCAACTACTGTTCTCTCTATGGCAAGAGTATATCTACACTCAGTCGAATCCATTAACATATACAAAGGGGAGATCCTGCAACACCCCACCAGCTTCTTTTTTAGGGGGAGTTAATGGTTTTCCGTTTGTTTTCTATGATTCAACGACTTCAAAAATTTCTTCCATCACGATATCGTTTTCTGAGGGTGACGAGCTTAGCTCCTCACTTCTTTTGTATTTGGTTTGTGTGTCTCTTATGGGTAGATTTTTCTCCCTGTATTGTGTATATCTTATTCCCTAGTCCGTTTATTATTGTTCCAGGTTAATAATGTACCGTATAATTTTTTAACATTCTGAAGTAAACTTGTTCACCTGGTTCGATTGTTTTTGTAACTATGGGTGTAATAAATACTGATTGAACATTCTTTCTGTATTTCTGATTTAGCTCGATTTTTGTTGCGAATTTGTTACCTCGTGCGAAACCCCTTTCAATTTCGTAGCTTTTGTCGGCACGTCCGTTATTTTTTGACAACAAGCGCTAATGGATAAATCCCATACATTAAACTTCTGCATCCAGTCCGTTCCCACCAAGTTATGTGTGTTTTCCATCACGTATATTTTTAAGTTTTTGTTTTTTTCCTGAAATTTCACATTCACGATTATTTCACCTTCGAAATTAATCCGTCTCTCTGTTACCAATTTAGCAATTTTTTGAGTCTATAACATGGTCGGCCAATTCAGTTTCCGCTATGTCTATCGGTTGATTATTGTTAAGTCTGAACCTGAATCAAATTGTAGTTTGATCTTCTTATTCAATATTTCAAGTTCTACATATTTCCTCGTGTTTTGCTTGTTTTCATCTTCCACTATAGTAGATCTTATCCTACTAAAATGTTATTTGTTTCTGCATACAGCTGCCTTGTGTCCCATCTTTCCACACGCTAGACAGTTTTTGTATTTGAACCGACAATCTCTAAACCAATGAAATTTACCACACCTGTAACATGCAGATGGGAGTTGTTTTTTATTTGATTTCTGTCACTAGTTGCTTTATATCTTGTAAGTTTGTCATTCAATTTAGTTGTTTTATATCTTGTAATTTTGTCATTAACATTTTGTTTTACCTTTGGAGAAGGTGAAAAACGTAAATTTTTGTTTAACTTACGAATTCGCGCGACTCTTGATTGTTCAATAACTTTACTGTGTTTTTAATACTTAGGTATTTTTGCAATCCTCTGATTGTTTTGCAGCGTCAAACCGGGTTCGTTATGGATTTTCGTAAGTATTCGTTTACGCTTTTCACTGTCTTGGACAAATATAAGGCATTTAAAGTTGTCTAGAGTTAACTCAGCAAATTTAAAGTCATCACAATGTTTGTTGACGATGGCTGCAAATGTTGAATAGTGCTCGATTTCGTCTTTCACGAGATTAAAGCATTTCCACCTTTTGTGAAACAAAGAAATTTTGGGGCTAAATAGCTCAGTGAGGTATGTCACTGCCTTATCGAACGTTAAGTTGTTTGTCTCCTTAGGCAGAATATAATCTACAAATTTAGTGTATTACTCTACACATATTTTCTGAGCAAATGTCTTAATTTTTTCTTTTCTGTCGACTTCTGACAATTGATATTAAAAATGTTTTCATATCGCCTGTAGTATTCTACAAAATTAATGTCTTTATCAATAGAGTACTTAAAGTTTTCTATCGCTGTCCACATTGCGTCTTGCGAAAACGTCGCCTCTTTTATCCTGTGTTCCTTTATTGTGTGTTGATTGTTAATTTTAGTAAAACGTTTCTGCAGTTGTAATTGTTTTTCTTCGTTCAACCTTTGGATTTCCATCTGTCTTTTTTCATTTGCCTTTTGAATTTCCATTTGTCTTTCTTCTAATTTAATTTGTGCTTCTATTCGTCTTTCTTCACTTCTTTTTATGATTTCTAGTATTCCTTTCTGAAAGTTATTCATGGTTTGCTGCTTTGATTCCGTGAGGGTTTTTACCTTTTAACTATTGCTTTCTGGTAATAAATCTCTTAAAAAGATTTGTGGAAAAAAGTTCCCGTTTAAGGGGAAAAAATATTGACTTTCAATTTCCTTTTTACAGTTTTTTTTTTCATTCTATCTCTTTAAGTTCCAAAGTTGTAATGCAGGCAGATTATTTGCGATAGTGTCGCCAAATATTTTGTGGTCAACCTGTGTGGCACCATGGTTCTTACATTGTTCTGTAAGAGTTCTTTGATTCAGTTGAGTGGTATACGTGAGTTTGAATCTTCCGTCGCGAAATTATTGTGGCGACTCGTGTTCGAAATCTTTGTCGCAAACTTGTTGTGGCGATGTACGTGTACATGAGTTCGAGTCTTCGTCGCCAATTTGTTGTGGATTCCTGATGAGGTACCGCACAAAATAATGAACAACAAAACAGATATGGAGATAGAAAAGTAGGTTATATTAAACGTAATATACAAACTTGAACGCAGGTTAATTAAATCCAGGAATACTATTAGTAAGAAATAAATATATACAAGTCTTGAAGTGAAGCCGTTGGGAATAGTGTATCCGTGTATATTATTCTGAGTGGAGCTCAGAGATAGTCTGGTCTCTCGGTAACTTCGGTATCTCTCGGAACTCTCGACAACTGTAACGGATCTCTACGAATACTCTCTACTGCCAACTGCAACGGTATATACCCACCTCCCCACTTAATGCAAAATGTGACACAAAGTCTTTTTCATGTGGGTCTTCCCGGCCATACAGACTGGGTTAGTGATCTCGCCCGAAGGCAGAAAGATGACAGTGTCAATAGTAGCAGAGGCAACTTAAGGCGAAATGTGACAGCAGTTCTTTATAAATTGTGTCTTCCCTGCCATATAGCCAGGCCAAATATATTTGTCTATCTTTCCCCAGTCGGGATTCTACCCTTCGGCGGAACCATGACTGAGTTAGTGCTCTCTGCCCGAAAGCATAGAGCGCTCTCCACCCGAAGGCAGAGTGCCGACAGTGTCAATAGTAGCAGAGGCAAATGCTAACTGCAACGGTATTTACCACCTTCCCACTTACGCCAAGATGTGACACAAGGTCTTTTTAATGTGGGTCTTCCCGGGCACATAGCCAGGCCAAAAATATGTCTATCTTTCCCTAGTCGTGATTCTATCCTTCTGCGAAACCACGACTTGGTTAGTGCTTACTGCCCGAAAGCAGAGCGCGCCATACACCTGGAGGCAGAGAGCAGACAGTTAATAGTAGCAAAGGCAAATGCAAACTGCTACAGTATTTACCCACCTTCTCACTTAAGGCGGGATGTGACATAAGGTCTTTTAATGTGGGTCTTCCCGGCCATATAGCCCGCCCAAAAATATGTCTATCTTTCCCCAGTCGTGATTCTACTCTTCGGCGGAACAATGACTGGATTAGTGCTTTCTGCCCGAAGGCAGAGTGCTGACAGTGTCATAGTAGCAGAGGCAAATGCGAACTGCAACGGTATTTAGTCACCTTCCCACTTAAGGCGCAATGCGACACGGGTTTTTTTTTTAATGTGGGTCTTCCCGGCCATATAGCCAGGCAGAAAATATTTGTCCATCTTTCCCCAGTCGTGTTTCTACCCTTTGGCGGAACCACGATTGTGTTAGTGCTCTCTGCCCGAAAGCAGAGAACGCTGTCCACTCGGAGACAGAAAGCTGACAGCGTCATATAGCAGAGGCAAATGCCAACTGCAACGGTATTTAGTCACCTTCCCACTTAAGGCGCAATGCGACACGGGTTTTTTTTAATGTGGGTCTTCCCGGCCATATAGCCAGACCGAAAATATTTGTCCATCTTTCCCCAGTCGTGTTTCTACCCTTTGGCGGAACCACGATTGTGTTAGTGCTCTCTGCCCGAAAGCAGATAACGCTGTCCACTCGGAGACAGAAAGCTGACAGCGTCATATAGCAGAGGCAAATGCCAACTGCAACGGTATTTAGTCACCTTCCCACTTAAGGCGCAATGCGACACGGGTTTTTTTTTTAATGTGGGTCTTCCCGGCCATATAGCCAGGCCGAAAATATTTGTCCATCTTTCCCCAGTCGTGTTTCTACCCTTTGGCGGAACCACGATTGTGTTAGTGCTCTCTGCCCGAAAGCAGAGAACGCTGTCCACTCGGAGACAGAAAGCTGACAGCGTCATATAGCAGAGGCAAATGCCAACTGCAACGGTATTTAGTCACCTTCCCACTTAAGGCGCAATGCGACACGGGTTTTTTTTTTTAATGTGGGTCTTCCCGGCCATATAGCCAGGCCGAAAATATTTGTCCATCTTTCCCCAGTCGTGTTTCTACCCTTTGGCGGAACCACGATTGTGTTAGTGCTCTCTGCCCGAAAGCAGAGAACGCTGTCCACTCGGAGACAGAAAGCTGACAGCGTCATATAGCAGAGGCAAATGCCAACTGCAACGGTATTAACACACCTTCCAACTTAAGGCAAGATGTGACACAAGGTTTTTTTAATGTATATCTTCCCGGCCATATAGCCAGGCCAAAAATATCTGTCTATCTTTCCCTAGTCGTGATTCTACCCTTCGGCGGAACCACGTCTAGGTTAGTTCTCTCTGTTTAAAATCAGAGAGCGCTCTCCACTGGAAGACAGAGAGATGACAGTGTCATAGTAGCAGAGGCAAATACCAACTGCAAAGGTATTTACCCACCTTCCCACTTATGGCGAGATGTCACACAAGGTATTTTTAATGTGGATCTTCCCGGCCATATAGCCAGGCCAAAAATATCAGGCTACCTTTTCCCAATCGTGATTCTACCCTTCGGCGGAACCACGACTTGGTTAGTGCTCTCTGCCCGAAAGCAGAGAGCGCTCTCCACCCGAAGGCAGAGGCCTGACAGTGTCATAGTAGCAGAGGCAAATGCCGACTGAGACGGTATTTACCCACCTTCCCACTTAAGGTGAGATCTGACACAAGGTTTATTATTGTGGTTCTTCCCGTTCATATAGCCAGGCCAAAAATATCTGTCTGTCTTTCACCAGTCATGATTCTACTCTTCGGCGGAACTACGACTGGGTTAGTGCTCTCTGCCCGAAAGCAGAGAGATAACAGTGTCTTAGTAGCAGAGGCAAATGCCAGCTGCGAGTACTGTTCTCTTTATGGCTGGAGTTCATGCTATTCAGTCGGATCCGTTATCATATACAAAGTGGAGATCCCAGGATAGTTATACGAACGACTCTTTGGCAAATGTAAATTATGAATTTTTTAACCATTTAGCCTTTGTTGTTGTTTCGAATAGTAATATAAAAAATGCAACAAAAATGCAACAAACCTATGACATTATTTAATTAGATAAGCTTCCAATTGCTTTAATAAAGAATATAAATTAATGACATTATAGTCTAAAGAAAAAAAACTTTGATTATTAGTGAAATAATAAAAGAATCGTTTTCGTCTTTTTAATTATAATAATTTATAAAGTTTCAAAAATATTTTTAAATATTTCAGAGACGTGTAGACGTTAGTTTCGTAAATTATTAAGTGAAGAGTTTAATACAAATCATTGTATTTTTTAAATTATTGTTAATTCTTTTGTGCATTTGAAATTTCTTTTATATGGTAATTTCTATGTGCACGTAAAAGGTCATGTGTTTCACGGTTTCTTCCCTTTACAGGTAAAATTAGATCATTTGATCAATTCAAAACGCTATAAACTTCTTATCTTGCATCTGTCGAGCTGTCATCACATCACATTTCAAATATGAATGAATGATCATAAAATTCAACATCTATTTAAGAAATAGTTTTATTCTAAATTTCATGCTATAAATAAAGAATACTTGTGTAAATCTAAATAATTTAGCATAATTTTTTTATTCTTTTTAAATAATATGTTACAGATGTACTTTTTTTGGAAAGATTTTAAAAACCAGGAGTTAACTATTATTTACAAATGTGCCGACAGCTCGAAAATGGCCGAAAGATTTAAAAATTAGAAAAGATTTAAACATTTTAGATTCTAATCTATATAATTCTGTTTGAAATACACTAGAATGTTTTGCTTACTGGAAATAGTAAATTTAATCATTCAGCTTTTTATTAAAATAAAAATAAAAGTTTCAAAAGACGTTTTTATTTTTAAAAATTTAATTTAAAACTTAGTTAATAAAAATGAGTGAGGTACCTTATTAAAACACAGAAACGTAAAAATTTATGTATCTCAAACCGAAATCGTACAAATTAAGATGTAGGGGTTTTCGGCCAAATTTTCGGAAATGTCCTTGTGTCATACTTAAACAAATTTCCTGCATTTAATAAATCGGATGGCTGTAGAGGAATTGAAGATAAAAGAATCTCCTTTTTATGATAAAAACATTATTTATTATTCATCAAAATAAAATTATGCCATTTACAAAAATGTTAATTGGGTGTTTATAGTTCATTGCAAATCTGTATTTTTTATGAAGAAAATTTTCTTAGAGATTTGTTTCTGGATGCGTACAAAAGAGCAGTAGGATTCTGCACGTTGATTTTTTTCTCTCTTTCATTTGTTGCAGTTGGCTAGTTGAGGAAGAAAGGTATAAAAGAGAGTGGGATAATTGTCGCCTGCTTATTGAATGTCTAGACAGGCGTAGCTCTTTGTCCTTTGCATGAAGAAAGAGAGAGATAAAACGCAGCACGAGAGAGAGAGAGATGAGAGTGAGAAATGCGTGTTAACGTGGATTGGAAGGTCCTGTTATTAATCACTACCCTCTTTCTTTCGTTGCATGAGAGGGAAAGTGAGAGGGTAAGAAATACACATCGCCGAAACTTACACCCCGGGGACGGCTCGAAAATCGCTCTGAAGAAAAAAGGCAAAATCACGCGTAATTTTTGCGACCACGAGAAAGATCGAGTTTTTCCTGTCTTCAAATTGGTCAATATATATGACTGTGTATCCAATTAGTTCTGGACGACAAAATCTTATAGCCAATTATCTAATCCAAAATGGTTTATTATTTGTCAATTCAAAAATGTAACACCACTTTTTATTAAATCCTGAAAATGTATAATGTGTGTAAAGTTGGATTAATTAAGCAATCAAAATGGAGAAATCCGACAAACGTATTTAAAACAGTAATCGTGTAAATTGATGGATTAAACCCAGAATTGGTAAAATAAATGTACATAAAA
Source organism: Ascarosepion bandense (assembly GCA_037127315.1). NCBI lineage: Eukaryota > Metazoa > Mollusca > Cephalopoda > Sepiida > Sepiidae > Ascarosepion > Ascarosepion bandense. The sequence continues at coordinate 402,534 of JBBBDQ010001511.1, read as the reverse complement.
CCGGAATCGATAAAATTGACGGATTCAAAATAGGAATTGTGAAAACTAATGAATTTAAAATCGGAATCGTGAAAATTAATGAATTTAAAACTAGAATCGTAAAAATGAATTGATTCAAAACCGGAATTGTGAATATTAATAGATTCAAATCCGGAAACGTGAAAACTAATGGATTCACATCCGGACTCATTAATTCATCTGAAATCTAGTGTAAGTTTATAGAAAATAAAAATATGTCAGATTTAATCCATTTCATAATTTTTTTCATGAAATTTTCTAAATAAATTTTCTTTGCTTAAATTAGGATATAAAACAAAGTTGATATCTGCATTTTGAGAAAAGATGTGTGTTCAAAAGCACTATTTAGGAGTTGTCTGATCCGGAGGTTCTATGTAGTCTAGTGATCTAAGAACAGTTCTTCTAATGACGGTTTTTCCTATGAGGCGCAAATTCTAACCCTACCGAATGACGCATATTTCTCAATTATTCAGTCCAACAGAAGCTCAGTCAGTTAAATGCCATACGTGATACACGCTTGGGCGATCATGTCTTTCTCGAGACATGGCTGACTGGGCAGAAGGTTATCCCGCAATAGGTTGTTGCTATTGCATTTTGCGAGCAGAAGCTCAGTTCATTCTTAAACGTTATGGCTGTTTGTCTTCTTTACCAGTCTTTGAATTATGTAATTTTGTGTCCTCCATATGTTCTGACTGACCTTTTAACCACCTCATGAATATTCATGAACGTTCCCAAATTTAAAAGCGTTGATAAACTAATGACATCATTGCTTATAAACACTTGCAATAAAATATTGGTAATGTTTCTCAGAGGATGAAACGCATCACCTAAAAAATAGTTTTTCTTCTCGTCTTTTTATTCATTTTTATTCATTTTGTTTCTTTCCAGATATACCCTTTCTTAAGAAAGTAGTAGACTTCCCCACACGCTTTCCAAGCTCTCCCTCTGGATACGACCCCACTAGATAAAAGCTTTAACTCTGCACCTGACTCCTGCCAGGTCTCACAGCTTTGCCTCCCACCGGCAACTCCGACCATACTGTTTTCTCTCTTAATACTTCTCTCCAAGCTCACTCCCCCACAGGAGCCTCCTATTTATAGGACCTCCTACTGCTACCAAAGAGTTAACTGGGACGCCTTCCGCGACTTCCTTTGCGACTTCTCTTGGAGGAAAGTGTTCGATCTCCTAGTCGATGACTGTGCCTCTGGGTAAAAGCTGGCATTGATGCCTTCATACCTACCAGGAAGTTTCGTCTCAAACCTCATTCCTCCCCTTGGTTCTCCCCTGCCTGTTCGGCCGCCATTGCCCACAGGAATCACTATTTTCGACTACTTCGGAGACAATCATCAGACCACAACAGGCGCCTATTCACGTCTGCTCGTAATGAGTGCAAGAGAATCCTGAATGACGCCAAGCGGTTGTTTGCTGAGAGAATGAGACAGCGCATAGCTGACCGCAAATTCGGCTCTAAAGACTATTGGCAGATATGCAAACGGGTGCTGAACAATAGCAAATCCTCTATCACTCCTTTAATCAATGAATTTGAGGTCCTCACATCATCAGCGGACAAGACTGAGTGCTTTGCTCGCAGATTCTCATCCAACTCCACATTTGACTCATCTGGAGTACCCTCACCCGACTTCCCTATTAGAACTGATGCTAAAATGTACGATATATACATATATATATACGACAGTAGTATCCCGTGTAAAATCAAAACTTGACCCCCACAAGGCGAGCGGTGGTGATGGAATCCCGGTGATTGTCCTTAAGAAATGTGCCCCTGAACTCCCCTCTGTCCTCTCTAAACTCTATAACTACTGCCTCTCTGCTTCTTGTTTTCCTGCATGCTGGAAGTCCTCTTCTGTCGTTCCTGTATTTAAGAACTCTGGTGAACCCTCAAACCCATCTAACTATCGCCCTATCAGCCTTCTACCAATTTTCGGGAAGGTTTTCGAGGCCATTATTAATGCTAAAATAGTTCAGCATCTTACAGCCCATAAACTCTTCTCCGACAGGCAGTATGGCTTCCGCTTTGCCAGGTCCACGGCCGACATGCTAACAACCATTACGGAGTAGATGCTCCAAGCCCTCGATGAGTCCGGCGAGGTTCGTGCTGTTGCTCGGGACATCTCTAAGGCTTTTGACAGAGTTTGGCATGCAAGATACGGGGTTACGGTATTACCGGACAATTGCATGATCTAATCCAATCTTTCCTACATAACCGCATAATGAAGATTGTCCTGAATGGGCATGACTCCACACCCTACTGTACAAACGCTGGTGTCTCTCAGGGCTCTATCCTAAGCCCGACGCTCGTCCTTATTTACATAAACGACCTCCCAGCCAGGTGGGCATCTACGCAGATGACACCACAATTTACTCCCGCATCAGAAAGAATCCCGGCGTGACTGACAAACATAATGTCGCTGCTGATCTTGAAAGGGATCTACACTCTCTGGTGAATTGGAGTAAGAAGTGACTTGTAAATTTCAATGCCTCTAAGACCAAGCTGCTGTCTGTCAATCATCACAGGCAACCTCTCCTGCCTCCCATAAGCATGGACCAAGCGATTCTCCCCGAGAGCAATACTCTGCGCCTCATCGGCCTTACCCTCTCTTCTGATCTCAAGTGGAACCACTACATTGAGTCAATAGCTAAATCCACTGCTAGGAAGGTTGGGTCACTGTGTCGGGCCAGGATGATTTTCCCAACTGAAACCATCCTGCATATATACAAATCAACCATTCGTCCGTGCATGGAGTACTGCTGCCATGTATGGTCTGGTGCCCCCGCTGTTCAACTCCGTTTTCTTGACAGGCTCCAAAGGAGAATTAGTAATGCGATAGGTACCGACTTGGCGACTCGACTTCCCCACTGACGAAATGTAGCTTTCCTTTGTCTGTTCTATAAATACTTCCATGGCTTCTTCTCCAACGAACTTAAGTCACTGATGAATCCGCAACAGGCGCTTACTCGTGCAACCAGACCGGAATCTGGGTCTCACCCATTCACAGTTAGATCAACCAAATGCAGACGACAATTTTACTCCTTAAGTTTCTTTTCTCTTTTTCTGTGAAACTCACTTCTTTATCCTTGCTTTCCTGACGGCTGCAACCTACAGGAATTTAAATGCAATATCAATACTCATCTCTTAACTACTTGACCCTAGTTCTTTCCACACCGCCCTGTATATCCTTTCCTTTCTCTCCACCTCTGCAACTGTCATCACAACTGTATTCCCATCCTTCTCTTGCTCCTTTCTAACTAGTTTGTCCTTCTCTTCACATTCCTCTGATCTTGATTTTTAGGTTGCCCCTTGCACATCAGTGGAATTACCGCCTTGATCGGGGTGATATGATTATATATATATATATATATTGATTTATTGATTGATTGTTCAATTACAATTTTTGCTCATATTAAAATTAGTCCAGTGCACATTTGTATATAAAAAGTGTTCAGTACAATTATATTGTAGAACTTTTGAATATTCTTCATTTGTAAACGAGTTATTATGCGACCTAGGATTCTACCATGCGGTGTTTTCAGGCGATTTCCAATAACTGATTTTACCGTTTACCGTTTACCGTTTTTTAAGAACGCTCACGTAACGGTGATTTGTTTTTAACGCTCACGTGACAGGGAATTTTAGAACGCGCAATTTTTGAAATTAGAAGAAATTATAACGATTTCATCCATGTTTGTATGAACCTAATAGGTATTTTTTAGTATGGTTGCACTTAGTCATAATTTACTAAAATTACCTATTAGGTTCATACAACCATGAATGAAAACTTTATAATTTTTTGTAATTTTAAAAATTGCTCATTCAAAAAAATCACTGTTACGTGAACGTTCATAAAAAAAAGCGATAAACAGTAAAATTAGTTATTGGAAAACGCCTGAAGACACCACATGGTAGAAACATGGGTCGCGTGATAACTAGTTTACAAATGAAGAATACATACATACATATATATATAGAGAGAGAGAAATAGAGAGAGAGAGAAAGAGAGAGAGAGAGAGAGAGAGAGAGAGAGAGAGACAGCAACATCAGACAAAAAGATTCCGCAATCAGCTGCTGTTATCTACTAACAAGTAAAGAGAACAATTACAAAAAGGTTCGTCGATAAAACTCCTAAATCGTTGTGTTGATCATAACATCAATCAGCTAAATGTCAAATTTTATTTATACTAATATATATATATATATATAGATAGATAGATAGATAGATAGATAGATAGATAGATAGATAGATAGATAGATAGATAATGTGAAACAGAAAAACAAACAGACAGACAGAGAGGCGAAAATAGATGAACTTGATAATACAGGTATGACGATAAGAAGAGCTGACTTTACGGCTGTCTATAACAGAGTTAGGCATACCCGTAGGCAATTATACACATCTTGATTATTGAAAACGTCATTATATTGGGTACATGTCTTTTAAACAGACATTTTTTAGAAATTGGTCACAATGACAATTGGCTAGCTTTAAAATGTGGTGCCTTGCAGGAAATGAACCTTCAACCGGCTTTGTAAGTTAATCCATTGTTTTATCAGCCGTGCTTCATTAATCAGCTATACAAAAATTTCTCTTTCACGCACACATCCTCTTTCTCTCTCTCTTTCTCCCACCCTCTCTCCTCCTCTGTCTCTGTCTCTGTCTGTCTGTCTGTCTGTCTGTCTGTCTCTCTCTCTCTCTCTATATATATATATATATATATGCAACAAAAAATATAGATGGAGGGAAGTAAAGGCACTAATCAACAAAAAATGGTCAGTACTATCCAAAGAGATGAAACGCTTGAAACCCGCATAGTGTGATACGGATCCCAAATATTTGTAAATTTATATATGTATTTATATTCATATAGATAGGTGTGAGTTTGTAACCCAGGGTTTCACACTCTTGGGCCACAAACTCACACCCATCTATATGAATATGTCTGCTCTATCACTGATATTGAGTGCTTGTAAATAAGTACCACGCATATATAATATATAAATAATATAATATATATAACAAATTGCTTATATATATAAGCAATTTGTATATATATTGATGTTTATGTTTATATACATACACTTTTAACACACACACACACACACACATACATATATATATATGTATGTATATATATATATTCTAAACATATACTATTAAATATAAGAGACAATGAATGTCTATTATGTTTAATCATGAGCCGTTCTAAACATTGTATTTTGGCTTTAATTTCAGGTGAAAATAAAGACAAAAAGTCTCCAACATTTGGATATTTTTTTATTAAGTTGGTTCTAAGCTTTAGACTCACATGAGCCATCTTTGGAGAGGTTACAAGGACGTTAACACAAAAACATCCACCATCAGCTCCGCTAAGCAACGGCAACAGTTACCAAAAATAGCAAACGCAGTTCGCAAATTTGTAATGCGGTTCTATGACGTCATACTGCGTGAGAGCTCGAAATGATAACAGAACCATATATTAGCGGAGTTCTATCCAAAAATTATAAATCCCACCCCATTTTATTTTCCCGTGGAAGAAAAAATATTTTTGGATTCTACTGGTATAAAATCTTCTGTCATTTGAATTTTGAATAAATATTTCGTTTCGCCGTTGCTGAGGAAACGGGAAAGTCCCCGTAGAAATGGCTATTCAACGAATTTGAAAATCGAAATTTTGTTTTATTTTATAATTGGCTCTGGAATTAGAATATAACAATTGCATTGAGCCCTCCACCTTGATCAAATTCAATATTAATAGAATTAATATTAATTAGGATCGGCTTTTTGGGATTTACCGACCTGCTTATCCTTTTAGATTAAAGATTATATATATATATATATATATATATATATATATATATATATATATATATATATTTGAGAGACAGGCACACAGAGATGTAGATGCTTAATATCTGCTTTAGTCCTCTGTGCAATTTTTACTTATGGCATCTATTTATCTATTTATCTACATATATAGAAAATTTAAAAGCGAACACAATTGTTAACATATCTAGACAATTTAAAGAAAGTAATTCGGAGTGTTTGGAATTTAGTTAACCAATAGAAATCCAGGTCATGTTGGATAGGAAGAATGAGATTAAAGTTTAAGGGTAGAGAATTGAAATGACATGAAAAACCAGACACTTTTGGTGTCAGTAATGAAACATTTGGATGTATACATATGTATCTTAGCATGTCTGTAAAGGGGTCGTGTATATTCGTGAAACGGCTACAAGATTTTATTCAAGTTTTTATCACATAAAGTGGTTAAAAAATACAGGAAAGTTTTAAAAATATAATGTACGTCAAACATGTGTAATCGACTTAATAAGTGAGCTATCGGTTAACCGAAATAAATAAATCATTAGATGACAGAATTAATATATTTATACTAGAGGGCAGATTATAGATTAAAGTGTCTAGTTATATTTTATTAGAAAAAAATGAATTATACTTTATGGTATATATTATACAATGATGACAAATGGAAGTTACTTCGTTAGGCTTGTTTAACAGGTTTAATTCTTGGAATTTAATAATTTGCAATTTTTCCTGTAAACATAGATAACTGGCTTATGTGAAGATTTAAATGTTCTGCTTCTTTTTTTTTTAATATTTTCCATCTTACGGAAGGGATGTATTTGCTTCTTTTCATTGCCAATAATATGTGGAAAATGATGTGCTACTGGGGAAAGCCTTATTATTAAAAGATAAGATGTGCAGATAATAGTGGGCTTAAAAGGGTTCTTGGTACAACCGATATAATTATTTTTTTTTACTGTAGAATTTTCTATGGTAGAAATAGAACATAAGTAGACTATAAAGTCAGTTAGACATTTCTTTTCTAATGGACACTCAATCAGTTTTCGACAGTTGCAAGTACGGTCATTGTTATCATTAAATTTTTATGGTGTTGTTGATTGCTTAGGTTTTTATATTGTTTAAAATTCTATTATAATGTTTTTGATGAACTTCTCCATACAGCTATAATTCAATTGAAGAGTATTTCTGTTAAGACCTTTGCTAAGGGCGTTATTTTTAAAGAAGTGTTTCTCAACTAATTTGAGGAATTTATGCCCTAAATTAGTACTAACCATTTGGTTAAATGTGGATGTATATCAAATGATTTTCATATTTCTATCATTATTCTTGTTATTATTATGTTTGTTATATTTAAGGTCAGAATGTTTGTTTTGGTGCAGTGGATATAGACTCAGAACGACAAATCGGGGAGCCGAGTTCGAATTCCAGTTAAATTCATGGCATTCACTTACGCACAAATACCTTTGGGAAAGGTAGCAATCCATCTCTTCCCTCCAGTTATGGGTTAAATAATAGGACAAATTGGGTTCGATAGCCTTAGTCGGCAACCAGTTTGGCGCAGAAAGCAATAGCAACCTACAGCGGGATAATCTTCTGCCCAGTCAGTCATGTCTCTTTCGAGACATGATCGTCCAAGTGTATATCACGTATGGCACTTAACTGACTGATATTTAATG